>JALIGW010000001.1:166715265-167045265 GCA_023053685.1 Diadophis punctatus similis | reverse complement strand
TATATTTATTGTCACTATTCAGATTTAGAGCACATATATATGACATTAAGTTCTTATTTAATAGACATACCAGTATTTGGCCATTGAAGCAGTAGCAGAATCCAGGCGTTTCCGTGAATGAAGATCAATACAATTATCCAAAAATGTCCGACTTACACAAATCTGTGTTTTCAATTCTGCTAACTTGTGTTGCACAGTCTTCCAATTGGAAAAGAAAAGATACAATGTGTTATCTTTCAATACTTGCAACACATTATGAACATCTCAATTATATTTCCATAATAGTTGGCAATATTTTGCAAAAAATACTTTTTATGTTCAAAGATAGTGTCCATAGAAATTTTTCAAAATTTAAAATGTATTCACTGGCCCAAAGCAAACTAACACTTTAATCACATTGAAACTATGTAAAAAACCATTTTAAGCCTTAATATTTAGAGGTAGTCCTCAATAATTGAGCCCCAAATTTTCATTGCTAGGCAAGACAGTTAAGTGAGTTTGACTTATTTTACAATCTTTCTTGTCAGAGTTATTAAGTGAATCCCTGTATTTGTTAAATTAGTAACACAGTGTTAAATGAATCTGGCTTCCCCATTGATTTTGCTTGTCAGAAGGTCATAGAAGTTGATCACATGACCCTGGACACTGCAACCATCATAAATATATGCCAGGGGCCAAGCAATTTTGAACAAGTGACCATGGAAATGCTGCAAAGGTCATGTGGAAAACAATCATAAGTCACTTTTTTCAGTGCCATTGTGACTTTGATTGGTGACTAAATGAATGGTTGTAAGTCAAGGACCACCTGTATTTGGTGGGGAGTGGATCCCCACCACAATGCTTTCTGACTTTAGTAGGTACAGTATTACCGTATATTCCGGCATATAAGACGACTGGGCGTATAAGACGACCCCCAACTTTTCCAATTAAAATATAGAGTTTGGGATATACTCGCCGTATAAGACTACCCCTCCTACCATCTTTCTTTTTCTTTCTGTCTTTCTTCCTTCCTAACATCCATCTTTCTTTCTTTCTTTCTTTCTCTCTCTTTCTTTCTCTTTCTTTCTTTTTCTTTCTTTCCCTCTCACTTTTTTCTCTTCCTTCCTCCCACCCTCCCACCTAACATTCCTCTTCTTCCTCTTCTTCCCTTCCTTCCTTCCTTTCATCTCTGGTCTTCCTTCCTGGCCGGCCTTCCTTCCTTCCTTCCTCCCTCCCTCCCTCCCTTCCTTCCTTCCTTCCTTCCTTCCTTCCTTCCTTCCTTCCTTTCATTCATCTCTGGTCTTCCTTCCTTCCTTCCTTCCTTCCTTCCTTCCTTCCTTCCTTCCTTCCTTTTATTCATCTCTGGTCTTCCTTCCTGGTCTTCCTTCCTTCCTTTCATTTCTGGTCTTCCTTCCTTCCTTCCCTTTTCTCTTCTTCCCTCTTTCCTAGCCATCAGCACTGCAAGATCCTTTTTCCCAGGTGAAGGAAAGAGTGCTGGTGGCGGCTGCGGTCGCGCCAAGGGAGTGCGCGGCTGAGAGGCATCTCGCGCGGGGAGGAACCTTCGTCTGGCTCCGCTTCCAGAGCAAGCAAGCGAGCGAGAGCAGCGCAGCCACAGTGGGAAGGGAAGGGAGGCAAGCAGTCCGCTCTGCCACTCAAGCCAGCGGCCACCGGAAGCAACAAGGGCGTTAGGAGAAGAGAAGGAGAAGATAGAAGTGAAGGAAAGAGTGCTGGCGGCAGTGGCGGCGCTCCTCCTTCTCTTTTCCTAACGCCCTTGTTGCTTCCGGCAGCCGCTGGCTTGAGTGGCAGAGCGGGCTGCTTGCCTCCCTTCCCTTCCTGCTATGGCTGCGCTGCTCTCGCTCGCTTGCTTGCTCTGGAAGCGGAGCCAGACGAAGGTTCCTCCCCACGCGAGATGCTGCGCGCTCCTTCGGCGCGACCGCAGCCGCCGCCAGCTCCTGCCCGCGTCTCCCGCCCGCATGCCTCTTGCCTTAAGCCGCCAGCTGACGGTGGCAGCTGCAGCCTTCCCAGCAGGCAACTGAGACGCAGGGCAGCATCGGGGCTCCGAGGCTCCTTCGGCCGCTTGGCTGGAGAGCGGTGGGGATGCGGCTGCGGCCGTTTTTGAGCTCCCCCCAGCTCGGAAGTTTTAGTACCCGGCGTATAAGACGACCCCCGACTTTGGAGAAGATTTTCAAGGGGTAAAAAGTCGTCTTATACGCCGGCATATACGGTAGTTATATATTAGACTGTGAAAGGATGTTTTCTCTATGAAGACTGTTGTATTGTTCACTATCACCAATGGTAATAATAATGCATCTTTTTCAGAATTCTAGTTTAACTTTAGTTTAGCAACATAAACTTTTATAACTGTACATTTTAACCAGGTAAGTAAAACTGATCATGAACAGAAGCATTTTATATCTAATTAATCTTGACAGTACATTGGCTTTGTACCTAGAAAAAACATCAGTGTTTATTTTTCTTTTTTCCTATTATATTCATAATTTCATATGAAGGGCAATTTTATAGAGTTAATTTTCTCCTATCTCTGCTTTTGTCTGCCATCCAACTCCCCTCTAGCACTATGTTCTCATGCATCTCTCTGCTCAGTCCCATCTCCTCTCCCAAGTTGTCCTGACCAGCAATTCTCATTGTCTCCCAACCTGTTTCCTATTTAATATGCATTCTTCCCTCCAGCAAGTTCCCCCAAAAGTGGTAATCCATTTTTCTTTTGAAAAATATTTTTACTGAGCATGTTTCAAAAGGAAGTGCAGCTGCCTCCCATTTTCATTTCCCCAAAGAACGCTCCAGGAGTGTCTAAAAACGACTAATTATTTCTGCAATTGGATTTCTTCTGCTTTTCCGAATCAGGAATTTGTAAAAGAAAGTAAGTCCACACACATATTGATATTATAAACTGGCTTAAAGTCTTTTCCCCATCCCTAAGAAATCTAGAAATGAAAATTTTATTATGCAGAATTATAAACACAGAATTCCACCCTCAACAATTACAATACCCAGCACGAGGATGTATTTAAGACATGCTTGCAAGGAAAGGATATAATTATGGCTTTCAACCTCCTTTCAAAATATCAGCAATCCATCTATTTATTTTTTAACTGTTAGCCTAATGCATAAGAATCAGATATAACAATGCACTTTATAGGAAGATTTCTGTTTTTAAGTGATAAACTGAGAAACTTCAGAAAGTCTCCAAGTCACTTTCTAAAAAAACAAAAAGCTGGATATAATACATAGAACATACATGGAACAACAACAAAAAAAGCCCCAGGAGTCCTAGAAACCCTAAGGCCAAATAGCAGCTAGAAATCAAAAGAAAGATTTCTGGATGTAGACTGTTCATCAGATGACCAGGCAACCAGATCTGCACCCCAAATGAAAAAAACAAAAGGATTTCAAATTAAAAAGTATTACTGAGGAAACAAATATCCTCAAGTTCTCACCTGTAAATGTGAAATTGTTTTCCCAAAAGCTTTTCGTTGTTTAACATAGTTTCTGGTTTCTTCAAACATGAATTCACAGCTAGCAATCGCAATATCACCGATCAAGAGCCTTTCCTTGAGAGATAAGGGGGAAAAGACATTCTCAAACATGCCCATTATTAAATGGAAAAAATATCATTATTTCTCTATACATTCTTCTGTTAGATATCTCCTCGTCTTTGTATCTCTGGCTTTAAAAACCTTTCTGGTTTATAAAGATGTATATAGGTCTAAATCAGCCTTGTAATTAGATCTACTGTAGATCTTAAGTACACTTTTGTGTCTGGTATGTTAAATGTAAGACTGGGGAAAGAAAAGCTCTCAAATAATTTGACTTGCCCCAGATGCAATTGTAATATTTAATATTCTGGCCTGTAACATCAACATACATTTTATGCAGGGTAAAAATATGTATGGTGGAAATGCATGGCGGAAAATTTATGCATGGCAGAAAAATTCAAAATTGCTCTTAACTGCTACTACTCCTTTAAGATATCAATCTGAAATTCAGTCTGTTTGCAGGTTAATGAATATACAGCCCAACATGGACATATTTTGAATAGGTCCTAAAATAATTGAGAGTTGAATCTGTGATTATGGTATGCAGAAATTTTGATCACCATATGGAAGTCAGGGGTAAGGAGCCAACTGTCACGCCCCCTGTCAGAGCCTGAATCTGTGGGAGAAGACGAGCTGGAACCTGAGCAGACAGAGTTTGAGGGGGCGGCTTCGTTGTCTTCGGAGGAAAATGGAGAAAGGAAGGGCCAGTCAGGTCAAGGCATTTCAGGATTAGAACAGCTTGTAGACAGGGAGGAACAGGGGCAGGATGAACATGAGAGACAGAGCTCAAGCGAGGAGCAAGGACCACCCCCTCCTGATCCGAGAGCACAGAGTGTGGAGAGAAGGCGAGAACAGCGCAGACTGAGCAGGCTACTCGGGAGAAGAGTGCCCTGCCCATCTTCACAAGGCACACCTGGGGAACGAGACTTAAGGAGCCGCTGTGGGGAGGGGCATTTGTCGGGAACAAACGCTGAGTTCAGGAAAGATTCAGATAGAAATACTCAAAAAGCACTTCCAGTACAGGTAGTCCTTGAGTTATGAATGTAATGGAGCCTGCCCATTCCTATCGCAACTCAAGGATTCATGGGAGTGAATCTAGTACCTTGAACGGGATCACTCCCTATAGCCCACACATTCGCTAATCAAATGCGAGGCTCGTTAAGTGCACATGAGGTATCACAGGGTGGGGAAGGCCATGGAAGGGGAGCCTACTGATGGAACAGGCTACCTGCCTAAGACTACCCAAGGCTTCCCCCGACCCACTGAAATACCTCATGCTCCCCACAATTACTTCTTCCCCCCATCCTCCCATGCCTGGTCACTTACCTTGTGAACATCTAGCAAGCAGCCTCCTCTCTCAGCCACGTGCGCCCCTCTGCAGTTCTGTTCAGGACTCTGCAGGCCTTGCCCAGCATGTTGCTGGCCAAAATGGAGCTTCTGGGGATGGATCTGCTGCTCCAACACTACATTTGGGCCTTTCCCGGCCCGTTGCAGGCCGAAATGGAGCTTCTGGAGGGCAGATCTATCCCTCCAATGCTCCATTCGGGCCTCCACAGGCCTTGCCGGGCATGTTGCTGGCCAAAATGGAGCTTCCAGGGGGAAGATTTGCCCCTCCAATGCTCCATTCAGGCCTCCACCTGGAACGGGCTGGGAGAGGCCCATGGAAGCCCAAATGGAGTGTCAGAGGGGCAAATCTGCCCCCTGGAAGCTCCATTTTGGCCTGCAACGGGCCAGGGGAGGCCCGCAGAGGCCCGAACGGAGCATCGGAAGCTCCATTTTAGCTGGCAACATTGAGTACGAATATTGCAGAGTCTCTGTGGTTCTTTGTAAGAGCGAACAACTGGCATGGTGCTGCAAGATTCGTAGTTTCGGGACTTGTTCACAAATGCTAGGGGGCGCTTATCGGTAACTTTGAACGTTTGTTAAGGGAATGCTCATAACCCGAGGATTACCTGTATTATACCCCTCCCATGGAAAAATTATGAGACAAGAAAACAAAAACAGAATGTAGAGACAAATGCCTACTTAAATAGAACTGAGTGAAGTGAAATATTTTGAAGAATTAATTTATTTTTGTGGATGCTGAGAAAAAAGAGCCCCTTTTTAACTGTTTTCAATAACTTGGTATTTTAAATTGGTGACAGAAAGTGTGACCTGTGAGGTGGAGCGGAGACAGTCTACCAGAGAAAAACATTGCTAAAACAAATCAGCACCTCCTTTGGAGCTTTAAAAGAATGCTTTACTAGGAGCAAAATATGTCTTGCTTTGGACTCAAGACAGGCTCAGCTACAGTCTCCTAAATCTTCAATTTCCTCCGCTTTGAAAGGTAATGACAGGGAGATAGCTTTTCCTGACATTACGCAGACTTTATTTTTTCATTACTGAAGTCAACAAAGAGAGCACATAGAGATTCACATAGAAATAGAGGAAAAGAAAGACGGGGGAAGGCCCTAGTAAAAAAAAGGGTTTGCTTCTATAAGTATCTGTACAATAGTTATAGAACAGGAATGAGATCTGATACTACATATTTTAATATTAAAATATTAACATCACTAAGTATATTCCCCAAATATTTTCCTCACATATTACAACATGTTATATAAAAGCTCAAGCCTTGAAATAGAAAATAACAATGCAATTCTGGGTGCAAGATTTCCACCCTGAAATCAGTAAGTGGTAGCTGTCAACTTGCATAGAAGCTCAAATGTCATCCAGCATAATCTGTTGCTGGCAGATAGCTGCAATGACAAATAATGCCTTTGTGTTATTCGTTGCTGTGGTTTTATATCTCGGTGTGGTTCCATGTCTGTCTTACCTGAGGAAGCTCTGACATTAGATAATAGAAGCCTTTGTTCTCCTGGCCAAGTAGTGCACTGGCAGGCAAGCGGACATCTTCAAAAAACAGCTCAGCTGTGTCCTAATTTTAAATAATAAAGTCACATATTTGCCAGTGTTCCTTAAACCCTGTATCATAATGCTTTTCTTTTAAAGAAGTGCTGTGGGCCCACAAATGCATTAAAATGGATGGAGGATACTATTTACCAAAGTAATTACTTTCCATAGCCAAATTCCAAGGTCTAAGTAACATATAATACTGGAAATCAATCTTTGTTCCACCTTGTATTTATTCTGTTGACTTGTAATGAAGGGTGCAAAAAATCACAGATAGGACATGGAAGATGGGAGGCAATTATTCTGCAGCTTTGCTTTATTTTCCCAGAAGCCCAAGCCCTTACCCTCCACTTTTGAGTGATATAATATCCTGCATTTCTTTTTGAGTGCACTCACTCTCCTCTCCTTTCCTCCTCCTTCCCCTCTCCCTTTCCTGTATTTGAATGTGGCAAAGCCATGAGTAGCCAAATCTTCCTGCCACTGGATCCAGCTGAGAAGTCCTGTTGGATTCCATAGCTTATCAAGAGAAAGCTCACAGGCAGGCGTTCAGTAAGTGAAAAACACTGTTATAGGAACTGTAAGATTAGGACACAGACTTCTGCAGCCATTTGACAAATATATCTAGCTTGCTATCTAATGCAATGATAATTGAAATATATTTCCATTGAGTTTACTACTCATATTTATTAGAGCAATTATCTGGGACTCACCTGTGCTTTAAGTCCTATTTTTTCAAGCTTACGTCCTTTAACAAAGCCTTTCATACCATTTTCTACTAGGAAAAGGCTAATTCCGTGAGCAGGGGAACGGGCTTCACGGTTTGTAACAGCCACAACAATAACCAAATCAGACATCCAGCCGTTTGTAATAAATACCTGCAACAAACCAGAGTGATATACTTGAATTGTTTTATTGTAATTTGTTTTCTTGCCTATTAAGGACTTAGTGCCCTAAAGTCAGCCATTCCTTATTAGTTCTTGGATTCATTTCTTATCTTGAGGGGGAGTTTTCCAGTTTAAAAAATCACCCTTTGAAGTCGCATAAAGTTAGAATCTAAAAGACACTCCAAGATAATCTAAAAGATACCCTCCCTCTACTTTTAGGTAGAACCCTTACAAAATTATCTGGTTGCCACAGATAACTATGCTGTAGAAACCAAAGTAATTGTACATAGAAAAGTGTGTGGTGTTTGTTTCGTATCATAATCTATATATACATTTTAAGTACACCTTAATAACGCTGTTAAAGCATTGGACTATTTTGTGTTGTTGTTTGTAAATATGTGTACTTGTTTGTGTTTTGTGTGTTTTGTTTGTGTGTTTGTGTGTTCTGTTTGTGTCTTTGTTCTTATTGTAAAAATTTAATAAAGATTATTTTTTTTAAAAAAGAAAAGTGTGTGGTGTTTCAAATGCTCTTTAATAAAAACATACAAGAAAGAAGTGTGGCAAAACTAGTACAATTGAGGCAAACTAGTATCAAAGTCAACAAGATTGCTTCTCAGAAAATTTATAAGTTAGGCTGGCAATGCAAAACAGCCACACTACATCAATCATAAGTATGGACTGCCACAATGGATTTCAGTCAACCAGATAATAAATAACAATGTAAAACAATAATGAAGCAAACAAAAAAACCTTTTCATATGAAACATCCACTCTAGTTTTTCCTGATAAAATTTTACTTTTTTCAAAAATCTCATACTGTGATTCTGCTTTAGTTAAGAAATTAACTACAATTAATAACCAGACACATTTAGATTATTTAAACTCCACTGTCAAACTTTACTGGGGCATACATCATCCTGAGATTTTTAGCAATACCAAATTTTTCTTTAAATAATTGTCTGAAGACTTTCTGCTGATACACAATCTTATTACATGTTCCAAAAAACAAAAGATTTGTTTATTTACATTATATCACACAATCCTATTAGGAGCTCAAGGCAGCAAACATGTTACTCCTCCTCCCATTTCCCCCCACAACACTGCCGCTTTAAGGAAGACTGGGTTAAGAGAGCAAAGGGCTCAAAGTCATCCAGGGAGCATCTGGGCTGAGGGTAGACCAGAGCCAGGTTCTCTGCACTCATAGTCCAACACTTTAACCACTACAGGTTACAAACTTAGATATATTCATTTATTTCTTTTGATGTCTTTTGATATCAGTCTTTATTTCTGGTGCCTGCCTGGACTAGTCCCTGCAGTTTTCTTGGCAAATTTTCAGAAGTAATTTGCCTTTACCTGCTTGCTAATGCTGAGAAAGAGTGATCCGCACAAGGTCACCCAGTGGCTTTGTGACTAGGGCAGAACTAGAATTAATGGCCTCCTGATTTGTATAGTGGTGCCTTATCCATTCCACCAAACTGCTCAACAAGCTTAGCACCTATTCATCCAATCAAATCATTAACTTTTTTGTATCACTGATTAACTGCTTTCCAGGGCATTCCAAATGACACAGAAATCAAAGACAACTAATTTTGGATAGGTGAGGTGGACTTTAATTTCTGTGTCATTATTTCACATATATTTATCAACAGAATAATATCAAACAGAATATCTACCCTGGAATTACTATCCTGGCTGCTTATTAGCTTTTGAGTCCAGCTGAAGTGCTGGTGACTACTTTGAATTAAAGCCCCTAACAGCACTAGCACCAGATTAAGTTATACAAACCATGCCAGAATAGAAACTGCTCAGTCAGTATAAACACCTAGAGGGGGCCAATTGGGGGGGTCACTCATACTCTGCAAGATTTTTGGTGAGTGGGTCACACAACAGGTCTTCTCAGTGTTGGGCCCTACTCTTTGGAACACCCTACCCCAGAAAGGAGGGTATCTCCCTCCCTCTTTGCATTTAGAAGGCAAATTAAAACTCTGTTATCCCAGTGGGTATTTAGCCTTTAGTTCATCCTGGTGCTTCTTGAATATTTAATTTTAATTTGCTTGGACATTGTATTATGTCTTTAACTGTATATACTAGTTGCGTGCTTCACTGTCCAGAACTGATTTGGGTAGAATATAAATACAGTAAATAAATAAATCATACAATATACAGTAGATGTCAAGCATTTTTCTCAAGTTATATACTGTATTTTTCGGAGTATAAGACGCACCTTTTTATCTCCCAAAAGAGGGTGAAAACTTGGGTGCATCTTATACACCGAATGTAGCCCCACCCACCCACCCACCCCCACCCTTTGGCCTCTGTCTTCCAGCAATTTACCTGTTTGCAGCAAACAGGGAAGAGCCTGTTAAGACCAGCAAGTCCTTAGCAGCTTCCCGATCCCCAGCTGATTTGCCACGTGCTAAAATGAAACTGAAACTGCAAAGAGGCAAATAGCTGGAAGAGACACGCAGATTTTTATTTTCTGCTGAACTGCATGCAAGGGGGTAAGTGAATAACTATAAATGTCTGTAGAATGTTCAAATTATTAGACTTATTTTTTAAAGACTGCTTTATTATTGTTCTAGTGCCAGGGGTCTCCAACCTTGGCAATTTTAAGACTTGTGGACTTCAACTCCCAGAATTCTACAGCCAGTTTTGTTAGCTTTGCTGGCTGTGGAATTCTGGGAGTTGAAGTTCATAAGTCTTAAAGTTGCCAAGGTTGGAGACCCCTGTAAATCTAGACAACTTAACAAAATAAAGAAGCTTTTTAAAATAAATGCTTGCTCTGAAGAGGCCCAGTGCTATTGTATCTTCTTTTAAATAATAGAGAATAATGTATACCTCCGGAAATTTTAATTAATTTTAACAGCTCTATACAAGTGTAGTCTGAAATGTAACAGTGTCCTGTTTAGTATTAGAGTTTAGTTACCTTGGAGTAGATCTATTTAAATAATTGGGAGGAGTTAGTGTGACTACATTTAAGAAAACTTTCTGGCATAATGTACATTTCTCCAATTCTTTGCTATTTCTATGGGTCAGGCACACATGCACAGAAATACACAGCAAACAGTATATATCATCTGTGCTGTTTGCTGTTTGGCAAATTGCTTGGAGGCAGCAATTCCTTGTTTTCCTCCCCCAAAACTAAGGTGCGTCTTATACTCCGAAAAATACGGTAATACTAAGGTGGATTTATTTAGTAAAAATCACATTCCCTTATTTTGGGAATATTTGCAGTGCCTTCTTTATAAATTCTGTTCTTATTTTCCAGAGGTCTGCTTAGCTAAGAAGCAGATAGGAATATGTGTTGAAATGTAATGTTTTAAATATTTCTTACTTATACTGAATCCACTAAAACCTTCTCTGCCCCTTCTCCACCTGCAGTTCTGCATTATTAGCCCATACTTTTACTTTGAATTGAGGGAAGAAATCATAATGGAAAATATGAGTGAAACAATTACAGAATTTATTAAATTTTAAAACTGGATATGATAGGAAACTGAGATTGGAGATGAGTCCTTGTTTCACTATTTTCTTACTTTAGGATTTGGTTATAACTTTGGAATATATCATGAGTTAAATGATTCATGAAAAGTTGGCCTGCTTTCATTCCTTTATTTTCATTTATCAGCAAAAAATCCTACACACACACACACACACACACACACACACACACACACACACACACACACACACACACACACATATATAATTGTGCCCTATCAGCTTTCTGTCTGAATCTCACATACATAAGGCAATGTATTTTATTTTCATAACACTGGTAAAATTGGTAATTTTATAACAACTGTACTATCAATTGGTAGACAATTTTCCTTCTTGGTCTCCTGAACAATCTTATGAAAGAAAAATAAAAGCAATTTTAACAAAACTATCCAGTAATTGTAAACAACAATAATTGCATTTGGCAGGATCCATTTTGACATTTTCTCTGAATCCTAAACAATACACTAACCAGGAGGAGAAGACATTTTTTCCCTTTTATACACGCCACTACAGTCAGGTTTTTATTTGCCTCTTTGGTCTCTCCAGGCAATTTCATACCAGGGAGGCCATTCTCCTGCCAACTCTTTTAAGCTGTGAAATATCTGAGTATTGGTTACCCTTTGCAGACCAGCCATGTTACAGCATTAAAAGGCCAAATTCTTCAGATGTTTTTATAACGTTCCCCAACAAAAGAAGGACAGAAAAGCACCTGCTAAGTTGATTGAGTTTTCGAGTCGTCAGCTGCAGTCACCATGTTACTCTGGCAACAGGAGTCCTCGTACAAAATGGAAAAGGTGATGACCTGGCATTGCTTGATTGAAAAGTTATAGAACGCCAACCCCATAATTCTCAGCACTGATCTCAAATGGCTGCATAATACATTTACCAAAATTAAAAGAATGTATCACATACCTTACTGCCATTTAGAATCCAATCACTGCCATCCTTTTTTGCAAATGTTTTCACACCCTGCAAATCACTAAGAAGAAAATAGTTCTTACTAATGCAACATAGCAAATGCACAATGTTTAAAGTCTCCCAGCCAAAAGAGGAACAGCAAATGATCTCCCACAGTGATTCTAAATTTCTTCTTTTATGCAGGCCTTATACACTGTTATTGAAAAATTCTGAAGACAATCACAGATGTCAGGGATTGACCACACAGTGCCTGTGAGCACCGTATGGGGCCTGCAAGTCTCTAAAATTAAACAAAAAGTATCATATACATTTTGCGAGATCATCAAATCTTTTAAAATGTTGGCATCCTCATTGAAATGCTGCAAGATTTCAAGAACACCAACCCCCTTGAGAAATTATTTTGGGGTAAATAATTGTGGATATAATGCATACATAAGACCACGTTTCACAACTTGCAAGAAACTACCAAGCTTGGGATTGAATTTAACATATAAAGGTGTTCATTTGATTCCATGTGGCTACATTTATTGGGAACAAATTTGGGCGCCATCCAATTTTCTACTGTGAAAATAGGAAATACGAAAAATGTTGTCTTCCTGGTTCACAGTTCCATCCAAAACTTTGTACTGATCAAAATGCCCACCAACTTTAGACTCTATGTAGGAAGGGAAGGCAATATTTTCAGACCCTTGACTTCCAGTCTCACTTACATGACAGTAGGAAGTCTGCTGCTAACATCTCTAGAGACAGTGGAACCCAAGCAAGTTGGGCCAATTGTTTTAAATTTTTGACTGTTCAGAGGGTTTTAGGGCTGGAAATGATATATATTTGGTCTTGCATTGGCTTAACACACTCATCTCCAGCATAATTTTGCATTTTTGTGCCAGGACTTTGCCAGTTTGTTGCAAAATTTGGGAGTCTATTCCTGGCTCATTCACAGGCTATGGAGATTTAAAGGAGATGAATGGAAGTATAGTTCCACATATTTTTGGTATTTTTGAATTTATAATCCATCGCTTTATAATCTTGGATTGTTCTGGGGATTGCAATGTGGAAGTGGAGAGGAGCACAAGCAACCTATCACATGTGCACCCTGCTAGGCAAATTTATTAGGGATCTTATTTATTTGTGAGATTTATATACCGCCTCACAGTGCAAGCACTCTCTAAGCGGTTTACACCAGTAAGCAATGTATATTTATATTGCCCCCAACAATCTGGATCCTCATTTTACCTACCTTGGAAGGATGGAAGGCTGAGTCAATCTTGAGCCGGTGAGATTTGAACCGCTGACCATTAATTAATGCTCACAGGTCTGCCTCAGTGAGAATTAATAACTAAAATGTATGCAAAAGACTGCATTCTTAAAGAGCATGCTTACCTTCCAGCTCCAGGTTCTGTCATAGCTATTGCACCAATACATCTGCCTGCCGCCATTTCTGGAATGAACCTTTCAATCTGCTCTTTTGAGCCATAGTTTGCTATATAAGGCATGACAATATCAGAATGAAGACTAAATCCTGGACCTGTACAATTAGCATACATTCTGGAAAGGGGGGAAAAAACACAAATATTTGTGCCTGAGTTTTCTTCAACTACAAAGAAGAAAATTATTATTGAATTAGTCCTACAATGTCATATTTTAGATCAGCTTTTTTTAACCTTTCACCCTGGAGGAACTTTTGAAATAATGTTTAGATCTTAGGAAACCTTTGCATTAAAACTGCAAAAAGTACAAAACAATACAATCACTTCTAATCTATACAATGCATATAAATAGCAGCAAACTGTCAGGCCGGCATGGCAGCTGAATCATAGTGCATATAAATTCCCACCACAAGTCTAGCATTGCGTACAGTGCAAAGTTCAGAAAATGGCATTTATTTTTTTTCAATTGCAATCTTACTATGTAGCCTCCCATACAATCCCGAGAAAGGCTGTTTTTGTTACGGTAGTTACATTTGGGGGGGGGGGGGTGTCATAAAACAAGATATTCATGTTGCTCATTCAAAAATATTCTTATTATGGAGTTTTAATTCAAAATAGATCTGGCCACTGGCTAATAAGTAAAATTTTGCTCTTCTCAGCATATTGAAGGCAGGATATTCTGCTTCAGTTATTATGGATCAGAAGCAGTATGTACAGTATGCATAGGGGGCTCCAAGCCCTATTATTACTAAGCAGGAAACATGAAGCTACAGATGGAAGAAACAATCAGAGGCTCATTTCTACATACAGTAAATTAAGACATAAGAGAAAAGAATGTTCCTAGCTTTCTCCCCACTCTCCCAAACCTGACAGCCTGGTATCTACTTCACCGTGGTGGTGAAAAGGGGAGGAAGTTCCGGTAGGGATGAAGAAAGAACGCCAGGAGTATATGCCAAGAGTATATAATTCAAGGATGAAAGTTAAAGTGAAAAGTATTGTAAAAAATATATCTTTTAAAAAAGAAAGGAAAACAAAACAGAATTCTAAAAACATTTTAGGGAAAAAACATTTCAGTAACCCCCCCCCCCGCCCCCATTTCCCCAGCCACTAGTTGATGTTTAAATATTTTTATATTATATTTTGCACATCTGCAATTATTGCCCATTTTTATTTGGATCTTTTTACTTATTTTTGAAACAGTACCTTTTTCTTCAGAAACCATATCCTAAGTAACTCAACTTGCACTCACACAGCTTGCCTTGTTGTGTGATAAGTTGTATATACTGGAAGCATTCCTACTTTTATTTGGTTAGATTACCGCTGCAAATATATGGTCCATTTTTCCATTGCTGCATATTTTTCAATTTTAATCTCCCAATCATTGAACTTAGTGATTTCATAATTGCCCTATATCACCAACATGACATTTCACTTTCTGCTCCTTTCCATGAATTTTGATCCTGTTTATCCGCTTATCTTTTTAGATCTTGTTGGATAAGACTTTCAGCGCAATTGCAAATAGTAAAAGGGAGAATGAACATCCTTGTCTTGAGCCTTTGAAAATTGAAAGATTTGTGGGATGTGTTCCATTCACTGTGATCTTTGCCGTTTGGTGTTGCTATATCGTCTCCGCTCAGGTTTTGCATTCTATTCCAAGATTCTTTTTGTACTAGGCCTCTAATAAAATAGTCTATTCCACAACATACAAGCCACCATGGCTTGATTCACACTCACACTAACTTAAAACAAATGTGTTATGCACAAATACTTTTCAGCTTAAGAACAAGTGTTTGGATGGATTTAGTGAGGGAAATATCTTCAGCTGGGTTTATTTTTTTAAGGATTTAAGATTACAAGGAAAAGAATGAAAAATCTAGTTTGCTTTGGCTTGGAAAAGAAAGGCAGACAAAGGATGGAGACAAACACCCAGTGTTGATTATGACCATCCAGTCTTTCTTATCCAATAACACTTGTTTTTGTTGATTAAACCAATCTCCTTCTCTTTCTCTGAAACTCATACTTCTTGCCTATATCTGTCTCTATAATGGAAAATGATCTCCTCTTCTAGTTTTTGTTGCCAGCAGACCAATATGGATTGCAAAAGGGAGAATGTTGTAGAGTGATGAATAAAGGAGTTAAGCTGGTTATGGCAGAATGGAGGGACTGATGCCAAGAGAAAAGGAGAAGGATGTTTGCTGTGTGATCACTTTGGGATCTTGCATTTGCGTGTAACATAGGAAGGAAATCCTGATCCAAGAGGAGAGATGAAAGGCAGCAGCAGCAGAGGTCTGTGTAAAGTGGCAACAGTGACTACAGCGGAGAAGAATGTGGAAGAATGCTCTCGAAATAATAGTGAATTTATCACCATAAAAATTCCTATCCAATTTACTCATTTTTGCCTACACCCAAAATATGCCTTTGTTGTCAATGAATTCTGTCACCATGAAGACCAAATTTTAAGATATAGCTATCAGAGGATATAAGGAGGAAAAAGTAGCAATTACAGAAAAATCTTATAAAGGAAAGAAAATAAAAACTTACTGCTCTTCCCAAACGATTGCTGAAGAGAACAGATCTCCTCCAATGCCTTCATTTTCTTCTGATATATTGACACCAAGCAAACCCTGCTGTCCGGCTTTTTCCCAGAGCTCTCTGCTTACTTGACCAGCTTTTTCCCATCTACAAAACAAAAAACAAAAACAAAAAGCAAAATCATGGAGTTCTCACAGAAATATAAATGGTTGCATAATAATTTACTTAGTAAAAATGCAAGCTTGATTATTTGGGGGGAAAGATATTTAGAATACAGCATAAATAAAAAGACAATATACATTGGACAGGTTTACCCATTGGGCTAAGCCAGGTTTATACCATTATTTCATAAATTCACTGTAACTTGCTTGAAGCATAACATTAAGCCAGAATAGGTAACTTCATTTTGTATTTACCAAAACCGAAGAATTTTAGTTTAATCATTAAGTTTGACAATTTTAATCAGCTGAACAACTTCCAGAGACAAACCATATCATCAATTATATTAGGCTTATGGTACATACACGTACATAGTTTTTGCTTAATTCCACTCATTCAGACATCACTCAAACATATGACAGCACCTGAAGGTAGGACCAGAAGCAAGGGATAGAAATAATCAAGGAGAAAACCAACCTACAGCTGAGGAGAAATTTCCTAACAGAATAATTAATCAGTGGAACGACTTGCCTCCGTGCTCTAACACTGGACATTTTAAAGAAGAGATTGGGCAACCATCTGTCTGAAATAGTATGGGATCTCCTGCTTGAGCAGGGGGTTGGAATAGAAGACCTCTAAGGTCCTTTCCAACTCTGTTATTCTGTTCTATTCTGTTCATGTGGTCATAATTTGCAACCTTCCCACAAACAAAGCCAATGGGGAGCTGGCAAGAAGTCAGAAATCTTTACTTAATGACCTGCACAGTCCTTGCTTGGCACTAGCACTAGCACTAGCACCAGCACTTAATACCGCTTGATAATGCTTTATAGTACTCTCAGGATGCTGTATAATATCAGCATATTGCCCCCAACAATCTGGCTCCTTATTTTAACATCCTGGATGGAAGGCTGAGTCAACCTTGAGTCCTGTCAAGATTGGACTCCAGGCTGTGTGCAGAGTTTGCTTGCAATACTGCATTCTAACCATTGCGCAGCTGGTATTGCCACAGCTAAGCAGTGCAGTCATATGATATTGCACTTTATGACATCATCATTTAGCAATAGCAATTCTAGCCTTAATTACTGCTAAACAAAGGCTACCTCTAATATAAAGAGGTGGTGTAAAAGATAGATTTTTAAAATCATCCACTATGATGACCTCTATGTTTGCCTTAGCAGAAACAGCAGTTTGGAGCTAAAGTACATCCCAGTTGAACAGTCACTTCCCTTTACTGATCTTAAATCACTGGAATACATAAAAAAACCTCCACCAATTAGGCCTCACCTCCAGCTGAGCAAGAGATCAATGAAAACAAGATGAGGAAAATCTTCTGGAATTATTTCAACCACTTTTATCACATTGCCCATTGGAGCCATTATAGAAAAGGTTCCAAATTCCTGCTGAGCAATCACTGGAGAAGCAGAATGAGTTTTTGTGCACCATTATCTTTCAATCCATATTGAAAAAGAGTTGGTAAAAAGCACAATCTTGATCAAGTATACAAAGGCAGTCATAAAAAGTAATAGGAAAGCAGACGTCTAATCAGTAATTTGGACTTTCACCCAAAACAAGCATGTTCCACTGAGCAAACTGGACTCATTCCCAGATAAGAATATTGCAATTTTTATAAGGTCAACTTTGTTAGTAAATAAAATAAGGTATCATTTATTAAAGCCAACAATAGTGCAAACTATTTTTTAAAAAAAATCAATGCAGCAGTAGTTTAGATGTCTGCTGAGATACATAAATTATTAATTCAGTGAGGCTCATGTAATTGAAAAGATTAGTTAACTTGCCTTATATCATCTAATTAAATCTGATGCAGCATTAAATGTGAATGTATTTTCCATTCCATCCCCATTTTCAAGACAGCAGACACAATGTGATGTAATTGGGTCTACAACGCCTGGGTATATGCATAGAGAAAAATCTTTTCTTTCCGAGAAAACCACTAGTAGCTGTAAACAGTGGTGGGTTCCTACCGGTGCGGTCCACTCTATAGCACCGGTAGCGGCCCGCTAGTGACGTCACAGTACCGGTGTGGTCGGTTGCTGGTGCCTGGGCGCCGCCATTTTTTTAAAAAAAATTTTCTTCTGCGCATGCCCAGAAACCTGACAATTAAGTCTTTCTCCGTCCCTTCACTTGAAAATAATAAGAAGCTCGCATTTGACACTTTTCCTTCGCTTTTGCCTAAAGCTTCCCAAAGTGGTCGTTTTCCAAAAGCTTAACCTTTTATACTGTTAATTTTATACAGTTTTATACTGTTATTCTTTAGACGAAAACATTGAGGACTGTTAAAAGATACTGTTCTTTTAACAGTCCTCAATATTTTCGTCTAAGGAATCCATGACTGAAACCAAAAATGCTGTATGAGACTTGCTTGTCTTTTAACTATAGCATTTTCTGCATATAAAGGTTGCTGTGTTGCCATGGTGTAACACGCACTTTGTATGCAAAGCTTTTCATTTAAGGTATAAAATAGCAAAAATAGTAGTAACATCTCTCTGAAATAACTAATATATGACCGGCAAGCCACACCCACCCGGTCACATGGCTGGCAAGCCACACCCACAAAATAAGCCACGCCCACAGAGTGGTAGTAAAAAAATTAGGAACCCGCCCCTGGCTGTAAAGCTGTTATTAACCCTATAGAAACGTTTACATTAGTGTTAGTTATAGTTCTCCACCAGGGAAAGCGGCATAAAATCAAGGATTATTTCAAACATGAGAAAGAAAAAATGAGAAATGGGATTTTGCACATTTAACTTACTCTCCATGATATGGTACCACAGCTTCCTGGAAGAATTTTCTCACACTTTGCCGGAAGATGTCATGGTCTGAAGAAAAGATACTTCTAATTCCTATGTCCATTAATGTTTTAGCTGAGGAAGGTTCAAGGCGTGTTGAATCATTATTTTCAGTCTGAAGGTTTCTTTAAAAAATAAAATTAAACATAATATTTAAAAAGTCATAGTTTTGTTTAAATTCTATTAAATTTATATGTATTATATGTACAATAAACATTTTAACGTTTACTTTTGTGGGTTTTTTTAATGTTTTGAAGTTTTTAATCTTTCAGTTCTTTTTATTTTTATGTTTTGGTGAGATACTATGATTGATACTATAGTTGCAAGCTATGATTGACAAACCTGTTCCTTTCCAGCTTTCCTCCACCACCTACCACAGGACAAAAGTATAATCTTGCATAGCAATTTTTTTTTAAAAAGTGACTGACAAAGTTTTAAGATAGCAGTGGAGCTAAAGATTGATAGATATCAGCCATATTTTACCATCAAATTACTGCACTATTTATGGTGTTTGAACAGGAGAACTGAAATTAACTTAAACTGTACAGAAGACCTTGCTACTTTTCATTTTTTAAAACAACAACAAGCATTTGTTATTTACATATCCAGCGACATAAAGTGGTCTGTACAGAAGATTATATCCTAATAAAAGTTATAGTTGGTCCTCAGTTAACAACAGTTATTTAGCTACATTCAGCTACAGTTTGAAGTAACAGTGACACGACCAGTCTTTAAAATTCTAGCACCCCCACAGTCACACAATCACAATCTGGGCACTTGGCAACCAGGTCACACTTATGATGATTGCAGTGCTCCGCAGTCACGTGATTGCCATTTGTGTCCTTCCCTGCCAGCTTCTTACAAGCAAAGTCAACACGGAAAGGAACAAGGAAACTTGCATGTGACGTCACGGTTTACAACTGCATTGCTGAGTGACAAAAATTCAGGTCCCAGGACTGTCATTAAGCAAGGACTATCTGTATGCATACATTACCAGAAGATTCTTTATTGTTTTTCCTTAACAATTTTACCTCTCATAAATCAACACAGCTTGCCCTCTACACCAGAAGGTAATGATGAAAATTCTAGCAAAACATATAATCTATCATCATAAATGAGCACTGATATGGAATAAGCCTAATGCAATTTTGATATATAAACTTCTATTAGAGCTTCTCCACAACAATTATTGTTCATCTTGAGTCCAAATTAATGTTTTTAATATGAAAGTTAATAAAAATGGGAGAAAAAAAATCAGATAGCTTTCAATAGTAGATCAAAGACATGGTAGCTGATCAGATAGCTTAAAAGACATATGTTCCTGAACTGCAGGCACTTCTTTGGTAGCACTGAGAAAATTTGAACAAGCAAAGATTACCCGTATTTTTCGGAATATAAGACGCACCGCAGTATAAGACGCACCTTAGTTTTGGGGGAGGAAAATAAGGAAAAAAGGCCTCTGCCTCCCAGCAATTTGCCAAACAGCAAACAGTACAGATGATATACACTGTTTGCTGTGTATTTCTGTGCATGTGTGCCTGACCCATAGAAATAGCAAAGAATTGGAGAAATGTACATTATGGCAGTATATTAATCCCAGAAAGTTTTCTTAAATGTAATCACACTCACGCCTCCCAATTATTTAAATAGATCTACTCCAAACATGACTAAGTCAGGGTTTAATTCAGCTGCCTTATTTTAATACTAATACTTAATACTAAAACAGGATATTTCAGATTATACTTTTACAGATCTTTAAAATTGATGTGGCTTTCTGGAAGTATACATTATTCTCTGTTATTTAAAAGAAGATACAATAGCACTGGTCCTCTTCAGAGCAAGAATTTATTTTAAAAAGCTTCTTCATTTTGTTAAGTTGTCTAGAACAATAATAAAGCAGTCTTTAAAAAATAAGACTTATAATTTGAACACTCTCCAAACATTTAACAAAATAACATATTAACAGAATCTGCCTCTACCTAGAATAGAACTCAAAACCTCCTGATTGTGAGGCAAGAGCTCTACCTCTAGGCCACAGCAGCTATAGCTTACCTCCTTGCAATTTCAGCAGTCTAACATTGCCAGCAGTTCATCTCCCAGCAATTTGTCTCATTACAGTCACTGTAGTTAGTTTTATTTTACCACCTGGCTTACAAACCTAGTCAGCTGTAGGTCGGGAGGCACATAATCTCTTCTTGTGCTAATCAGGCTTTGCCCTGTTTGCTGCAAAGAGATAAATTGCTGGCAGGCAGAGGCTAAAGTGTGGGGGTGGCTGGGTGGGGCTACATTCGGTGTATAAGACGCACCCAAATTTTCACCCTCTTTTTGAGGGTAAAAAGGTGTGTCTTATACTCCGAAAAATACGGTATATGACATAATGTATTTTGGTGGAGTATGCAACTGTACCTTAATCCTTCTGTTTCATTACCTCATGTATCACACAAAAGCATCAGTGAATCAACAAAACACATCAAATATTAAAATTACACAAGCTACATTTGCGCAACACAGGCTAAACTGTAGTGGCTACTTTATAATTTGGTATGTCATAACAAACCTATTGTTGATTTTATTATTCATTATTTATTTTATTTATTTATTGTTAAATTTCTATGTCACTTATCTTGCTGAGGTGAGTCTGGGCAGCTTAGAGTTATATAATTAAAATATGATATTAAGCCTTAAAATAATAAATAAAACCCATATATTTAAAATTCAGTTAAAACTCAATTAACCAAGATAGGAGGGAGTAAATTGTGCATGGGGAGGAGGTGGTGTCTGAGTAATCCTTTAACCACCTCCAAGACGCCACTCCCCCAATGGAGCCCCAGACCAACTGACTGAGCCAGGTCTTCAAACCTTTCAGAAGGCCAGAAGAGTGGGGGGAGATTGCATCTGGAGGGGCAGGATGTTCCAGAGGGCAGGTGCCACAACAAAAAAAGCTTCTGGATCCCTCTAGCTGAATTTCCTTGGCTGATGGGGTTCACAGCATGCCTGTTGTTGCTGGCACAGGTAGGGTGGGCTAATCCCATTGGGATAAGATGGTTCCTCAGAGACCCTCCCCCAAAGATCTTTATCTACCTTTAACTTTGTATTGTAGTATGCTGTCTATATTGCTAAAAACTTTCACTTTTGATAATCAATATTTTTTTTCCTAAAAAGGCTATTTACTTCAATAGCAGTGCCTTTTCTAGAACCTTTGAATAATCAGGAATTCTGCAACTTTTCAGAACAATGACACCTAAAACGATAAGCAAAATTGCATGATGGCTCCCCATGAATGAAATTACTTTGTTTGGACTATGATTGGGCTTTAAATATTACACTTACTTTAATGATCCAAATTTGATCCATGTATCACTCAGATCCTCAGATTTTTGTGGTACTTTAATCTCCCACTGAGGCTTGCACAAGCAAAACAAGAAGGAAAGCTTGGAGCAAGTTTTACAGCACACCTGGTTTGCATATCTGGAGTGCTGACAAAACTCACTCATGCTTTGCCTGGATGAGCACACAGTTAACTTGCACAAACAACATGGAGAGTAAAACTCAGACTAGGCACTCCCATATAGCATGCAGTATGGCAAATATAAATACTTACAGTTTGCCTTTTAATGATTATACCTATCTAGTATTTATAATTACAGTTATAACTATAAACTATATGTTTAAAACTATTGAAAATTAGCAGAAGGCCCAAAAGAGGAAGGAAGGAAGGAAGGAAGGAAGGTTATAATGCTGCTTGTGCAAGCTTGATTTTTGAAAACAATTGACTCCCAGTTGCTTGTGGCCCCACAAAGGGATCTGATCCACAGTTTGGGTATTCCATACCTAACCTTTTTTCATTTTTGTATACAATTTTTCCTCCCCAATTTCCCTCAGCTCTTTTCTACTCAATTCCTCTTCTGCCACTACCGTTTTCTTCTTCCCTGATCTTGCATTAAAGGACTTCTGAGCCATCACAATAGTTTGCTTGAGTTTTCTACTACTAAAATAGTCATGGGTTCAAAGAAATAGATTCATTAACTAGGCTGCAAAACAACAGAAGGCCCTCTCCGAAACATGCCATATAAGGAGAACAGTACATCTGCATTTTACAGTATTTATTATTATCTAATATTATTATTAGTTAGTATTGCTCACAAACCAAAGATGTACTATGAAATCCATATTGTAATTGGATCATAAAGAGGCCAATTCCAATGGACCAGCCCTATCACATTCCAATTACTAACTAAAAATTATAATACAATAGTCACAGCTGGCAGGTTTCCCAGATTTACATAAAATAGAGTGTTTCGTTATTAATATGAAAGAAGACGGGCTTTATATTGTCATAGTGATCACCAGCTATATAATAAAAATCGCTAGTGATAAAAAAAAACCAAAGCCCTAAACATACCCAAATCTAAGATCCCTAAGAAAAGCTGTGCATGTCAAATGCTGAGAACCTCCTGCCAGGTCAATTCATTTTGGGCAAATGTTGAGATTATCTGCTCCAGGCTGCAAGAATACTGCCGACTATTAATTAACAGTAGAAAGTTAAATTTCGGGTATCTCTTTGTTGAACTCTAAAAGTCGTCTGGAACCTTGCAGCTCCTCTCTTCTTATATTTGGTCGGCAGCCACAGATTTTAATAAACTTCCTCTCTTCTTAATGACTCTGTTTGCCGTTATATTTTAGGAAGAGAGGGGGACAGAAGGGGAAATGTCAGGCCTGTCACTATAATCGGGGCAGTCTTAAATGTTAGAAAATGTTAGTTAAATGAACTGAGAGGTTAGATGACTCTTTCGCTTGGGAGGAACTTTTCAGTGGGACTGTCACCCCTTCAGCCTTTTTAATGTTATTGCCACGCTTTGTGAAGCTGTTCCCAGGCGACAAGAGAGTCCTTACCTCACCAGAATCCTCCTCCCTCCGGGAGAGCAGAGAGATCTCAACGCCTGGCTGACCAGCACCTTGCAGACGGACGCGGCCATGTTGCTTTTAATTGCTTCCTTGAAGCAATTACGGTAGTTTGCTCGAAGTCTTGGAGCCTCGTAAACCAGCCAGGAGAGCCCCCAAACGGGAAAGCGACTCTTTGCAGCTTTTACGGATGGGCGGAGAGATGGGAGTTGACAAAAGGGACAATTTCTCGGAAAACAATGCGCGGAATGCCGCGCTAACTCTTCACTTCTATAGCTCAGGCAGTTCTCGGGGTGGGGTGGCGGAATCCGTCAAGCATAAATAAGAGACGAGTAATACTGCTACGGAGAATAAAGCGCTTTGGTAACGCGTTGCTCATTGTTGCTCTTCCCACGCTAAAACAAACGTTTGCTCAATATACAGTGCAGCGTTGCAACTGGGGTGTAGGAACGAAATACTTCAGCAATTCATTGTCAAATGGTTGGCTACACGGTCATGTTCCAGTAAGAGCTGTTTTCACAGAGAATCGGAAGCCAGGAATAATTTCATTGGCACTGGATCTCATAGCACTCCTCAGACTCTTGATCCAGATTCTGCAATTGCAATGTAAGGTGCCTTCAAAGGCCCAGAAGCCATAGTCTTGAGAAAAATTATCACTCATTCTGATAGAGGCTACTTCTAGAGCAGTTCATAGAAATCTTTAACAGATTAACAGAGTTGGAAGGGACCTTGTAGGTCATCCCTTGAGTTCCCAGCACAAACCTACATGTCAAACTCTGACAACTCTCAAGTGGAAAAATCCAGAATAAAAATAGAAATGCTTGTGCACAGCACTAATCAAAACTCTTGCCATGAGTAAGGAGGTGGTATAGAGTCCCCTGAGGTTTAATTTGCACAGAAAAGTTATTCTAAACAAAAGCTATGAAAATAATGCAAATCAAAGCCGCCTTATGATAAGTGGTCATTTAGTTATAGCCAGAATAAAAATGATATTGTCATAAATTGGCCCAATATACCCATTTGTTGTTTTTCAGGTGCTGAGTCTAGGGAAGTTGCACCAAGCGCAAGTCAATTCAGCTGGGACTGAAGAACCAAAACAACGACAGCCTGAGCAGCAATTTAATACATTTTTCTGCAGATGGGCTTCCTTGGACATTGAACTTGTTTTGTTGTATTTCCAGTCTCAGGCTGGGAATACCAACAAAATAAGCAAGTAGCCTCAATGCTTGCCCTTTCCTACAAATGACCAGTCCTTAGGGGGTTTATCCTTCAGGGTCATGATTAAGAGGTGCAATTATTAGCCACTGACTGGGTGCACATATTGGAATGAACTAACCCAGCATTGTGGTCCACAGCCCATACTTTATGATTTAGCTGTCTGTGTCTCTGTAACCCATTTCTCCATCAGTTTGATTTCTCCAGCCACCATCACTTACACTTGACTCGGGGCAGTTTACAAGGATTAAAGCAGAAGACTAACAATTTAAAACAACACAAAAATGACCTGGTTGAGGAGGAAGGGGGGAAGCATGATAATTAATAATCATCACATAAATTCCAGAGCGGGTTCATTAACAAGAATCAAGTTTTCAGGACTCTTGTAAAAAATAAGAGGATTGGGCATTATTAAATCAATCACTTCGGTTCATATAATACACTGAGCCATAAACTAATCCTGACTAGTAGGGTGGGGGCATAGGGGGACAAGTGACAATATGATGCATGAAAAATCATTTTGATGTTATTTTGGCTTCTAGCTGGGTTTGCAATATTAGGCAACCATATTTTAGTCTGGTATGTTGTCTACACCAGAATTCTCCAACCTTTCTGGCCTTGCGTACCGGGGGGGGGGAGGAGAAAAGGGGATGGCATGTGCAGCTCCATTTGCACAAGCGTTGTCCACACACACCTGCCACTCATGCAAATGAAGCATGCATGCACACACCCACTACTCGTGCAAGTGGGGATGCACTCACATGCTCACCCGCCGTTTCCACAGCCCAGTTGCAAACACCTCATGGCTCACTAGTTGGGCACAGCCCAGAGGTTGGAGACCCCAGGTCTACACCAATAAAAGGAGAATATTTGTAGCTCTAGGTTGAAATGAGGATTCCTTGATGCTCTTTGAGCTGGGTTGTTTTCTTGCAGAGCATTGATGATGTTACTTAGTTTGGGTATTGAAATGTCTGCAAGAAAACGACTAAGCTCAGAGAGCATCAAGGACCCCCTCAGGTTGATTACACTGTTTGAGAAGCTGTTTGGTCTAATAGTTAAGACACCAGGCTTGAATCCAGGAAACAGTGAGTTGTAGTTCCACCTTAGGAATGGAAACTGATTGGGTGACTTTGGGCCAGTCACTCAGCCCATGATGTCAGGCTTGATTGGTGAATTTTTGTCACAACCAATAGATCAATAAAAAAAACCTCCTACACAAAATGGACCCTACACTTGTGGCAAAACACTAGGAAAATAAAAAGAAAAGAAAAAATGTTGCCTAAACATCCAGTGGCTTGCTCAACAAAGGATTAAAGCAAATTATGATTTGGATCTTTTTCTCAAAATGCTCAGTAGGCTAAACTGTATTTAGTTTGTTGCATCAGCCCAGTCGGGGTGATTAGTTTTTTAGTAATTACTAATTCTAATTACTTCAATAAACTTGGGATCATGTAGATATAGCAAGCATATTGTATACATGCAGCCTCTGATTTTTTAGTGTAGACAAATGGACCACCAGATGGCAGTGAAGGAATACATATCTCTGTATAAATTATTGAAGATTGAAGCCTAAGATATTCCCTCCAAAGGCAAAAATGTTTGAAAGGAGGGGTGGAGGGGGAGGGAGGGAGGGGGAGAGAGAGAGAGAGAGAGAGAGAGAGAGAGAGAGAGAGAGAGAGAGAGAGAGAGAGAGAGATACACATAGCACTTTAGAACAGAAAATTACTGTTGCAGCTTTTAGTTTCTGTCTAAAATCTTGTACATTATGTTTGACCTAAAATGACATAACACACTGAAGCACAAACTGCCAAAATGTACTTTAGCCAAGCATGTTGTAGGAACCCATGCCTTCTGCTTAGCTTATGTCAGTATGTCATAAATCCAGTCAAGTAGGTTAATATTGAATATTACCTCTTTCATTTTTCATTTTTGTTACTTTTTATATTTTTCTTAGTTTTTCTTAGTTTCTTATTTTTGTATTTTTACATTTTAATAAGTTTTATACATGTGTGTGTGTGTGTAGAATCTTGCAACCATACCCCCCCCCCCCCCACAGGACAAGTAGCGTCACTGTGATTAAATCCTTTGTGTACTCCCACAAAGGATTTAGTGATTTGGTCATCTTTCATCTAAGGGGCTGAGGGCTATTCAGGTAGATCTGTACGGATGTGGTTAATCAAACCTAAGAAATTGTTATATTATTAAAATTCTCACTACTCAAAGTGATATTTTTGAGAAAAATGGGGTACCAGTTTGATGGAAATAGGCAATTATCATTTTTAAACACACATTTTAATATCTTTATTAATGAACTATTGTTTAACAGTAAAAGAGGATAACCCATATTCAAAGCTTATCTGCAATCTCTTGTATTTTGCTACAGTTCTTCAAAATGAACCCCCCCCTCTTTTTTTTTGAGGTTTCCTTTAATGGAACCTTCCTCTTCTCCATTTTGCTAATGCAGCAATTTATTTATTTATTTAGTGTTATTTATTTAAATCCCATCTTTTACAAATAACTTAAGGTGGGAAATATATCTAAACACACCTTCCTCCTATTTTTTTCCACAACAACCTTGTGAGGTGGGTGGACTGAAAGTGAATGATTGTCCCAAGGTCACTCAGCTGGCTTTCATGATTAAAGTGGAACTAGAACTTACCATCTCCCAGTTTAGCATCTAAAACACCACTGGCAGCAGTACATCAGAGGTGGGTTCTTCCCGGTTAAGACCGGTACGCCTGAACTGGTAGTGACCCGCTGGTGATGTCACGATGACATCACGGAACCAGTTCAGTGGGTGCCAGTCTGTGGGCGCCACCATCTTTTTTTGAATTTTTTTTGAATTTTTTTTAAAAAAAATTTAAAAAATTTCTTTTGAGCATGCATAGAAGCCGAGTTTCCGGCACTGTGCATGTGTCGCCATCTTGTTTTTGGCTTTTAAAAAAATTTATTTGGATTTTTTGGCACTGCGCAAGCTCGCGTGCGTGAAGCATGCGCGCCCACGAGGCGCACCCACGAGACACGGGAAGAAGCGAACCAGCAACGAGGTCAGTTAGAACCCATCCCTGTGGGTTATGTGCTATGTTTGCATTAACTGAATTTGGGCTCGCATTAAATGTGACATGGTATCAATTTATAATTCTCACTAAATTGAATATCACACTATTTGAAATTGCACTAATCGTAACATGTCTGTACAGTTTCTCCCACTTTCCATTTCCTCCTCATAATAACAATGTGACTTGGAGAGCCATCTTACTACCCTTACTACTTCCTCATCCATGGAAACTCACTGACTTTAGGCCAATTAACCTCTTTTGATTTAAACTCCCTAAGCTTTTATTATGTTGCATTAAGTAATCCATTTGCACAGAATATTGAGCAATAATCATTATTTATGAATATACAGTTTTATATGCCAACCAGTAGTTTGTTATAATATAAATTTTTACCTAACAGTTATTAGGGAGTAAAATTTCTTGAATATTATTTACAGTTTATACTAATGGATCAAATGTTTGTATATTATGTACTATCTTATAGAATTTGCACCCATCACTCACCCATTACCTGATCCCATTATCCTTTGAATAAACAGCTGGTCTCAGCCAAACTCACACAGTTTTTGTTTTAGGGAAAATAGGAAGAGGAAGGAGTATTATTTATGTCTTGAGTTACTTATAAAATAATGAAGGTGGGATAAAAAATCTAATAAATGAATAAACAAGCAATCATCACTGTCAGCATCAGCATCACTCTATTTCTCCTTAAAGATCCTGGCTGGTATATAAAAAAGAATGAACTATAAAACTTTATTTTAAAGCAACGTGCTTTTAATGCAGAGCAGTTGTCACACTATGCAAGTGAAAACAAAGCCCAGTTTTACTCAAAGCATGCTCACAGAAGTCCTAACAGGTCATTTGTTAAAGTAAAATAACTTGCAGATCCTGCCTTACATGTATTAAAATTGTTAAATAGTTATTTCCACTCATTATGAATCACGGTGGCATTCACTTAAAATATAAAAGCTAATGTCATTGGTGTTGAGAGATTCATTGGTGAGATGATAGTGACTGGATGTGCGATGTTCACTGGTGCAGTAACTGGAGTTGGTAAATTGACAGGTATGGTGAATGTTAAGGGAGAACTCATTAGGCTGCAGACGTTAACTGTGCTCAAAACATTGGCTGGGCTTCTCATATTCATTGTAGCAGCCACAATACGAGGAACTGCTCCTTTGGTACTCACCCCCCAACAATTGTCAGCAGCTGCGCTACTTTTTCCAGGGAAGCAGCCGTGTTCTGAGCATGTTCTTTCGCAGCCCCTTCACAGGTCCCCCACTTGTTCTGCCCCCCCAGGCTGATGCCCCCTCCTCTGCCTCACCCACTTCCAGGGCTTGCACCAGGGTGGGCAGGCCCGTTATGTCGGTAGCGCCAAAGATCTTCTTGCAGGCTGCAACAGCCAGGCCTCCGGTCGCACAGTTTCCCTTCAGCCCGTTGACGTTGCCTCCTCGCCGTTCCAGCCTAGGGCCAAACAAGCACTTCCACCTGGAGCTCTGTCCAGGGATGCAGGGCCAGTGGAAGGTGGCATTTTGCCGCTTCGGTTCCCCTGGCAGACAGAGTGCCTGTGAGCTGCAGCCAAGGCATTTGGGGTCACAGCAGAATGAGCAACCAAAGCTCGTCTCTGCCAGCACACCTGCCTCCCCTCCCCCGATTCTCGGAAGAGCAGCTCACCAGCCCTGGGTGCCCGAGGGAAACGCCAGGTGGCCATTTTGAAAGGAGCTGGAGCAGTTTATGCAAGCCGTGGGATACAGCCTGAGGCTCCTCGGTAGGGGTGTCTCTCTGGGAATTGCTGCCATTCCTGGCCCAGGTGTTTGGAAAAACAGGACACTGCAGGAAGGAAAAGGGGAGAGGAGGAGGGGGGGGCCTTACCCGGAGGCCAGCCGGCAGATAAAAGCTGCAAGGCTCTGCTGTAGTTCTTTACAGTGAGCCGTCCCCGTGTGGCTCTCCAGTCCCTGCCCAAACTGGCCCGGAAGCGGCATGTCATCTTGCGCCCATCCTTGGCCTCCTCCCACCTGGCTGCCAGCTTCTTGACATGAGCAGAGGCTGCTGGTTGGAGCAAGGGGAACCACAGTGCTGGATTCCCACGGTGGCGAGTGCGAAGGCATAGCTAGAATTGGAAGAAAAGGCTGCACACTGTGGCGGAAAGAACCGGAGCAACACCCGGCAGCTTGGATGAGAAGGTACGAGCGAGGCGGCAGCTGCTCTTGCTGGTAACTGAGCTCACTATGGCAATTTGTGCCTTACTCCAATTGGTGCAGTGGCCTCAGTTACCGGCGGGAGCAGCTGCCACCTTGCTCGCACCTTCTTATCCAAGCTACCGGGTGTTGCTCCGGTTCTTTCCGCCACAGCCGCGCAGCTTTTTCTTCCAATTCCAATGCAGCTGCAGGAGCCCAGCACTGCGGTTCCCCTCACTTCAACCAGCAGATTCTGCTCACGTCAAGAAGCTGGCGGCTTTGCGGGAGGAGGCCAAGGACAGGCGCAAGGTGATGCACTGTTTCTGGGCCAGTCCAGCTGGCAGGTGGGTGAGCAGACAGCCCTCAGGGAAGAGCGCTGCACTGGGTGACGCATCCCCAGGTTGCGGGCTGGATGTGGGGCCCAAGGTGGAGTGGAGGGCAAGCGTGCGGCAGGCACCCAGAGGCCCCATGGAAACCAAGAGGCAGGCCCAAAAGGCGGCTGAGCCTTGCTGTCCACAGCCCCACCCCCCTGAGGCTGCCCTTCAGCCTATCGCGGCGGGTCCGGGGCAGATTTCCCTCCCCCACTGCTGGCCTTACCTTCCAGTTCCAGCCTGTGGGGCTTGCAGTGCTCTGCTCACCGCGGCTGCCCATGAAAGTAAGGCCTGTGCTTGCCCAAAGGTTGCGGGCCAGTGGGGGAAGCCAGCTGCAGAGGAGCGATGCGGGCAGCTCAGCCTCATGTGCCCCTGCTGCTGGCAGCCGCAGCAGCTAAGGCCCAGCAGCTGCAGAGTGTCCGGGCAGGGGGCAAGATGTGGGCTGGGAGGGGGGCAGTGGCAGTGGCTCACCTTCCTCTCTGCCATCAGCCATAGGAGAAAGGGAAGAGTAGGTGGGGATCAGGGGTTGTGGCCAGCTGGGAAAGCCGAACTGCTGCCCAGCCCAGAGCAGTGAAAGGCGGCTGAGCCTTGCCGTGTCCACCTCCCCGAGATGGCCCTTCAGCCTAGCATGGGCCGGGAGCAGATTTCCCTCCTCCGCCATTGGTCTTACCTTCCAGTTGCAGCCACTGGGCTCGCACCACTCTGCTCACCACGGCTGCCCGTGATAGTAAGGCCTGTGCTCAGTCGAAGGGCATGGGCCGGTGGGTAGGTGGGGTGATGTGGGCGGGGCAGCCTCGTGGTGCCGCACAGGCTGGATTAATTGCTTCGGCAGTCCGTAGTTTCAGGATCCCTATTTGCACAAAACTGGAAAGCAGGGAAGATTCCAGAGGAAGAACAGATAATAAAGAAGATGTTGGATTGTGCTGAAATGAATAGATTAACATTAAGATTAAATGATAAAGAAAACTCTTTGTATTACAAGACATGGGGGAAGTTTTATAAATGGTTTGAAATTGCCAATAAATGAAGAAGATTAAATGAGAAATGATTTAACCTAGATGTAACACTTACAAAGAAAGTAGGGGGTTGGGAGGGAAAGGGGGGGAAGAGAAGGGGGGGGGAAAGGGGGAAAAACCAAACTGGTATTATATTGATTGACAAACACATAAAAAGGGGGAAATTCAATGGAGAGTTCAGAAAAGGAATAAAATGGGAAAATATGAAACTAAGTAAAATAAAAATAAAAATTCAGGGTTGTTGAAAATTAGATTATAAATGAGAAAATACAGCATAGAAGGAATGGTAAGGTAGAGGGATAAGGAAGAGGAGAAGGCAAGAGAGGGGTAGAGAAGTAGAGAGGGCAGAAGGGGTTGTAGAGGAGAGAAGAGGAGAGAGAATAAGGAAGTGTAGAGGACGTGAAAAAGGAAGGTGGAAGGGTGGAGCTGAAAAGATTGAAATGTGAAAGAAACAACCCTGAATTAAATAAAGCATTAAGGAAAATATGAGAAATGTATATATAAAATAAGAATGGAATGTATAGAAAAATGAAATGAGAATGAATCTATAAATATGTGTATTGTCTGTGTGGAAATAATAAAAAACGTTTGAAAAAAAAAGTAAGGCCTGCGCTCGGTCGAAGGGCATGGGCCGGTGGGGCAGCCTCATGGTGGGCGGGGCAGCCTCATGGTGCCACACGGGCTGGATTAATTGCTTCGGCAGGCCATAGTTCGAGGATCCCTGCTCTAAGGCACCAGCCAAGGCTTGCGAGGCCAATAAGTAGTGGCGAGGCAGGGCGGGGCCAGCCAGCAATTTAACAACCAGTTCGTCTGAAGTGGTGCGAACCTGTTGAATCCCACCACTACCTATACCATTTCAGACAAGTGACTGTCCAGTCTTAAAAGCCTCCAGTGATGAAGCATCCACAACTTCTGAAAGCAAGCTATTCCACTGGTTAATTGTCCTGACTGTTAGGAAGTTTCTCCTTAATTCCAGGTTGCTTCTCTCCTTGATTAATTTCCATCCATGGTTTTTTGTCCTGCCCTCTGGTGCTTTGAAAAATAAGTTGACTCCCCCTCCTCTTTATGTCAATCTTTCAAATACTGGAATACTGCTATCATGTCCTTTTAGTCCTTCTTTTCTCTAGACTAGCCAAACTCAGTTCCTGCAACTGTTCTTCATATGTGTGAGTCTCCAGATCTTTAATCATCCTAATTGCTCTTCTCTGCACTTTTTCCAAAGTCTCAACATCTTTTTTATAAAATGGTGACCCAAACTAGATACAGTATTACAGTTGTGGCCTTACTAAGGCTTTATAAAGTGGTACTAATATTTCACGTGATTTTGATTCTATGCCTCTGTTTATACAAGGATTGCATTAGCAAAAAAGGCTGCTGGCTCATATTTAAGTGATCATCCACTAGGACTCCAAGGTCCTTTTCACTTAATCTTTGTATAAAGTTACCAGATTTTTTTTTTAAAGCGGGACGGGGGGCGGGCCCCCCTGGGCGCCGCCATTTGTTTTGCCCTCTGCGCATGTGCAGAACGCTGCGCATGCGCAGAGGGCAAAACAGCAAATGTCGGCGTCCAGGTGGGGGGGGGAGGCGGGAGGGCGCTTGGATGCCTGCAGCTCGTGACAGGTAAGCTGCCGGCTGCCTCCTTTCCCGTCTCCGCCTCCCGTTCATTGCTTGCCAGCCCGGCTGAAGGGGAGGCGGGAGGCGAGGAAAGGCCTCCCGAAGGGGAGGCGGGCTCCCGAAGGGCTGCCGGCTCCCGAAGGGGAGGCGGGAGGCGAGGAAAGGCCTCCTGCCTCCCCTTTGGGAGCCGGAAGCCCTTCTGGAGCCCGCCTCCCCTTCGGGAGGCCTTTCCTCGCCTCTCGCCTCCCCTTCAGCCGGGCTGGCAAGCAACGAACGGGAGGCGGGAGACGGGGAAAGGAGGCAGCCGGCAGCTTACCTGTCACGAGCTGCAGGCATCCAAGCGCCGCTGTCTCCCGGTCGCCCGCCCGGCCCCAGGGCAACGGCGGCAGCGAGGCGACGGGGGGAAGGAAGGGGAGGGGGATGAGGAAGGGCTGTTTGTGCCGCCGGCTCCTCGTCCCTCCCCCCGCATCCCAACAGCAGCGGCGCCTCTGAGGGCGGGGCTAGGGATGGGGCAGGGGAAGGAGAGGAGGAGCAGCCCCCCTTCCCCCTCTCCCCAGCAGGCAGACGGCTCTCTGAAATTCCGCCCGACTTGCCCGACCTCTCTTTTGCTTCCCCTTATTAAGGTGACCAGACGTCCCGCTGTTTCCGCATTCTTTTCAAAAAAGCGGGACTTTTTGAAAAGAATGCAGGACGCGGGACACACGCTTGAAAAGCGTGTCTGTCCTGCCAAAAGCGGGACGTCTGGTCACCTTATCTTTGTACCTTTGATTTTCCTGCCTTTGTACCTTTGATTTTTCCTTCCTTGCTTTTCTCCACATTTGCTCTCTCACTGGATGTTGGCCTTTTGTTGGAAGTATAGATGAGAACACCACTTGTGCTCCTAATTCTTTAACTTTCTTTTCTAACTGTTCGTAATCTCGTTACTGTTTTTAGATTCATTGTTGTGTCATTGGTACCCACGTATAATAGAAGAAAGGGGTAATCCATGGGTTTGATTATTTTAGTAAGGTTCTCAGTTACATCTTTGATTTTTGCTCTAGGGAGCAACATATCTCCACAGATTGACTGTTCAGTCTGAAGACTATAGTTTCTATTCCCCAAAGAATTGAATCTCCTATCACCAATATTCACCCCTTTTTTCCTAAGGAAGTCTGGGATACTATTCTTCCTGTCACAGGGATGCTGGGTTGTGTCTCCTTTTTAGAAACTATTGATGACTGCTCTTTTATAGCTGTTGGCATATTTTCTTCCAGGGGGAGGCTATGAAAGCAATTGTTTAGTTCCAGAGGAGCTTCACTGGAGTGGGCTAGGATAAGGTGACCAGATTTTTTTTTTAAGCGGGACACCATTGACGGGGGGCGGGCCCGCCTGGATGCCGCCATTTGAGTTTTGCCCTCTGCGCATGCGCAGAATGCTGTGCACATGCGCAGAGGGCAAAAGAACGCAAATGTCGGCGTCCAGGTGGGTGGGTGGGAGGCGGGAGGCCTTTCCTCGCCTCCCGCCTCCCCTTCGGGAGCCGGCAGTGGCTTGGGCTGGCTGGCTGGCAAGCGAGCGAGCGAGCGGGGCTGGCTTGGGAAGGGGAGCAGCCCGGAGATGGGCTCCAACCCAGCGTCTCTTGGCTCTCCTGCTCACCCTCCGCCACTGCTAGGCTGCTGGAGTGACAGGGGGAGAAAGGAGATCAGGAGGTGGAGGCGGCGGCTCACAACAACCCCAGCGGCAGCTCCAGGCAGAGAGAGAGAGAGAAGCGAGTGAGCAAGTCACTCCGCCGCGCGCGGTCACGAACACACACACAAACACTGCGTGGGAGGGGAACCGGAGGCGAGACGCCGCAGGGAAAGTGCTGCACATGGGCGCAGCCCCCGCGCGCCCTTGCCTCCCTCGCGCCGGCTACCCACGTTCGCTTTTCGGCTCTGCCGCCGCTGCCGGCTGCCTCCCTTCCCCACCTCCCGCCTCCTGTTCGGGAGCCGAAGGGCACGCAGGGGCTGCGCCTGTGTGCAGCGCTTTCCCTGTGGCGTCTCGCCTCCGGTTTCCCCCCCACGCAGTGTTTGTGTGTGTGTTTGTGACCGCGCGCGGCGGAGTGACTTGCTCACTCGCTTCTCTCTCTCTCTGCCTGCCTGGAGCTGCCGCTGAGGTTGTTGTGAGCCGCCGCCGCCGTCTCCTGATCTCCTTTCTCCCCCCGTCACTCCAGCAGCCCAGCAGTGGCGGAGGGGGAGCAGGAGAACCAAGAGACGCTGGGTTGGAGCTCCATCTCCGGGCTGCTTCCCTTCCCAAGCCAGCCCCGCTCGCTCGCTTGCTTGCCAGCCAGCCAGCCAGCCCAAGCCACTGCCGGCTGCTGAAGGGGAGACGGGAGGCGGGGAAAGGAGGCAGCCGGCAGAGCCGAAACCTCCCACTGCCCCTTCGGCTCTGCACGCGGCAAGGGGGAGAATCTGGGCAGGCAGAAGCCGCCAGGTATAGAGGGAATCATCTGCGGCCGCTCTTTACCCAGCGGCTTCTGCCTGTCCTGATTCCCTCCCTTGCTGCGATGGGCGTCTCGCGGTGGGGAGAGCGTGTCCTACCTGAGACTTATTCCGTCGTGTTCCTCAGTATTGTGTCCAGGGCAGCCCATTCTAAAAGAGAAAGTCTCGCGAGGTTTAAAAAGCGGGACTTTTTTGAAACGCCGCGGGACGCGGGATAAATTGCTAAAAAGCGTGTCTGTCCCGCCAAAAGCGGGACGTCTGGTCACCTTAGGCTAGGACAGATAGTAGGGGCTTTGCTCTTGGTTGCTGTTTTCTTCTAAAAGTGACATATTTCCAAGGGTCTTGCTCAGTAGTGGGTTCTGAATTGTTTGCTACCGGTTCACGTGCGCACTTGCGTTTATGAATTTTTTTAAAAAATTGAAAAAGAATTTAAAATTGAAAATGGAATTTGAAATTTTTTAAAAAATAAAAAGTTAAAGATTTAAAATTTGAATTTAAAAAAAAATAGAAAAAGATTTTTTAAAAAACTTCAGAAATTTTAAAAATTTAAGAATTTACAAAAGTTTTGGCCCTTTATGAAGTGTTATACACTTCTTTATGTTGAAAATCTCAGGCTTTTTTCTGGGTGATGCTTAGCTCTTAACCCTCTACACCACGGGTGTCAAGCTTGCAGTATCACATTGCCATCACATGATGTTTTGTGACGTTTTCCCCCATTTGTGGAGCTGGTGGACATGGTCTATGTGTGATGCATCCGGCCTGTGGGCCACCAGTTTGACACCCCTGCTCTACACCCTGCCTTGAAAGTTTATCCCTTTCCTCTCTGTCCACAAGTGTTATGTACTTATCCTTTTCCTCCCTGCCTTCTTGTCCTTCGGTTGCTTGGCCAGTACTGTAGTTTTCAGACATGATGTGCTGATCTGGGTGCTTAGTTGCTGCTCAGCTGCTCTGCCGTGCTGCTCTCAGCCACTGCTGTGGGCACTCCAGCCTGCTGTCATACTTAGCTCTGCACTGCTGCTGCTCAGTTGGTCTGCCACACTGTTCTCAGCTGTTGCTGGTCCACTGCGCTGCTCTGGGCACTCTGCTCTCTGTCAATTAACTCTGCACAGCTGCTGCTCAGGGTCCACCATGCTGCTCTCAGCCACTGGTCTGCTGTCACCTAGCTCTGTTTCACCTCTGCTCATTGGCCTTCATTTGCATCTCACCGCCTCCGCTCAGCTGCCAATTCATTGCTAACTCATTGCCAATCTCAGTGTTTTTTCCTCTGATCTTGAGTCAGACTGGGGGAGATTTTTACTATGCAATGTTAAATAGGGACACAAAGGGATTGGAGAGACTAAGCCTTCCCATACTTGATCAAATTTCATGGTTGGGTTCAGGCAGTCAACTAAACAAACTACAGCCTTGTTTGTAGGAGCAAGCCCAAAGTGTTCTGAATCTAGGAAAACAAACTGTTCCTTTTTTATTTCAAGCAAGCTTGAGAAGGTTTGCCTTTTCTTCCACACACGGAGTATTTAAATTGTTGGCAGACTGTCTGAGAAAAAGACAGATGCAGAGATGAATCTGTATCTATTTGCCCACCTGCCAGGGTTATAAATAGGAGCAGGGGTGAACTCCTTATGGCAGAGAGAGACATGGAAACCAGGCACCTGTCCAATCTCTAGTGACTCACATATAAGGATTATCATCGTTTCTCAAACCCCACTTGCACCTGCCAGCACTTGAGTTATGGCCATTTCATACGGAGATATTAAATAAGACTGGTGGAGAACAAATTGATTCTTGACTAGGGAATTAAGGCAGTTTTATTATGTACCCATTGGAGGAAAGAAGCTTTATTTCTGAGATCATGTGAACACCAATAATTATGTAGTCCAATTTAATTATTCTATTGATTAGACCTGCACAGATCTGCATAAGCATCTTATTATCTTTGAAAAAAACCCTCCCATGTCTAATACCTTATGTTCTCCAGTGCCTCAATATTCATGCCTTTTCTGTTCTAGTTTCATCATTTGGTTTTTGATCATTGTTTATTTCTATTCAATGAGGGCTTTTCACAACACTTATTGCCAAGAGTATTCTGGAAGAATATTGTGATATCTGGAAGAGCAGGTGGCAGCCATCAGCAAGAAGGCCTTAGCATAGTTTCATCTTATATGACTGTTGCATCCATTCCTAGATCAGAGGGGCTGCTTATGGTTACTTATGTTCTGGTGATCTCCCATTTGGAGTATTGCAATGCACTGTACATAGAACTGTCCTTGAAAGCCACCTAGATGTTGCAACCGATTCGGAATGCAGTGGCAAGACTAATTATGGGCACATCTTGGTAACATTACTGCTTTGCAAGCTAGACTGGCCACTGGCTGCCTACAGACTTCCAAATCCAAATCAAGGTGCTATATATCTTGAACTTGTATACACCTAAAATAAAGCATTTTGTGGCATAGAGCCGGGTTATTTCCAGGACCAGTTACCTCCAGTTTTTACACATCACATGAAGATAATTGTAGATTTGTGTGATGTGCAATCTCAGCCTTTATTTCTCTTTGTTTTACCGCACATGGAACAAAGAAATATGATGAAAGGAAAATTTTGTTGGATGGGGAAGGAAAAATGATTATTTACTGGCATCTACCCAAGTGCATAATTTAAAATATTCACCCAAATGCAATTCATAAATCTATATTGCTGCATATTTGAACAAGTGCATATACAGTATAGTTACTAGATTTTAGAGCAATCTCAAATAGCAGCATAATCTCTCCGTTCTTTCACAATGATGTGCTGCAGCATGTGCTCATGCCATAAGCACTAATGATAACACCTAAGAGTCTTCAGTTCTGCCTACTTACTGTATCTAGCAGAGCACTTTGTGCATGACACATCGTCATATTAAAATACAACAGACACATATATGCACAGAGCAGCTGTATTTGAAAATAAGTAGTGGCTCAACTGTAAATTCTGTTTCATCAACCAATTATGAATTTGAAAGTGGACTTCATGATCACCTGTTTTATTATGTGCAGTTTAGCTTATAACCCCCCAATGGTTTGGTAAAACTGTTAAAATGTGCTATTCAACATGCTTATGTATATATTGCCAGTTTTCTGTTGTTTGCAGATCTTACTGTTTCTGATTTTTGTAATTCTCATTGGTAGGAACAATTTTCTGTGGAATTGTGTTTCCATTATTGTGCTTTCCCCTCCCATTTCTGTGAATCACACAGACCCATGCTTATTCTAAAAAGAAAATTTAATTGCTGTTCTTCAGTTGACGGCCACCTGCCCTTCCATGATGACTGAAGACTACAGGCAGATCATACTTCAGAAGCATTCTTGGATAAGAATGCAATGTTTCCAAATGGGAAACTGAAACCATTGTACTATAAAAAAATCTTCCAGAAATCCCATTTTGATTCACATTCATCAAACTATTCAAGATAATTTTTCTCATAAAACTTTATTGTATGGAATAAAACATAGAGAAAATAAATTAAGACTTCAATTATGTTTTAATTGGGATTTACAGAACTGAAAATTTCCAGCCATACACTGACCACAGGGATTTATTATTAGATTTCCCCTCCCAAAAGAATGCATGCCGCCTTCATGGCAGACAATATGGAAAAAAGATTATTGGGCTTGACAGTTGGCGGTGAAGTCCTTCGCAGTTGCCTTGGCAAGTGTTTAATTGGTCGAGTGTAACAACTTTGGGATTCAGCAGGTTTTCTTGCTGATGATTTCAAAAGGGAAGGTCGAGAGGCATAAATTATAGTCCATTTAAGTTCCAGGGTGACATTACTGAATGGAACAATGGTTTCCTAGATACACAGATTTCAAGTGCCTGATGATCTTGTTCTGTTAAAAAGCAAAAATGAGTTATAATCATAATTATAGGCAGGACAAAGACAGAATTTGTATTTTTAACAGTAAAGAAAATAACTGTGTTTTTGCTCCTCTCTCTAATTCTTTGCTTAACTCTTTTAAAGGTGTAGGAACTGAGGTTGATAACAACTTATTCAAGGCCACTTATAATAAGGTTGGAATCACCAAGGTGTCCATGAAGTAAAGAAATGTGTAATGGATTAAAGCTGTAGCATTTGTATCATAAGAAGTTATTCAAAATACAGTATATATTGCCTGTAAGCCATTCTTTCAGGAATAGAGGAGATGGTTTCCTGCTGTAAGAACAACTTCTATTGTTTCCTTTCCTTGAACCCACCAGTTTTCATAAAAAATTTGGTAACCGATGCCTATGCTTGATTTCCCTCCCCTTATCCTTTGTTTCGTGTTATCTCTCCCAGCCTATAAGCCTGAGGAAAAGATTGTCTTGGTCCTTGTTGACTTGTCAGCCACTTGGAAAGCATTCTTGGCTAAAGAGTGAAAAGAGTACTAGAGACTGAATATAAGCTACTTTACCTCACCTTGACTTTAATGAGAGACTTAAGAACTGCTGTCAGTGGAATGTCACTTTGGCCACCTTGTGACCTATTCATTTACCTGTTGCATTTCTGTTACACTTTTCCTCCCAAAATCATCACCTTATCCAAGAACAGCATGCTTAGAAAAGGGTCTTACCAAATTATGTGTCTTGAAAAATCCATTTAGATAGACATGATGTGCCTCACAAATGCTGTAGAATAATACAGAATTAGTATACTATTAGAGAAATCTCTGTGATAAAAATGGGCATGGACTGACTATTCTGCTCTTCTTGGTTTGCATTTTTCTCAATGCTCCCCCCACTCATTAGGAATTCTGTGCTGGGACTTTGTGGGATGTGTTTGGGTTGTTATATCACTTTCTTTAATATATAATGGCAAACTTTGGGGATCCTCCTTGTCTCCCTCCTGTGCATGAATAAAATTGCTGTCGTTGCTTTATTATCTACGATAAAACTAACAGAACTAGGCGGATCAGAACAATCTGAACTAACAACACTCACTCCATTAATGATGATTTTAGAATAATAAAACTATCCAGCTTAAAATATGTGATCATCCCCATTATCAAACTGTATGATGGTATATGAAACTTGGTGTTTGGGATTTTTTTTAGTCTAGGAAAGAAAGCTAGGACAATCATAGCCATCTCTCCTGAATGCTCTTATAGTTGTATAGAAATACCAGCAAAAGAATTACCAATGTTCTGGGTACTTTGTTCATGTAGGTTCTAGTCAACTGCATTCATTGTCCATCTTCATCTTACTCACTGAAAACTTTTGATGCATTTGTCCAAATCAGTTGTCGTTTCCTAACATTTTTTCTCCTTTCAATAATCTGACCTGTCTCCATAGCTATGTTTTTCTTTTGGAAGCTACCTGCATGGTGTTTTCCTTTGATCATTGTCTTCTAGCTGAAAGAAAGATGTTTCTCAAGATTTCTCCCTATGATCCCAGCAAACACATGACTGGTATGATACTGACAGGATGTTTGCCAATGTGCCATGTGAAGAAATCATGCAATTGTAGGGAGGTGTTTCATATGCACAAGGAAGAGTCCTCAACACAAAGTAAGATAGTACGCAATCTTTTCAAGTAAATCTAGACCTTTTGTACTGAGTCTGACTCACTACCATTTTTCTCCCACTTTAACATCTTATCACTTCCTTGTTATCTCTGTTTTGGTCTCTAATTTTTACCTCAGTAAAAAACCTGTCTGTCCAAGTACTATTAGTTTGCCTGAAGGGTGGATGTAATCATAACACCCTGTGTTTAGCACACATTCAGAGGACTATGTGATAACAAAATAGATAATTCAAATTTTGAGGAATTTGATTTGTAATCATTAAAATCAACTGTAAAATAATGGCCAGAACTGAATGTAATGTAATGTGTATGTTACACACTGATACAGTTGAATTACTACAGTTGCATAATATAAATATATATATAAGCAGTCAAAGGCAGCATACTATTTATCATGAACTGAGAACACTGAAGCAGAGGTAGGAACAAATAATGCAAGGCTAATCATAACCAAGCTTATTGTTTCTTTAAAAAGTAAGTACTACTTGCCAATCTCCAGCTATTTTTTAACTACTGGAAATAAAAGTCTACTGCAAATCTCTCTGAAGTATCTGATCTGCTTTATGTTCAAGTTTTAACATATTTAAAAATATATTTTTTAATCCATCAGAGAATAAAGAAGCTTTATTTACAATTAAATGAGTTGCTGTTTTGTTTTTCTGTTTTTTGTTTGTCTTTCAGTGATATTGGCTGAACAATGTTTTATCATTGCATTTTCTTGTCAGGGTAAAAACAAATCCACTAGCAAATATGCCAGCTAAACAGAAAATGACAATGCAGCTTGTTAGATCTGCAACAGTCAAATGTTGTGAAAGACACATTGAAACTTGTTCTTCAATCTCCAACCTTCACTACTTCATGTTTACAGTTGCTTATATCTCCCTGATACAGTGCACTACAGCAGAAAACAAATAAAGGGCAATTTATTAAAACAAAAAATTCTCCAAGTAAGCATGATGTTGTACTTTTAACTCAGAAAATAGTACTATCATCATGACGGGAATAAAATGGAGTCTGCTTTTGCTTTCCCCATACTAAATACATGTTGGTAGTTTTAGGGACCGGGATAGATAAATACTGTATTTGTCTTAGATTTTGAGAGGGGTAATCTATTTTTAAACTGAACTATGAAGATATTCTTAAGAAACAATAAAGGCCTACATCTTCAGCTTGTCCTCAGTGTCTAAGATGCAAATTATTTGCCCCTTCTCTCATTCTGTGCTAGTCACAGAGCATACATTAAAGGTCTTTGTACCCTCCTCCACTCTGTTTTAGTTATAGAATCTCTGATCGTAATACCTATACTGGAGAAGATGCTTCACCTCTCTCTTTTGCCCAGCTCCACAAGTAAAATAATCTTAACTTCCCTTACCTTACCTCCCCGTCTCTCAAACTCAATCTCCGTCTCTCTCTCTCTCTCTCATGCACACACAATACCCACAGATTAGCCGCTGAGTGTATTATACTATCTATTTTCCCTGGCCCTAATAGAACACATCATGACAACTTTGGGAAGGCCTTTTCTTGAAAGCAGAAGACAATTGAATATTTCTTCAGGAAGCCTCACTGGCCTCTTCCAAACACATCCATCTATCTTCTGCCTCGTTACCCTTACCTTCATAGTTGATGCAGCCATTGGAGTCTTCCTGCCCTTTCATCAGTTCTTCTACTTCTTCTTCCTTCATCTTTTCACCTAAACATACAGAGAAAAGAATATTAATAACACAGCTTCTCTTCCAGATTGCAACCTCATAATATTTCCCTTTACTCAACAAAAATAATATAATTAAGTAGATGACCTTTCCTCTGTTCCTTGTATAATAAAATGAGCCAGTCTTGATTTTAGCATCTGGAATAAAATAGTAGGACTTTTAAGACTGGCATCTTAAAAGGCCATCATTATTGAATATTTCTCCACTGCCTTCAATCATTCAATTCAGTGGGCTCTAGGTTGACCATGGCCTCATTCACTATAGTGATGTAAAGGCCATCTTGAAGAGATATGTAGGAAGAAACAACCAGATAGTTTAAGTATGGAGAGATGTGACCATGTGAGGAGGTAAAGCTGGAAGGTTAACCAATGGAGAAATGCTTGCATTAAAATCTCAAGCAAGTATTAGTTGGCAGCAAACAAGAGTTTTCATCCTTGCTTCAAATTCAAGGAACTACATGGCTTCACTACTCACTGGGTGGAAGGCTGCCTACAAACATCCATCCCTGCCTCTGTTGCCCACACCTCTGCCCCCTGACAAACTTGGGAGGAGTGGAAGATATCCCTGCTGGTGCTGCCTGAACAAATTAACAATTGAAGATCAGAATGCTTCTTTAAAAAATACACCTTGTACCTCTTACTCCAAACTGAGTTACCATTTTCATAATGGGGACATTGATATCCTTCTGACCTGGCCAATTCCAAGTCATTGCCCTTCAGCAATTATTGGAGTAATTTGAGGTCCTCATTTAGGGAAATAATAGCCATGCTGTGAGTTAGCCTCAATTTAGAGATATTATCCTACATTTAAACCAAGCACACACACACATGCACACGGGCACACACACACGCACACGCACACACACACACACACACACACACACACACACTCACACACGGTTGGGAGCTGAGTTCTCCAATAGAGAACTCCAATTCTAATTATGCTGGCCTCTTCCAAAATAACTCAGAAATCAATTCCATTTGTATCCCTAAGGCAATTACAAGTGCTTGTGTAGTGAATCTATTTTCACAAAACTCTAAGCAAATATCTTTTTTTTCTCATTGAAAATAATAGCTGGTGCAAGAAAAGGACAGGCAGAGCCACGGGGAGGTAGTTTTAAAAAGTATCAGTTTAGAGTTATTAGATAGCCACAAGTGAACTATGTACAACCTCTCTTTTGACTGCAGTTGACCCTGATCTAAATCTAACCAGGTGCTGACCGTTAGTTGAGAAGATTCTTGGGCATAGGCTTTGAGCAATAAATCAGTAAATTTGAACCTTCACATGTGGACCTGGTTTTTCATGCCTGACATTTGGACATTAATCAAATGATGATATTTTTGCACCAGTCTGCTGTTCTCCCAGGTGAATGATTTTCCCAACAGCAAATGACAGGCAAAAATTGCAACTATCCCATTTTTTCAAGAACGCCTGGACAGATTGGTATCCCACCTTTCTTTGTAACTGTTGGATTTTGTATTTGTTTGGCATTACCAAAATATGGTGTATTGTTTATTTATTTCCATAGCAGCCTACTTAGGGTTATAGCCTCTGGACATGGATTGTGAGAAGGAAATAGAAAAGATAAATTCATAGAAAAATGCATGCCTAGAGCTGCCTCATGTTTGCCAGACTGCGCTATAGCATCTCATGTCTGTGCCCCTCCACATTCACATGCTGAGAGGGAAATGTTAGCCCTCCTTTTTTAATTCAGAGGGCTCAGCCTAACTCAGTTAAGGTCAAATATCTAGGGGAGGGGAATGGATTTTGCTATGATCCCATCTTGGAAATGTTTCACACAACTCTCTGGCAGTCTTTCTAGGTAGACCAGAGACATGACCAGACAAGCTAATTTTAATGTAGAAAGCCACATTAACAGAATCTTGCAAGTCTGAAAGTACAAATCTCCCAGTGTCTCCTTTACAGTCTGAGAAGTTGTGTGTGGGGGATCCCTTCTGAGCCTCTTTCTCCACCCTTATACCTCTGTTATCTGATTGTTCCCTTAGCAGCATCTCTTCACTCTGTTTCTCAAGGTCTTTCTCACATACAATGATACACCCTGATTTTTTTCAACTCATTAAGCATGTTCTATAAACCCTTAGATTAAAATTTTAGGGTCGGTTTAAATTTTTTTTGTTTCTATTAGTCTTACACTTCATTAGATAACTCTTTATTTTTATTCTGCTCTTGACTCAGTTAGGATCTTCTTTTAATTTAATGAAAGCTATGATGTTTAATTTCTAATGAAATTCATGTACAGTTCTCTTACATATAATTCCTCTCCCAGCACTTACCAAGAGTGGCGAGGACATGGCGGAGTTCAGCCCCCATGACTGTTCCATTGCCCTCTTTGTCAAAGACACGAAGACCTTCAACGAAGTCTTCAAAGCCACCTTGTTCTTTATTATTGGCAGCTGCCTGCAACATGGGCAGGAACTCTTCAAACCCAATTTTCTTTGCATTCATCTCTGTAGAGGAACAACATCATTACTGTGTTGGTAAGTGCATTTTATGATATGTCTGGAACTCTTCTTATGAAGTACCAAGTAGAGATTTACAGTAGATTAATCCCACCAGCCGCTGTGTTATCCTGCTTTTGAAAATTAATTCAATTCAGAACGCCAAAGCTCTTGAGGAAAGAGAAACATCTAAGTATTTGCTCATGGTTGTGTCTATCACTTCAGAAAGCTACTTTCACAGAAAGAAGACAAGTTTGTACTCAATTAAAGTAGGTTCCCCCCCCCCAATTCTTAATGTCATGGCTGTCACCCACAGCTCTGTTTCCAGGTAAACAAAATAGACAACAATTGCATTGCTAGCACAGAGGATATGTAAGTTGATTGAAATACACTGCAGAGAGGAGTGAGCTATTTAGGACGAGTAGTGGGTATTTTATTTGATTAATATGTGTGTATTCAGCAGATCTGTGCTGGGGCTGTGTATTTTCTTTTCGTTTTGTGTATATGTGCAACACTGTCAGGCAGGTAAAACCATAGCTTCTGGTATGTCACTGACTCTTCCATAGTGATATTCTTCTTTACTTGTGTTAATAGTTCAGTGTAATGTATTTCTTTTATGTTTGTTTGTTTATTTATTTTAGAAAATTTATATTGCTGCCTACTCGCACATGGCGACTCAAGGCGGCTTATACAAATATAAGAATGTTACCTTTGTAACTTTCTTGGGACGCAAAACAAAACGCAGAAGATTGTTACTTAATCTCCTACCCAACTATTGCTCAAATCCTGACCTAATCAATCTAAAAAAGGAAACTATATCTTGTGTCTTCAGCCTCCAACTTTGTCAGATGCTTCACTCTTCATCATTTAAGGTATGCAAATTAAAAGGATGCAAACCTAGCTGGATAATGCTCACTTAGTGATGGTTGAAGGTAGGGGGTAGACTTGTTGAGTTAAAGGAATTACAGCAATTTGTATGTCCTTTGGCATAAATATCATTAATAAGAAAATCATTTATGTATTGTTTAAATGATAATTTAAGAGTATGTAAAAACCCAACACTGCTGTACTTTTAAATGTCAATTAACTGCATTTCAAGCCTGTCCTGTTTATTTTCTTAGCCTTTCTCCTAAGAGGAATACAGAGGAATTCAGCTCTACTTTTTAGATTGCCAAACACAGAAAATATCTCTAAGCAATCTCTAAGTTTTCTAGTTCCCTAGTTTAGAAGGACAGATGGAGGAGTAGATACTGTAGCTGAATGCAAAGATACGAGTGTGTATGTGTGTATTTGCTTGTGTGATCAAGTTAGTATTTCAGAAATCAGTAGACCAAATTTGAGACATTCATTTTAATGGGAAAAATGTCGGGAGGATATATTTTGATTAGGGTGGGTCACAAAGAAGATTTACCCTCATTGCTGGGGTTACCCAGGATCTTCTTGATTTCAGTATTAGTTGGGTTCTGTCCAAGAGCACGGATGACATCTCCAACCTGGCTTAGAGTGATTTTGCTTTCTCCGGTCCTGTCAAACAGGAGGAATGCCTCCTTGAACTCTATAGAGAATAGAATGTTGGAGTTACTAGAAGCAAACATTGAATCCATAAAGTAGCTATAAGCAGTGCTTTTAAAAAAAAAATCCAGATTCTCTGCCACCACATCCAATGGCATCATATTTCAAGAATTTTACCTGCAATCTTAATGTTTTGTTTTGTGTGGTATGTTTTTTCTATTCTCTCTCTCTCCCCCCCTCCCTTCCCCCCCCCTTTTAGGAGCTAAAGAAGTCTCTTAGCTGAGACAAGAAAATGACAAGAAGGTTGTAATTTTCAAGAAAAATGGGTTGGATGATTGAACTTATATTGCCAGTAAAACATTAAACGATAGCATATCCATGGTAATCTATATTAATCCTTCTGTAAATTTTTTTCTTACTGCTCTCTATAAGCAATTCTATGATTTGAAGTCATAGAATTGAAGTCATAAAGTAATATTTAAGTAATTCTACATATAACCTCAATTGCTTAAATTAATTAAGCACTACTTATATTGCTTTATCAATAGGTATCTGATATTTTTAGACCAATGCAACTATAAAGCTTTGTGCCTTGGTGTGGAAATGCTATATACCATTACTCATGTAATTAATATTGAGAGCTAAATTTTAGAACAAAATGTCAAAAAGAGCATTCAGGATTTGATTCATGGATATTTCTGAGAAGTATTCTCTCTACTGAGTTGTTTCTATGTTGAAGTCTTTGGGCATTGATTTTTTTTAAAAAAGATCTAAAATGCTGTCTTTTACATTTCCTATATAATGAAACGAAATCCATAGATGATCCATGATCGGAACACAATTATGAGTAACCCGGGTGTCATTTCCCCATCAACTAAGTTCCTGTCACTATCACCACCAATTTTATCAGGTTTATGATATTTCAGCTACCACTTTGTGTTAAATTCACTTATCTTAATGATAAACTAGCTGAGGTTCAGCTTGATCATTTCTAGATTAGTAAAGTGAGTGCAACTGGTCCTCGACTTAGGATCACAGTTGAGCCCAAAACTTCTATTGCTAAGCAAGACAGTTGTTAAGTGAGTTTTGCCCCACTTTACGACCTTTCTTGTCACAGTTGTTAAGTGAATCACTGCAGTTGTTAAATTAGTAACACAGTTGTTAAGTGAACCTGGCTTCCTCATTGACTTTGCTTGTCAGAAATCCACAAAAAGTGATCACATGACCTTGGGACACTGCAACAGTCATAAATACATGCCTGTTGCCAAATTTTGATCATGTGACCATAGGGATGCTGAAACAGTCATAAGTATGATAAACAGTCATGTCACTTTTTTAGTACGGTTGTAACTTCAAACAATCACTAAATGAATGATTGTAAGTTGAGGACTAATTGTACAGTATTTGATTTTTGGAATAATAATAATAATAATAATAATAATAATAATAATAATAATAATAATAATAATAATAATAATAATAATAATAATAATAATAATAATAATAATAATAATAATAATAATAATAATAATATACTGTATTAACTACGCCATTGTTGCATATACATTATTTTTCAAATTAGCTAACATTTTTGTAAATTCACTGTAAAACTGAATATAATTCCCATTCCTGCTATGGTCTTCAAACATTAGAATGCTTCCATGTTAAAATATAAAATCATTTGTGTCTGTTCCAATTCTGAATGACATGGTAAATGGCAAATCTCAGTGGAAGTACCGGTATGTGACGAGAGTTGCTGATCCCAGAGTTGCATTTAAAGGCTTGCAAACCAAGTTTGCTATTAGTATGTTATGTGGACTCAGCCAATGATTTTCAACTGCAATAGTGCATTTATTTATTAGATATTAAATAGAAATATATTAAAACACTTTCTAAATCACATGTGTTGGAAGGAAGGAAGGAAGGAAGGAAGGAAGGAAGGAAGGAAGGAAGGAAGGAAGGAAGGAAGGAAGGAAGGAGAGGATTATTGATATAATGGAGACAAAAAAAATGAGATACGAGTATATCCTTATCATTCACAAATCTAAACACTGGTTGTTTTCCAATGTGGATGTTATCTGTTAGAGATGTGAGAACTTTGTGGAGCAGCTGCATTGCCAAAGCCATATTTGAGCTGGGACATCCACTCTGACACCTGATTCCTAGGAGACTACTTATTTTCCCACCTCCTTTTTCTAAAGGAGAGAACTTCTGAACTGGATTCCAGAAAAATAGGTGTGGCCATGGCCAGGCATCTAGCCCTCCCACATGTGTCTGAAGCAGCTTCTCCCATGAATTTTGTAATCCTATGAAAAGGGCAGAGTCTTCCCAGTTATCTGGTGCGGGATAACTCATTCAATTATTCGAACAGTTAATGGCTTGTCATACAACTGCCAGCTGGAAATGCCAGACACTGAATATTGATAGTAAAAATAGAAAGAATCAGTGAAACAAAGATATAGGATCAATATTGATTCAGTTGGATTAGTATATGATCAAGTATGCAGTCCTCATTAATTTTTCCTAGATGCTTTATGCTGCTGTCCTATTTTAGGGTTTATTCCGGCCCTTCTTATTACACCGTGCAAAGGAGTTCTTTGCCCTCTTCTAAATTGCTGAGATAGGACATATGGCTCCTAGACTGTAACTCAATATATTTGATATTAATCTCATCACTATCTGATGTGTGGGACCTATGAAGTCTCCTGTTGCCAGATCCTCTCTTCTTACAGCTTATAAAATGTTCGCCTTTTGGAGATGTAGAAGGAAAGCTGCTACATACTTCAAGGTTTATACAGTAGTTATTCACTGGATACCAAGAACAGAATAACCCTCATTACCATCACTGGAAAATCTAATCACCAGTATCTCTCTGTCTAGCAAATGTAAACACCACTATAATATTATTAAACATATATAGTGAGAAAAAAAACTTGAAAATATCTGCAAGCCGGCCTACTTATTGTGCATATAGTGGGCAGTTACTGTATAGCAGGCAGAATAAATGATGTTTAAGCATATTCTTAAACTTTAAAAATGTTTTTGCTATTGTTGTAGTTTGATATCAGAATAATCATCACAGCAAACCAGGTGGCCATTAATAAAATATTTGTCCAATGTTTTTTCTCTGCTTTACACAAAGATATTGCAGCAGACGTGATTCTCCCTTTGCTCTCCATGAAGCTTAGTCTACATGAAGTTAAAATATTGCTTTTACAGGAGACAGAATTAATGTTGTTTAGAAACAGAACTAAATTCTAAACTTTCAGCAATAACAACAAAACTGATCTAGAAGTAAATAGCGTTTCTCCACTTTTTTAATATATAATTTTTTTAAAGTAAGAAATTGATTACAATAATGGCAACTGATCATGTATATTACTGTAATCTGAATAGGGACAGTAATCTATTATAAATGCTCACTAAATTATGTTCCTAAAAATCCTTCTAATTTATCATACTTCACTTGATATTGACTTAAAAGTTAATACAAATTAGTCTAGTAAATTCATGCTAATAATGTAAAAAGAAAGATTTTAAACTGAGTATACTTTGTAGCAGTATAGATTTTCCATCAATTTACACATGAAGCAAATGCATATGTGTATATTAATTGTAATAAAGGCATATTAAGGTAAAATAAAGGTAAATCATTAATTTTACTACAACAACATGACTTCATACATAATATACAGAAATTAGTAATGAATCTATATATGTTGCCTGTTGCTGTTAAATTGAAAGCTGGAAAACCACTTATATTTATATTTCTTATTTTTGTTATTATTATTATTCTAAGCATTATGTTTGGCAACACAATTTATTTGGCAAAGTATTTCTACAAAGGTACATTTGATGAAAGAGTAATGTTGCAATATTACATTGAAAGGGTACCTGTTTGGGCAAAAACTCTTAGGATGCCAGCATTAATGGTAAAAAAAAAGATGTTTGGCTTTTGACTGAATATTATATGCCTGAATTGAAATAAATGTACTCTAGAGTTAGTGATTAAAATTAAGCTTTAAAGCAAATGTTTCATAAAACAGAACAAAATTGTTATTTTTGAGAAAAAGAATTACCAGAATTAGGAAACTATGCAACAGTTCTGCTACATGAATGGAAAAAGCTCCAACAGTTCTGCTACATGAATGGAAAAAGCTCCAAACCAGCCCTTATTTATGAAAATTCATGTTATATCTTAATAATTAGATGGAGGGAGGTTATACTTTTTCTCCAGTAATACACATTGTTCTCTTCTAAATATTCACAAGTAAAAAATTTTGTATAGTTCATTTTTCATATATTTAGTAGATAACATGCTAGAAAAAATATTTGCCTTTCTTGGCTTTGATGACTTTAAACTTTATTCTCTCCACTGTCTCATCTTGGGAAGAACTATGAGGAGAGTCAAATGCCAGAGGTTTGGTGAGCTTTGCTTTCAGGGATTGAATAGCAAAACTTAAATATGTTAAGAAAGTACTTGGAATCCTTTTACATGTATGTAATGGAATCCAAATCAATAAAATATCCCTATTTATACCAATGCACACTTTCTAATAGTACTTTATGTGAAAATGCCTCTGCCTGTGTTTATGCATTTTTCCTCAGAACTCACCATCCTGTTGATCCTTGGAGAATTCGATCTGTTAGAAAAAAATCAATTATATAACAAAATACTTTTTGGAATTCATAGCATCCTGCTTGCTCCACGAAACATTTTTCCAAGGTGCAAAGAAAAGGACAGTTTTTTCTTACAATATCTGAGATGCTACTAAACTGCTAATGAAATAATACATCCATAAACCAATGAGCATGCAACATTTGTTATCACAATATTAAATTGCAATAATATTCAATAATGTTCCACTTACCAGCAATTTGATCAGCACTGAAAGACTGCATTTGGCAACAAGGAGGAAAAAAAAAGGAAAATACTAGTATTGTTGGAAAAAATTGCACTGACAGACAAAAACTATACATATCCTATAGCTAATGGCTACATTCAAGAAGTAGCAGGCCAAGGATGCACTCTACTAATGACAAAGAGATCAGTGTTATATCTTTCTATATGTAGTGAGAAACGTGGAAAAGTAATATCGATATGGTATGATACATATTACAAATCAAATAAATTGCTGCTTTCCATTAGTGAACACAAGGTAAGAAGCAGCAGCATTACATTTAACAGAACGATGAAAGTAGTTTTAGGGAAGTACAAACTTACACTTACTTGTAGCAATAAGTCCCATTTAATTAAATGAGATTTACTTTTGTGCAGACATGCACAGGACCTTTTACATAAAGATTTATCTGCTCTTTCAGCTCTATACAAAATAACTTGCTTCTATGATGGTTCACTGGGATTCCTACGCACAATAATTTTAATAAAGCTGAGTTATTAATAGCAACTTGCTATAAGGTTGTGGGAAATGTGCAAGCTAATGAATGAATCAATTCCTAAACAACTCCAATACATAAATGTAACTGTAATGTACACACAATTTGTATGTTACACATCTATTTATTTCAGCCTGATTTTGTTGGGCATTGCCCCATTAAAAATCTTACTAAATTGGTTTCTGGACTGCCTTATTACAACTAGCACAATGTTGGAAATTATAATGTTACATTAAGTCATTAGCTAAGCAGAACTTAATTTTCTTGCAAACCCACCATGACTGAGAAAGCTGGAAGGGAAGAGCAGGAGCAGGAGCAGCAAGGCCGACAGACTTAGCCGCGAGGCGTCTGAATCCCTGGGAGTGGTCCTTACTCCCTGTCCTTAGGTCTTTTTATTGAACTGAAGACAGTGACATCAGTGACAGGATTGGGTGCCAAACTGGAGCAGCCACTCCCCCTTGAAGAGTTCTTTAGCTTTCTTAGGGCAAAGAGAAGGAAGGATCCATTTCTTGATGGACCTCTGGCATAGACTATTTTTAGGACGCTGCAGAGAAGATAGGGCGCTGTTCACGGCTTCATAGGGCTGGAATCTTGTCAACATTTTATCACTCCACAACATAAATGTGGAACACATCTTAAGTAGTCTACCTGTTTATTTAAGGGACTATTGAGTGAACCGGAGAGATAATAGATCGGCAGTTTGGTTTGGCTTTTAATATTTTTACTCAAGCTTGAACTGGATATGTTTATTCTGGAGAACTGAAATACTGACCAGGGCTATAACAGCACTCTTCGATGCCCAAAGGGCTGTGACTTAATAGTTTTCTGCTGCCTTAGAAGACTGTGGCTAGTGCATTTAAAGCAGGGGTGGGCAAACTATGGTTCTTTGAGGACCGGTGGACTTCAACTCCCAGAATTCCTGAGCCAGCCATGCATGCATGGCTGGCTCAGGAATTCTGGGAGTTGAAGTCCACCGGTCCTCAAAGAACCATAGTTTGCCCACCTCTGATTTAAAGGACTGAATATGGAGAACCATGTTTAGAAAGAACATGGAGAAGGAACAATTTGATAGTGGATACTCATTTCCTTGATTGCTCCTACTCTTCCCCATACCGAAGGTCTGTCAGTCCTGCCTAAAATGGACTTGAGCTATGTGTATAGGGCCTTATAAAGATTTCCCCAAGTCTCGTTGCCTTCCCTCTCACCCTCATTCCCAAATGGGAAACAGAATGCCAGGGACAACAAGATCGTACCTGTAGAAAGCACAGGAGGTTTCTTGGTGGACTAATCTAAAGACTGGTCATTGTGGTTGGAGATCTAGGACAAAACCCAATAGGTTCTCAGGCCTTCTCTTTAGAAACATGAAATTGAATTTTTGGGATAAATTTGAACACAATAGGAATACTGCATGCTTGTATTATCAATCAAGTGGGATGGAGTGACAAGAGCTGGTATTTACTCCCAAAGCAAACCTTAGTCTTCAAACATTTGTCCTAGTATGGTAAAAAAATAATGTCAAATGTGGTTTTGTTCAAAATATATATTTCAGATGGATGCATTTTATTGATGAACAGCTTAATTTTAATCATAGGTGACAAATTTACAGGTGATAGATCTAATCTTTGCAATGGCTTGCTGGATTAGAAAAGCAACATGAGAAAACAATTGGTTCCTAGTGTATTAGGCCACATTAGAAGCACCATGTGTAAAGTAACAGAAATCTAATCCTCACTCTAAGCCCTTTTGTTTAAAAAACAAACTTCCCATATATTTACAGTGACTAGACAAAACAGGAACAGCATTTTGCTTCATCACTCCTACATCCCATTCCTGTATCTGAATAGATGCGTGGGGTATTAAGAGTTGACTAAATACGCATCCTTATTCAGACATAATGCCAAGCTCCTGTATCAGTGATAAACATAGAGCTAACTTTGGTTATATGTTGCATTTAGCTCCCTGTATTTTAATCATTTCTTACTCAGGTGTGTCTAAATGCATACACAATGCCTGGCATTAACTAGGAAACTATAGCATGGCTTACCATGTAATATGAATTTGCCTATATACTTTATATGTATGGGATTCTTTATATGTATCCCCAAGTAATGCAAGAATTGGCTTAATGGACTTAAATTAAAACTCCCTATTTTTCCTAGGATCAGGCTGTAAACACACCCATTCCAATTTCAAAATAGATCATACTAGACCTAGGTAAGCAAATCTAAGGGATATGCTTTCAATTTGGCAAGCTTTGGAGTTCCGCAAAATTAAACAGGTTCTTGACAAAGAAACCCAAATCAAACCAAGAGCATCATGACACTCCAAGAGCAATTTGGTGACAGGTAGGAACTGTATCTGCAGCATTCCTCAAGCTTTGAATTCTCCAAGATAGGTCTGGGAGGAATATGTTAGGTGATTGACAGATCTATCTTCCTAATCCCAAAGAATGTGAAAAATTAAACTTTTAAACAGGCACAGAGCCTTTAAAAACTAATTATAACCATATTTTTCGGAGTATAAGACGCACCGGAGTATAAGACACATCTTGATTTTAGAGGAGGAAAACAAGGAAAAAAGTATTCTCAACCAAATGGTGTAGTAATATATTATTTAATAAAATACCAGTATAGCAGAATACTTTTTACAACCATGTATACTTTTTACAACCATGTACACTTTTTACAAACTTCAAACATGACAGCTTTAAGATTTGTGAACCCAGAATTCCTCCTCCAGTCATGCTAGCTCAGGAATGGGAGTTGAAGTCCACAAGTCTTAAACTTGCCAAGTTTGAAGACCCTTGCACCCCTAACCCCTAACCCAGGGGTCTTCAAACTTGCCAGCTTTAAGACTAGTGGACTTCAACTCCCAGAATTCCTCCTCCAGTCATGCTAGATGGGGTAATTAGAAGGCAAAAACACCCCCTTTCTTGCGAAAAACGGCCCGTTTTTCGGACTTTTTTTGCAAAAATGAGGCATGCAGAGCAGTGGTGGGTTCCTACCGGTGCAGTCCACTCCGCCATTACGGTAGGGGCCCACCGATTGCGCAACAGCTCTGGTGCTTTCTTTGCCGGTCCGTGCGCGCTGCCATCTTTTTGGGGGGATTTTTCACGGTTTTTTGGCTCTCTGCGCATGCACGGAAGTGAAATTGTCCTTCTGCGCATGCACAGATAGCCAAAATCAGATGAGAGGACACGCATGTGCGCACAACGCCGCAATGCGCAACGGTAGGAGAAGATAAGAGGAACCCGCCCCTGTTGCAGAGTGTTTGGGAAGCCTGCAGAGCACTCCTAGGGGGTGGGGGGAGGCAAAAACACCCCAGTTTTTGCGAAAAACGACCCATTTTTGGCCCATTTTTTTTAAATGAGGCATGCAGAGGGTTTGGGAAGCCTGCAGAGAATTCCTAGGGGGTGGGGGAAGGCAAAAACACCTCAGTTTTTGCGAAAAACAGCCCATTTTCAGCCTTTTTTTTTGCAAAAATGAGGCATGCAGAGGGTTTGGGAAGCCTGCAGAGCACTCCTAGGGGGTGGGGGAAGGCAAAAATGCCTCAATTTTTGCAAAAAAACAGCCCGTTTTTCGCAAAAATGGGATGTAGAGGTGGGGCTTCGGGAGGCCAAAAAATGGCTATATTCGGTGTATAAGACGCACCGACATTTCCACCCTCTTTTGGGGGGCAAAAAGGTGCGTCTTATACTCCGAAAAATACAATAGTTTTTCTAACCAAGTCTTCTACTTATTTTTCTAACACTGATGAGGATTCATTTGAGAATTACTGAACCTCCAAACTTCAATCCTTTCCATGAAAACTAAGCACACTTTTGATGATTTTCCAAGCTCATCATTAAGAGTCTGAAATTCTTCATTTCCCAAATCTGACTTCTGACATATGTCATGCAAATGTTTGGAACTGACATGTATCATTTAAAGTAAAAGTTCAAAGATAAACAGAAGCAGTAACAAAGATTGTCAAGTCTAATTTTCTAGGCAGAGTGTCTTTCAGTATAAATATTGTATTTCAAAATAAGGTAAGTCCACTCGACTACTTGTCACACTTCTCTTGCAGATTCTGCTACATGGGATTTGGTATTGTTATGGCTCTAAGTATTCTGCCAGAAAGAAATCAGGGATAGAAACTAGAAGCAGAACATTTCCTTTTTAACAATTTACTTACATTGCTTTTCTCAGTCTTGAAAATTTCCAGAAGCTATCAATTAATAGCTTGTATGTCTAATACTTAAACATGGAGAGGCAGATCAAACATTAAAGAAAGCAATTTTAACTAATGTTCCATTAATTAATATTAAAATATTAATAATAATTTAAAAGCATGCTAAGAATTGGCTGAGAAGAAATAAACCTTAGCTTAAACAGATTCATTTACTTTTTTACAAAATCATTTTTGGTTGTCACAGTAACAGAGCTAACAGAATGTTAAACAGAAACTGTTTAAAAATAAATCAAAAAGGCCTTTGCTTTCTCTTATGCACAGTGACTTATAATCATAAAATGTCATATTTATAGAGGAAGAATAGAATGTTCATCCCTATTCTGGATAACACATTATATATTACAATTCTCATTTTATTTTATCATGAGTTAATTAAGGAATTCAGCAACAAAAATTGCTATTACTGAATGGGTGAGGAGCAATATTTGGAGAATTCTATGCCAAGCAAATAATTGATTACCAAGTTTTTTACTTGCTGAGTCACAGGAGAAGATCTCCACCTTATGAAAGAAAGAAAGAAAGAAAGAAAGAAAGAAAGAAAGAAAGAAAGAAAGAAAGAAAGAAAGAAAGAAAGAAAGAAAGAAAGAAAGAAAGAAAGAAAGACAGACTTTGGATTGAATGCTATTGAAATGGTAAATGTCCATGGAGATTCTCAGTCATCCAGTTCATGGTTGTACCACAGGTGCTTTTTCAAGAGGCAACTGGACTTCCTTTGTTTTGAAATGGTATCATTGCACAGAGTGATTCTGAAGAAAGAGCATTCCATAACCAGGTCACTGCCATAAAAAAGAGTCTCTCCCTGTACCTCAAGAGGCCTGTGGTTGAGCCTCAGCAAATTGAAAGGCATGACTCATCACTCCTCTTGTCCTGTTCACTCTATGGCTGATGCCACCAGCTGAAAAGCTGCAGGGAATATTGGCTGAGGTGCCTTTAAAGGAGATCATGTTGACCTCTGCTGGCCATAACAGCTGGTTACAGGCAGATCTTGTTGTCTGCAGGTCCAGTTTTGAACCGCAGAGGAAAAGTGAGTGCTTGTTGGAGAATATTATTGAAGAGATAACTCTTAGGAACAAATTTATCATCATCAGATCAGGACTTCCGAAATCCATAAAAGGGAATCAGTTGTTTTAAAGCAAAAAGGCTGTGCTTCTTTTCATTGTGTTTACAGTAGCAGTTGGGAATGAACCTTGATGCACATGACTCAGGTTCTTTCTCAAATAAATTGCTTATTAGCAATAAATGAATAGTCAACTATGCTAACTTCCTATTTATGGTTGCTATATTTGTCGCTAACGGGGGCTGCACACTAGTTGGCAAGGTTCATTTGACATATAGAACCGTGCATTAACTATACTGCCCAGATTTCCATAATGCATGAAGTACCCAAACTAATAGAATCATTTCTAGTCTACGAGGAGGATGAGGGAACCATGATATGATGACTATCAATTATGACGTGTTAATACAATTGCTAGTGCTTCATGCCACTTAAAACAATAATACTTTTGTTCAATATTCAGTTATAAAGCCAAATATTCCACCTAGGAACATATCTAAAGTCCACTGTTAAGTATGCCCTTATTTCTAAGGTTAGCAATAGGCATCATCATCTAATGCAGTGGTTCCCAACCTTTCTAATGCCGCGACCCCTTAATATAGTTTCTCATGTTGTGGTGACCCCCAACCATAAAATTATTTTTGTTGCTACTTCATAACTGTAATTTTGCTACTGTTATGAATCGTAATGTAAATATCTAATATACAGGATGTATTTTCATTGTTACAAATTGAACTTAATTAAAGCATAGCGATTAATCACAAAAACAATATGTAATTATGCCAGATCAGAAATTCTCGGGCCAGTCTTTGCAAGAGCACAAGGAATATCATCTTCCACAACAAGTCTACTACTGTATTTAGACTTAATAACCAACAAGTGTACAGCAATATTTCTCAATCTCAGCAACTTTTAAGGTGCCTGGACTTCAACTCCCAGAATTCAAAACAAAGCTGGCTAGGGAATTTTGGGAGTTGAAGTCCAGGTATATTCAAGTTGTTGAGGTTGAGAAATTGTGGCCTGCAGTGTCAAAAAATTAGAAATCAGATAAGCTTCCAGCAAAGTAATCCCTGTTTAGTAGCTTTCTCCCAGGACTCCAAAGTTTCAGGAGGCAAACAGGGGGCAAAAAAACCCATGATTGGTCCAAAAACATTGCCAGGGTCGCCAAAGCCAATTTCCTCTTTTAAGCTCTTTCTTCTTAAAACAGTCCCATATTCCTTCCTCCCCCATGAGGCCTGCTCACCCACCCTTCCCAAAACCCATGCAAAGACAACGATTTTAATTTGCAAGGCTCTTCTTTCAACAGTTTCTTTCTTTCTTTCTTTCTTTCTTTCTTTCTTTCTTTCTTTCTTTCTTTCTTTCTTTCTTTCTCTTTCTTTCTTTCTCTCTCACTTTTTTCTCTTCCTTCCTTCCTTCCTCCCACCCTCCCACCTAACATTCTTCTTCTTCCTCTTCTTCCTCTTCTTCCTCTTCTTCCTCTCCTTCCCTTCCTTCCTTCCTTCCTTCCTTCCTTCCTTCCTTCCTTCCTTCCTTCCTTCCTCCCTCCCTTCCTTCTCTTTTCTCTTCTTCCCTCTCCTAGCCCTCAGCACCGCAAGATCTGTGCGTGCCAAATTCTCTGGCAACCTGGACAAATAAATGCATTGTGGTTATTCAGTCACTCCAGGAAAGCGGAGCAAGCAGGGAGGGGATCCTGCCCGCCCTGCCTACACTTGTAGCAAAGCCAGCCTGCCCCACAGAGCCGTCCTTGTCCAGGGAACCAGCCAGCCAGCCCACCCCACTCTCGCCTCGCCTTCTCCAAAAGGCACCCTCTGCTGCCAGACCCCCTGCTCTCTCTCCTCCCTCCTGGAGATCGGCAGCTGCATCGTGTTGCCGGCCGTCCTTATCTGCGGCAGAGGAAGAGCCCGGGTGGGCTTGCAAGGCGGGGCTTGGGCGGCTCGGGATCCTCCTGCCTTCCTTCCTGCTCACTGGGCCACCTCTGCGGCTCCTCTCTGCCCCGGTGGTGGCACCTTTCCCTCCCCAAGCGCGCCCGGGGGGACCCTCTCCAAAGCTGGCCATGCATCCCGGGCGCACCGTTGTGCACCTTGTAAACGTCACCGTAAGTGCCAGAGCTGATGCGTGGATGAGCTCGAAGCGCAGCCGCGGGTCCTGCAGTGAGACATCCCACAAGGCGCTTATGGTCCCCTCGCCCAGCCGCCTTTTCAAAGATTCCCCTTTGTGGCTGGAGGACAATTCCTTCAAACTCTTCTGTTCCTCCTTCATTCTTTGCAAATTTGATTCATGAGAAGCGTCAAACTCTCTCCTTCCTTACACCCGTTTGTCCTCTTGGGTTTATATGTCTTCTGCTTTAAGAACTATATTTTATATTTTATTAAATCCTCCCGCCCAGACACTCCCTGCTACCCCCTCCGGCATCCCCGTCTCCTCGCTTGCCACATCCCACATCTCCGACTACAGCCGGGACTCACAAACCGGGCCGGCCGGGGCTCGCAGCGGCAATTTCTTCCCGCTGGTGTCGAAGGGAAAGGGAGTCACGGGGGGAACTGCCAGCCAACAACCACTTAAGTTTAACAGCGCATGACGGCGGGAAGGAGGACAGCCGGGTCGGGCTCGTCTGTCTGCCCTCTCGCCTTTGGCTGGCGCGGAGACCCAGCGAAGAAAGAGGCAAACAGGGAGGGAGGGAAGAGAGAGACTGAGAGATATTAGCACAGGGCTAGCCTGATCATACGGAGCAGGGCAGCGGCGATGGACCATGCTCCGGCACCACCTCCTTCTCCAGTTCCCTCTGGCTTAGCTCCTCCTGCCCTTGGCGGTGGTGCCCTCAGCACCGAGGCTGTATGATCAGGCTAGCCCTGCACTAATATCTCTTAGTCTCTCTCTTCCCTCCCTCCCTCTTTGTTCGCTGGGTCTCCGCGCCAGCCGAGGGCGAGAGGGCAGACAGACGATTCCGACCCAGCTTTCCTCCTTTCCGCCATCGTGTGCTGTGAAACTTAAGTGGTTGTTGGCTGGCCGTTCCCTCCCGTGACTCCCTTTCCCTTCGATACCAGCGGGAAGAAACTGCCGCTGTGAGCAGGAGACAGGGGTGGCCACAGATGTCTTAAGCACCACCTTGTAATCTCCAGCGTGCAATCTTGCGACGCCCCGCCCCTTAGCTCAGCCGCCAGGCATCACAAACACCTCTCACCGAATGGCACATCTCCCGACCAATCGGAGGGCTCGGGTGAGTTGAGTCGATATGGCCAGGCTTGTGGCAGTGGGGGGGGAGGAGCTGAGGATGCCAGGGCGACCCCTGGGAAATGGTCGTTCGTCCCCCAAAGGGGTCCCAACCCCCAGGTTGGGAACCACTGATCTAATGCAATTTCTACAAAAGATTGGTTTTTATTTTGCAAAGGTGCCAATTATTAATGGCCTGAACTGGACTGCTAAGAGATGGGCAAGTTTTGCAAAAGGAAAGAGAAAGATCCACCTTTTTTCTGACCAAAACTTCCTCACTTGAACATTCACACAGTTGCCACTGAAAATGGAGACTTGATCGTGGTGGATTTGCTAATATCACAAAAATATAGCATGAGTTTTTATGTAGGTACCAGTCTCACAATATAAAAAGCCCTGTACACAAGAAAATAATTTTGTGGAATGACCACTACCACTGTGAATACCAACATTTCCTACAACTAGCCATCCATACTGGTGGAATGAATGCAAATGTTTTACCTTCTAATGGTTTGTATATTTTTAGTAGCTCAGCCTACAGTCAAGTAGCACAGTAAAAATAAAATCTACAATGTTCTACTTACTGGCAATAGTTGTATACCAGTAAAATAGATCTTAAACTAATAACCATCTAATGCTATGTACAAAAGGATCCCACATGTCTACATCACCCTGGACTCTTAGAGACCTCAATGTCAAGCATCAGAGATGCAAACATATTGTCATTATCATCTGGAGAGAAAAACTGGTTACGTTCTGTAGTCCCCACAACTTATTTAAAATGTGTGATCAGACTTGAGTTCTAACGAAGTGTTACTGAAACCTCAGATCAGTTTCACCAGTCTTGGATTAAATGGCAGCCTCAAATGCTACTCAGCAGTGGTGATATCCAGTTTTTTTTATTACCGGTTGCATGGCTTGGTGGGCGTGGCAGGGGAAGGATATTGCAAAATCTCCATCCCCACCCCACTCTGGGGCCAGCCAGAGGTGGTATTTGCCTGTTCTCCGAACTACTCAAAATTTCCACTACGGGTTCTCCAGAACCTGTCAGAACCTGCTGGATTTCACCCCTGCGGGGACTCGGGTTAGGAAGCTTCAGTTTCTTCCCATTCTTTTTTTGTCAGATAAATACAAAAGTACAATGTCTGATTGTTGATGCCACCAAAATGATATGATATTATATTTGATAATGATGTTGCAATTTTATGGTGTTAGTGCCGTATGAATTAATAATTCAAATATTAATCAAATCAATACAGAGAATCAATACTTATATATTACTATATATTCTGGAAGACTCTCTTCTACCGTAGTTACTTGAGTATCTTCTCATATATCTTTGCATGATTGGGTTTTCACGACTGGAAATATTATTTTGTTGTTAGACTAACCTTTTTCCTCTTCTTCGCTATTATGAATTGTCCGTCAGTGCAATTTATTTCCTTACCTTCTCTCCTTATGCCATTTGCTATTCATTCAGCAATGACCTGACTGAGTCATAAATGCAAGTGTTAAGAAAATGATCAAAATAAGCAAAGATCCATTGGTACAATCGCATGCATAAATATTATTCTGCTTCAAACCATACAGATTATCAAATTTTGTGCAAAAGCTAATGCAGTGTTTGCTTTAGAAGAGTCTTTCCTAACCAAGTTGCCCCAGTTTCTATGATGGACATGAGTTTAGAGAAGATTACTTAAAATTGTGCAGGTACTTATGTACTAAAATTCATCAAGAACAGCTTTCTGCTGTCCAGTGCTTTCTGATATTAGACTATAATGTCCATATTCTACAGCCAAACCACCGTTAGCTGAAATCAATGAATTGTAGGCCAATATATGTGGAGGCTGCTAGACTGGAACAGCTGACAGAGATTTAATTGTGGGCTCTCGCATAGATGTTATTTTATCTAAAGTGTTGGGGGAGAAAAATGCCCTCAAAGATAACTTCTTTGTTTTATGGTGTTCATCTATGCATGGCATGCTTATTTTAAAAATAGATCTCATAGTAATTTTATACATATGTTCCAAGGGACAAATGTGATCTAACACAATAACCCATACAGGAGGGGGGACCTGTATGTTCTATTTTCTTACTGTTGATTCTTGCTTGAAAAGTTGCAAAGTAACAGATGCTTATAGACAGAGTCTAAATGTATGTGGTGGCATAATGGTTAGAATGCAATATTGCAGGCTAACTCTGCCCATAGCCAGGAGTTTGGTCCTGACTGACTCAAGATTGACTCAGCCTTCCATCCTTCTGAGGTTGGTAAAATGAGGACCCAGATTGTGGAGGGCAATATGCTGACTTTGTAAACTGCTTACAGAGGGCTGTAAAACACTATGAAGTGGTATATAAGCCTAAGTGCTATTGCTATTGCAAAATATATATACATACATATACATAAACACACATATGCATATGCATTAATCACATTATTTCCTGTAAAGCAATCAATTTTCAGAGCAAATTTGAACCACCAATTTTTCAAAGGCTACTTCATGGGCTCATTGGATTGAAAACTATCCCAAAAGGACCCTCACATTCAAAATAGGAAATATAGAACACTGTTTTAGATGCTGCCAGTGATAAAGAATTCTGAGCTTCCAAGACTTTTGATGTGTGGGCATTTGCATCCTGTTTTATCCCACCAAGGAAATTGAGTGACATACAGTAGTTTGCTCAAAGGGATCTGATAAGTTCACAGCTGAACTGAATGCTGAAATCTGAACTTTCAGTCTATCCCGCTGGCCCTATTAGCAAAGCATATCTCAATTCCCAAGTGAAGTATCTATAACTTAGTGTTGATTCACTTTGAATATCTTTCAAAACTATCAAGCTACTTCGTGGGTTCAACAGGAAGTATGAATTGTTACCCGTTATTAGTCTCAGATCAGTTATCCTTATAGCAACCTGGGTATATTAAAAATTCTTTCTGAATTATGTTGACTTGTCTTTGGTCTCAAATTGCAAAGCTATGCACAAACTATACCTGCAACACTTTTTATGCCTTTTGTTTTAACCACTGTCAGATATATAGATCTTTTGTGGTGGTAAAAGTCCCCCCTCTCCCAATGAACTGCTTAAAATGCCCTTCTAAGAAAACATTTATAGTAAGCTGAATTGTTCCTGAGTGACAACAGGGAGAAGAACCAGTCAGGAACCTGTGGCCCAGTAAACCAACTGTTTGTATTCATTGACCATATCTCAGAGACAGTAGGGCTAGCATTCTGACCTAGTAGGAAGGGATAAATAAATAGTAATAGTAATAGTAATGTCACACAGATGGGTGTATCTAAAACATCTGAATGTCATGCTGTAATTTATACTGTGCCTTTTTCTTGGTTTTGCACTGTAGTAGGCCAAAGTATTTTGTTCAGGGCTGTTCAGCAAAGTGTCTGTACTTTGCCAGTAGGCCAGTATATACTGTTTGCATCCTAATACTATTATGTTATATCTTCAAAGTGATTTGGTGAACCAGATTTTGACCACATAAAGGAGATACTACCGCCAGATAAGCCATAATTCTCAGGTTCCCAAGTCTTATTTTTTAAAAAAATAACTAGTTTCCTGCCTTTCTACAGAGAGAGACATAAAGCAAAATATGTAACCACTTTTGTATAAAAACCTGTTCTTTTCAATTATTTAGCTCAGTGTTTCTCAACTACTTGCAGTACCTGTACGGCACATTTTTCATCCTCTGACTTCCCGGGTAGACTCTCTTATAGAAAGCAATTTGTAACAAAATAAATGGCTTTATTGTAAAGAGACCAATCTCTTACATATTACTACAAAAGCCAAACAGGGTAAATTGCAATTATATTACTTACCAGTTCCTTGATCTGTCTTTTCACTGACCAGAAATATCCCTTTTAATCTTCTTGGTGTGTGTGTGTGTGTGTGTGTGTGTGTGTGTGTGTGTGTGTGTGCGCGCGCGCACGCATGAGCACACACGCACACATGCCTTCAAGTCAGTCTTGATTCTTGGTGACTGCCTGGACTAGTCCCTGCAGTTTTCTTGGCAAGATTTTTCAGAAGTGGGTTGCCCTTGCCTGCTTCCTAGGACTGAGAGAAAGTCAAGGTCACCCAGCTGGCTTTGTTCCTAAGGCGGAACTACAACTATGTTTCCCCTTTTCTAGACACTACACCAAACTGGCTTTCATTTAATCTATATTAAGCAGGAATTTGTTTATTGTCATTTAGTCCAGGAGTTTTCAAACATTGAAGTTCCGTGATGCTTCTCTCCCTATCCCAAATGATTACTCCTCTACTTGCGACCAGTCACTTAGCTCCATTCCAAGTTACAATGGACCTCCTCAGGGCTTCGTATGACCTGAATTCAAAGATCCAACGGCTGGGAACAGGATGGCAGACCCAGGATTGCATTTGGGGCACTCAGCAACTGAATCACATTTAAGCTGTTTGCAGTATCCTGTGGTCATGTGGGTTGCTACCGGTTCACCCCGGTTCAGGTGAACTGGCAGCGGCAGCAGCAGGCTCAGCCCGCCCACCCAGATGTCATCACAAATGATCTGCACATGTGCATGCGCAGAAGCAGCGCATGCACGCACATCTCTGAACCGGTAGCAAAGGTAAGTGAAATCCATTACTGGTCATGTGACTGCTATTTACAGTGTTTTTTTGCTGGAAACCAGGGTTTACTTCAGTTTCTGGCAGAAAATGCCCATTGCAGACAATGGATTTGCTTACTGATTATGATGTTTGTTTAATGACCGTGATTTTTGCTGTACAACTCTGGCATTTGCTTAATGACCACTGCAGAAAATCTCATAAAATCAGGAACAGACATATATACCCTGCTTAATGATCAGCATGACTTAGGACAGTATTTCTGGACTCAATTATGGTTGTTAGTCAAGGACTACCTGTATTTCACCAGTGTTAGAGTTGGGCAAGGACTAAGATCAGGGGTGTCAAACTCGATTTCATTGAAGTCACTTCAGGGTTGTGTTTGACCTTGGGGGCCCCGGGGTGGGTGTGGCCAGGGTGGGCATGGCCAGCTCAACGTCACTCGTGTCTGGAGCACCGAATCCGGCCCACAGGCCTTGAGTTTGACACCTCTGTTCTAGAGTGTAATAATTAAATTTGAAACTATATATTAAATAAAACAATTATAGAATTTATTATAAAATAAACAGAATAGGACACTGAGCTTCATTAACATATACACTTCTACCAACTCTCTAGTCAATATGGATATATCTTGGCACTCAGGTACAATTGCTGGCAGAAATGGCAGAGGCAAAATAATATTTCCAAGAATGGCTGAGTCCAATTCATAATAATTGATGTCAATGGATTACCAATATTCAATTAGTTTGAACCCTAATCAATAGATGTCACTTGTTGCAGAAATTAGGGATTGGAGCTATTTCAATTGTGTTAAAAAACACAATGTGAGAAGCAGATGAAAAATTCTCACCCAACTTCTAAGTTGCTTGTGATACAGTTTGAAAAACCCTGACTTAATCCATGGTTGATATCAAATATTGTTTTAGGATTTAAATAATTTTTTGATAAATCTGGTCAAAATAGATTGTCAAAAACCCAACTTCACCAATTGCGAGGAAAGTGAGAGAGTAGACATAGCATACTGATTCAAACCTATTTAACTTGCTCAGGTTTCCTGGATGATCAGAAATAAGGGCAGCAGTAGACCTATTATATACTCTAATAGATGATGACGATCATCATCATCACTATCATCACATGAACAACTATTCATAAAATCTGAAGAACCAGGAATATTTGTTGCCCTTGACTTACAACCATAACTAAGTCCAGAATTATAAGTTGTTAAGAGGGTCACTGCATGATTGCATCTGATTTCATAACCTTTTATGCATGGCCATTAAGCAAACATGGCAGACATTAAGTCAATGCATTCTACCTAATGGGTATTTTTTGTCTGAAATTGGAAATAAATGTTGGTAAAGTGCAGTGGCATGACTAAGGAAGGCTGCAAATGGCCATAAATATGGACCAGTTGCCAAGCACCCAAAATGCAACCATGTGACTATAGATGGCAGCTATCAGAACTTTGAATCCAGGTTGTATGTACCTTTGTGGAGGTCCATTGTAATTTTGAATAGTCACTAAGTGATCTGTCTTAAGTTGAGGAATACTATATATTTTTTCAGGGGTATTAGTGGTATTTAATAATAAGTGGTTAGAATGCAGTACTGCAGGCTACTTCTGCTGACTGCTGGGTGTCAATTGGCAGTTCGTTCCTCACTGGCTGAAGGTTGACTCAGCCTTCCATCTTTCCGAGGTTGGTAAAGTGAGGACCCAGATTGTTGGGGGCAATAGGCTGACTCTGTAAACCACTTAGAAAGGACTGTAAAGCATTGTGAAGCTATATATAAGTCTAAGTTCTATTGCTATAATATTCAAGCAGTGCAAACGCTGTACTATGTTACTTATTAATAAAGTGAGAGACCAGAAAGCTAGATTCTGGGCAAGAATAGCCTTTTCTCCAAGCTCACTGCCAAAGCCATTCCCCACAAACTCTATTGCTACATTCTGCAGAATTGCTCCAAGGTTTCTAAGATGAAATGAAAGCCTATTTTCAGGATAGAACCTGTGTCTTACATGTCGAAGGGTCTTAATTTAGTTCCTCCACATAAACCCAAGCAAGGCTCATGTCTAAACAATAATCAGGAAAGATTCCTGTTCAGAGAACTCATGGGTAACTACTGGTTGACACCAAAGGGTTAGTGTATCTCTCTGCTGACATGTGAATTTTGGGAGCCCAGATCTGGTGGTTCTAATTCTTATATGGATCTTTTAAAGAGAATTGATCTATGTCATATTTGAAAAATAACAAGGAAAGATACTGCACTGAGCTGCATCTCAGATCTGCTTGATTTTTGAATGTATTCATTACCATAACTGTGGGGTACCCTTGAAAGCGTCTCCCTAGACATATAATTAAACATTCATGATGTTTAAGATCAGCAAAATGTGTAATATGAAATAGCCCTCAATTTTATCCAGCAAGTGGTATTAGGAAAAAAAACCATTCAGAAAAAAAACCTTGCAAGCAACAAAACGCCTGTTTTGATGGAAATTAGACCAAAACATAAGAAGGTATTAAGTATTCTGTATAAAAATTAAAATGATTTAAACAATGTGAAACATTTTCTTCTGCTCATGTAACATTTTATTGTGTCTGTTTATTCTTCATTCTTCATTCTTTTCATTCATTCATTCTTTTTAAAATGTGAGCTGAAATTAATAATTTTGCTCATGTATTTTCTAAGAAAAAATATTTTTTTGAAATTAATAATTAAAATTTCTAGTGAAATAACATTAACTATTTATTTGCAGTTCAGAAAATCAGCAAGCTGTAGAGTTGGCAGGGACCACAAGGAGCATCTAACCCAACCCTCTGCAGTGTATAGGAAACCCCACCAAAGATGTAGAACTCATAACTTCTGTAAGTAGAATACAGAATAACAGAAATAAAAGAAACAAGTTTGGAGAGCAAACCACTGTCAAAAACAGAATAACAGTTGGAAGGGACCTTGCAGAACTTCTAGTCCAACCCCGTGCTCAGGTTAGAGACTGCATACTGTTCTGTTAGTAAGTAGGCTATTCTGTTGTGCAGATATTACCAATAGGATGTTTTTCTTTACATTTAAATGAAATATAATATCTAAGAAACATGAGGATCACTTACCTAAAGGAAAGCTGCAGAAGCAGAATAAAATAGTGTAAAGGTTCAGCTAGATCCATCCTATCAAGCATGAACCTCTGGCAAAAGCTGTATTCTCAACTTTCAAAACTAGGATCTATGAGAATGAGATGGCGACTTTAGTCTGACCACCTTCAGTCTGAATGGAAAGGTCCCTAGAATTCTCCTCATCTGATTTAACCTCAGCCAAACCTTTTACTTGTAGTAATGCTCTGAGTAATGTAAGTGATGAAAGTGACAAGCATTCTATTCATTTGAGATGGTTCTTGGATTTGAAAGCAGTCCTCAGATTTAATCCTTGGAATTGCAATCATCTCAGGAGGTGACCTTGGCCCAGTGAGTAGATTGAAGTTTCAGTTTCAAGGATAAGAGTACTCAACTAACTCATAGAGGTATTGTGAGGATAGGATATGAGCTACTTAAGTATGGAGAAATATTTTGGGCTGTGATACATGAGCAGGATATGTTGGAAACCATCCTGAATTGTTTCAAAAGAACTATAGTATGAATTCATTTTACCTTTAAATGAAAAATCTACATTTTTCACATCTAGTTTTATTGGAACCTATTTAGATCTATTTAGATATTTAAGCATGACTCTTTAAGAAGAAGAGTGTTCATAGTTTATATAGGCTTTTTGTTTTGTAAATGGGGTTGGAATTGTGGATTATATGGACTTTTGCTTGGAAAAGAGATGACTTTAGGTAAGTAATTTTCTTCCTGTCTCAGCACCACTCCTCTTTGTATATATAAAAGAGAAAGGTAATAGCAATTACTCATTTACAGAGTTGTCATATTCCTGAGAGAATGTGCACAAAGTATTTCCAGCACTTGAAATAATATACAAATATCACATTGTATAAATGTTTGCTTAGTTTGTTTTGATCCAGCTACCCTCCCCCAACATAAATAAGAATGTGCTTTTTTGTAAGCATGTGTGCATGCTCATGCAATGTAATTTGGTAGAAGGTAAGTCTTTCTTGTTCCCGTCATTGTTAATTCACTTATGCCCCTAGAAAAATTCAAAATTAGAATCACGCTGTCCAATCTAGCAGAAAAGATCTGTTGGGGTGCAGCATGACTGAAATTATAGCATTCCATTTTTCAGATGATAAATATACTATTAGTGATAGCCAGAGTCACTAGAATTGAAAATTCTATTTCATTCAAATGCATTAACACATACAGCTATTAAACTAATGTAAATTACTTTTGCAAGAGATCAAGTCTGCATTCTTCTTCATAATCCAGTATGCAAGAGCTAATCCAATTGTAAATAAAGAAAAATTGCCTTAGTTGGGCCACTTGTATTTTTTCAGTTCAATTTTAGTGTTTTCCTTTTTGAAATATCCAGTGGCTCTAGTATGAGTTTCTTCACTGAACTATAAATCATTATGTCTGAAAACCTTTTGGAAAAATTATTTTGTATTTAAGATTGCAATTTTAATGATGACATCTATTAAAGCTTATTTTCAATTAAACACATAGGAATGTAATTATAAAGCATAACTATCCATTTAAATGTGCTAAAATGTATTAGACAGATAGAACGGTTCATATGAGAACCTAAGAAAATTCTTGTTTCCCTTTCCATCATTTCCCAATCTACAGGTTTCCATATTAGGTAAGATTTCTTAGGTAGAGTGTCCTAAATTGGAGTCTGATAAAATCAAAATGCCAGTCAGTGGAGAATGACTCTGGACTTAGGGTCACTCAAGGAATCTATCCAGCTAGGCTCCCTCTGGCTCCATTCCAAAGTCAGACCTTCTTGCTCTCCAAATATTGCAAGACATGCTAGACTGTGATACATCAAATAATAACTACACTGTATAAACATTTATTTCACCATGCAAAATCCCAGAGGTAGTTCATGCTAACCTTGAAAACGAAGAAAGCACACAGAAATATTAGTTAACCACTTCAAAGCAAGATGCAAATTGTGAACAAAGATAAAAGTTGTAGTCACTGAAACATTTCACTGTATATCCAGTTAGTGATGAGCATCCACATTTCTCCCAATTTAACTATGAAAAGTATTGAATTGGGTTGCTATTTTTCTTATGGAAAAACATTAAATATGTCCAGAAACAATGACTTATAAGTGGCTCATTATTGTATATATTAGTTCTGGATGAATTTTATGAACAATAAATATTCATTAGATTTAATTTTATTGATTAAAAAAGCCTGTGAATTTTCTTGGTAACATAGGTTTTATTCCACCATGTAGGCTCATGAATATTTAACTAAGAAGAATGTAAATCAGAGGCCAAATTGAAATGGTTTAAATATCAATATTTGTTTTTAAAAAGTACTGTAATTGGCTATTAAGATAATTTTTCTGTGCACTTAGGTAAAGCTACTGAAATATGGTATTTTGTTGTAGCTTACAAAACAAAACAAATCTGAATATTTTAGTGGGGTGAGTGAGTGTGTGTGTGTGTGTGTGTGTGTGTGTGTGTGTGTGTGTTCCTGCAAAAGACAGGGAGGAAGGGTCTTTTCTCTGCTAAATCAGTTCCCTTAATGATCTCAAGCAATAAATAAGTATCTCCCGGATCTGAATTTGGGTTGCTGTAATTCTCTTTGCTCTTTGATGGAGGATGCTTTTCAGTGACCACCCAAGCCGATCTGTTTACCTTGATGGTGGAGAGATCAATTGCTGGCTCTTTAGGTGGTGCTGGTGCTGGTGCTGGGGCAGGGGCTGGTGCAGGAGCAGGAGCGGCAGCAGCTGGTTTCTTAACGTCTTTCTTTGGTGCCATTTTCTTTCCTTTTCTTTTCTAAATTAAAAAAAGGTTCCCACCCCAAAAGCCTGGAAGAGATTCCTGGGTGAGGAGCAGTGAGTGGTCAGGATGACTCCAGCCCAATGACTTGGAGGTAGACCCAGCGTGTCAAGCACCATAAGGGCATATATATATATATATTTCACTTAGTGCCTAATACAATCTTGACACTTGCAGCTGGATTGGACAGCTTGCTAGTCAAGGGGGATGTCATTCCGAGACAGGCTATAAATGGAAGATAAGACGGTCAGAGCTTTGTGAGATTCAAGGGAACTTCAGTGCCCTTTAAAAAGAAAAAAACTCCTGTGCATTTTTGCAATAGGTGGAAAGGAGGGGGGAATATGACAAAAACAGTTCCAGTCTCCCTGGAACTTTGACCGGCACATTTTTTATGCCGGAATTACAGTTTTGCTGCTGTTAATCTTATTTTTCATGTCTCTGTGTCATTGTGAGTAGGATTGAGTTTCCAGATGGAATGTTGGCTTTAAGGGTTGGGAAATGATCACAGGTTTCTCTCTTTCTTTCCCCTCTCCCGCCCCTCATTTTCTTCACATCATGCCCCACCTCTCCCCTTTACTCCTCCTCTATTTCTTTCCTTTGCAAGAAGAAAGTGTTGATCCAGCAGAGAGTTAGAGGGAGTGTTTAAAAATAAAAGTAGACGTATAAGGAAAGTCTGTTTTGGTTTAGCCACAGTGTCTTTCCTTCACCAGTCCATGATTCTTCCATCTGTTCTTATTCTTCACATATTCATCGCATAGGCTTGACAGTAAAGCTTGATCTAAAAGCCAAAAGCTCTTCCTTTTTATTCAATGTCGGGTGTTATTGGCTGGCATAACCAAGTCCAATCTATAAAAGCAGCAAAGAGGCTATCTGTTATTCCAGAAAAGACTGGAGATATTTTTTCTTATCTGTAAAGCAAACTAGCTCTCAATCAAGAGTAGTCTTCCTTTTATCTCTGATTTAACAGCCAGTCTTCCACCTCCTATTTATCTTTTCTCATTTCCAGTTTCACAGAGACATTTCCTCTTCTTTTCCTGAGTAGATGAGTCTTTAAGCTTTGATTAATCACCTCCATTTTATTCAGAAAAGGAACCTGAATCCTATTTTCAGTGAAATAACTGCTAGATTCAGCATATTTCTGAATCCATAGCCACCCATATGTTCATTTCATACCTTATGCTGAAAATCATTTATACAGATTTTACAAACCCAGCATTACATTTACATAATAATAAAGGTATTACAAATGTAAATATATATATACAATTATTTATATCTCTGTATATTATAGGTTGGAATATAGTCAACAAAGAATTCCTCCCAGGCTCAGATTATCCTACATATTATGTGAAGATCTAGCTTTCTGAAGAAGGCTCTAATGCTGGAAAGGTGGAAGGAAAGGAAAAAAGCAAGATTGATGGGCTCAGTTATAGTTGCAATAAATGAATCCTTGGAAATCCTGAAAGATCAGGTTAGGGACAGAACATCATGGAGAAAGTCTGTCAGTGTGGTGGCTAAGAGTCAGCACCAAATTGATGAAACATATGAATGAATCTATCAGTCACAACTCAACCAAATTGTAAATAATATTAAAACTTCTTCCCTTCAAACCACGAAATTCTCCTCATTAAACACCACCCTCCCCATATACTGTAGGTGATATGTGTTTGACTTTCCCAAGGGCCTGTGTAAAACATTTTAAGGAACAAGAAAAGTTAAATATCATGCAAATGGCAAAATGGGAGTTGGCTGTACACACACAGACTGAATAAAATCTTATTGCAATCTTTTCAGTCATCAGCTGACTCCTGACAGCTCATTCCAAAGGTCACATGAATAGAGGCCTCTCATATGAATGAGTAATGAAAGTGGCGGGTTGCCTGAGAGATCAACGAAGGGCAAAATCTGAAGTTCTAACCTGAATGGCATAGCATGATGTATGAATTTAATGGTGGAGTATTCCACAAACTATGATTAAATAAATAGTGGAAAAGGAAGATGAGTGAATCTAGCTAAAACTATCGCTGTCTTTCCAGTCCCAGTGACTAATGTTCAGCTATCAGTCTGTACTTTTAACTGTCATCTAGTGATTAGTCAGAGCAATGTTTTTCAAACTTGCCAACTTTAAGATGTGTGGACTTCAAGCCCAAGAATTCCCCAGCAAACATCTTGTTGCCAAGTTTGAAAAACAATATCCTGGTAATCTGTGACTGACAACGTTGTGGATGTGGACAAAGCCTGCATTTTTAAGCAGATGCGGATAACTTGCTAAGATGCAGACATGTTTAATCTGTCTATAGTAATTCAAAATTCCTATTTATTTCTCTGGCAGACTGCAAATAATTACACTGGAAATTATGCAACTGAAGATTTCCCCGTTTCTGTTAAAGCAAACACAGCATTGAGAAGGGATAATATTGCATTTAATGACTGACTCTCTTCATGACCCAATGTACTTCAATTTGCCAAGATTGTCTGTCAGTAACTTCTTTTTTGAGTTTTTGCAAGCTCATACTTGTGTCATCAGTAGAAGCAGACACCTTGTCTTCCACTGGCCTCTTTTTAAAATACCTCCAATGTCCCCAAACATCAGGGTCTTCTCCAGTGACTCTTGCCTTCACATTATGTAATCAAAATATTTATGCTTTATTAGTGCTTTCGGTGAACAGTTCAGTTTTACTTCATTTAGCATTGAAAGATCATCTTGTGTCCAAACATAGTTTCATTTTTAAAAAAATTAGTGACCTTGTAATCAGACTACCATTGTTTTCTCCAATTATATTGTCCTGTAAGAGGTAGATACACTCTTCGGGGGAAAGAACCCCAGTGATAATCAGCTCTACAGCATTTAGAAAGGAGCATTATAATTTCTTATGGCAACCCTTCCCTTCAAAATGGCTTCAGCCTGTCTGAAATTTGCCACAGTTGTTTTTCACATAAGAACTATATATAATACAGATTTCTATGAGTTTTCTGATAGCAAAATCTAAAAAAACAAGAGTTTAAAGAAATATGCAAAGTCCCATGCAGTAATTTCTTATGTGTGTTTCATCCACACATTTTTAGGAAAAGCATAGGACTATTAAGAAAATATGAATCAATTATTATGAATGGCTAAAATAATTAGCTGCAGATAAAGAATTGACTGAATGAGGAGTTAAAGAACTAAAATAGAACTTGCGACAACAACCACAATAGGTTTTTTAATAGTTTTTATTGAACATTTTCAACATTAAAAAAATACAAAACACAAAGACACATAAAACAAACAATTTTCCTCATTACAGCAAATTCGTATCGGTATCACTAATATCCATAGCTTGTCTAAATTCTAATTTTCTAATACATTCTGCTATGTTATTAACTCATTGTAATTATATTACACTTATAAATTATATTACTTCTTACATAAATGTACAAAGACACTCATATATTATTATCTAATTCTTATTTTGTAATCATCTTTCTATTCTCTAACCAGGTATACCATCTACTCCAGACCTGATAATACTCTGATTCATCTCTCTCATTCAATTCCATTGTCAACTTATCCATCTCAGCTCATTCAAGTATTTTTCTAATGATCATTGGATCCGGCGGACAATCGGCCTGTTTCCAATTTTGCGCTAGTGTGATTCTGGTTGCTGTCAATATATGCAATATTATGTGTTGAATTTTTCTGTCCATTTTCACCTCTAAGATACCTAGGAGGAATAGTTCCGGTTTCATTTCTATTTTTTGTCCCATAATTTCTTCCAAACAACCACAATAGATTTAAACATGCGTATATTTAGAACAAGCTGGCTTGGTTAAGGCACAATGCTAGAAACTGGGTGACCATGACTTCTAGTCCCACCTATGGCATGAAGCCAGCTGGGTGTCCTTGGGCCAGTCACTTTCTGTCAACCCTAGGAAACCACTTCTGAAATCCTGCCGAGAAAACTGCAGGGGCTAGTCCTGGCAGTCTCCAGGAGTTAACACTGACTTACTCACTCACATACAAAGAGTTTAGGCAAGAATTTAACAAGAAAGAGAAAGTTAAAAAAAAACAAAAACAAAACGAAAACATTTGTGTATTTAGTATGGAACAGTTCCCAAGCCCTGTTGAAACACGTAGCATAGAGTGTGTGGGTGAAGGAGTTCTGTGCTCATTTTGCCAAGAGGAAGGACACCAACTGCTGTGCTGCATATAGCCAAGGGCTGACTTTGCAGTTGTGCTTCATTGCCTTCTCCCTCAAGGTTTTCTAATTCTGTCTCTAAGGAGTAACAGTATCTCTAGGTGATCATCCGAGAGGAATGCAAATTATTCCTTCCAGACTTCTGAAGTAGCCTCTCAGCCTTTCTCAAGGGAGAAAGTTTTAGAGTTCTGGCAGTTGTTTTATATTGTAGAATGTAGAGTTCAGTCCAATGCCAAGATTCAGGAACAAAGGACTAAAATTCTACTGAACTAAATTAACAACTTTAACTATGATTTTGCTAGTGGACAGTATCTGACACATTTCCAGTGATAGAGTTTAGAAATTTATTTTAGAAGTAGAGTTCAAGTCCTTTTTCAGACACCAGCTTAAATACTAGCCTATTATGAAAAGAATAAACCTATGTATAATTTCTAAAGATACACAAGACTTCTTACTTTTCAACAATTATTTTCCTTTTTTTTCCTCAAATCATTTTAGCACATTTTTAAATTAAGGTTTCTATTAAATAGACAAAACAAATAAAAAACCTAATGCAAAAATACAATAAAAAAGGAAAAATATTTAGAAAGTGCAGTACCCCCCAACAAAGAAAAAGAAAATATAACAAGAAATTTCCCCCTTCATCCCAAAAAGTATATTCAACATTGACTATTTATCACTATCTCTTAACACAACCAAATACCTCTTCATTTCATATGTCACCCCATCTCTAAATTTTCTTATTAATCAGCAAAAATCCAGCAAAATTATTAAATTAAATTATTTAAATTACCTAGTAATGTAATTTATCCTTTAATTTAGTCGAGGTGGCACAGCAGTTAGAGTGCAGTACTGCAGGCTACTTTAGCTGACTGTGATCAGCAGTTCAGCTGTTCAAATCTCACCGGCTCAAGGTTGACTCAGCCTTCCATCCTTCCGAGGTAGGTAAAATGAGGACCCAGATTGTTGGGGGCAATATAAATATACATTGCTTAATGATGTAAACCGCTTAGAGAGTGCTTGCACTGTGAGGCGGTATATAAGTCTCACAATAAATAAATAAATAAATAAATAAATAAATAAATAAATAAATAAATAAATAAATAAATAAATAAATAAATAAATAAATAAATAAATAAATAAATAAATTCCCTTCATCCTTCTCTTAACAATTAAGCATTGCAACAAAAGAATTTAAAAACTATCAAACATTACCAGAAATAATAACTCCTTATTTAGAAATAAAAAATTAATCCATCACACTATTAGACATTTGCCAAACTATCCAATTCAAATAACCACTAACCATTATCAGAAATAACTCATTATTTAACCTGCCCAGAGTCACCTTGTAGGGGAGATGGGTGCAATAAAAATGTAATAAATAAACAAATAAATAATAATTTAAAAACCCATAATCAGTTTGTGTTTTTCCTTCTACCTTCCAACCATACTGAAGTCCCATAAATAAAAATCTAACTCTTGTTTTCTTCAAATATTTTTGCCTCAACTCTCAAAATTCTTACCATCTCAAGCCGGCTTGTAATTTCCATGAAGTAACTCCAGTAACAATCTCTTTTTCAATTTTTAAGCAATCATCCAATTGCATTTATAAATCCAGTACTTTCATCTTTTTTATGGTCATTTTAAAAATCTATCTTGGAATCCATCTCAATTATCTTCACAATATTTGTTCATCTTCAGAAATAACTTTTTGTTCCAGTAAAGAGTTAAAACATTCAAGCACTTCACAGGCCACAAAATCAAACATTTCCTTTAAAGTAGCCATCTTGGACTTTAGTAATCAACCTTCAAAGTCTTGTTTCATGATTGATATGTAAAGAGGACAGATTAGGGTTTTTTTTTCCTACAGAAGAGGCTCATTCTAATTAACCTCAATGTCTTTTTAAAGTGAATTTCACAAAGTCTTAGCATTTATAAAACCTTCCAGAAACAACTCTGAAATCACCTCTTTACTGTATATTGCAAGAAAGTACGAGGGTGAGTCAAAAAGTAATGCCATTTTCTTTAGGACAGGTATAATTACCAACACAGGAACATGTAGCATACATCAAAATGAAGCTGGTCCTCTGTGGATCACATCCCTACTTCTCAACATAGTCACCATTTCTCTCAATAGCAATGTTCCACCTTTGAATGAGAGCATGTATCCCTGCCTCGTAAAATTTTGTTGACTGTTCTTTCAGCCACTTCTTCACTGCAGTTTTCACTTCCTCGTCACTGGAATAATGTTTGCCTCTCAAACCCTCTTTCATGGGACTTCAGACTATCATCTCTTTGGCCCCATGAAAGAGTACCGTATTTTTCGGAGTATAAGACGCACCGAAGTATAAGACGCACCTTAGTTTTGGGGGAGGAAAATCATCCTAACTAAAACTTTGGTTCATGTCGCTTTCCAAGTGTCTGCCATTTTCCACTTAGGCCCCATCAACTCCAATAGATCAACAGGGTACTGTCCTTTTCCCTCATTAGTAAGGACTCAAAAGGTAGATAAAAGTACCAAATCCAGTCTAAACATCTGGCTGACTCTTTGACAAACAATTATCATTTCTCTCATGCCTATTTACACTTTTGGACAGATCAACAATCAACAATACATGTGTGTTTGTAATTCTCATTTTGTTGAACTCATCAAAGAGAAAAAGGTTAACTTGATGGGCCCCATGAAATAGTTCTCACTGAACTTCCGGTTTGGTGTTCGGCGCCGATGGCGTTCTTCCTTCAGAACGCCTTTCCGACTCCCTGCCGGGCCGCCAGAACAGCTGTCTGGCGGCTCGGAATATCTCTGCCCCGGACATAGGGGAGAGAGGAGAGCGTGGCAGGTGGGGTAGAGCCCCCCTAGCGCCCTAGGAGTCATCCAGGGGCGCGAAGGGAAGGCTCCCCAGGTAGCCTGCCCCTAGCTCCGGGAGCCAGGAAATCTCCGCTTTTGCGGAGCTAGACGCCGAAGCCGCCGCTGCCTCTAGAAGAGGATTTTTAAAACTTTTTTTCTGTGCAGTTAAAGAGGCAGACAGAGAGAACTAGGGGCTTTGCTGGGCAAGTATGGATTTTTTTTCTCTTTTTAAAACCCTCGGCTAACTTCTATTTGAAGAAACAAAGTAACATTTAATATGTAACAATATGGCGTTTGAAGGAGGAGAAGTGAAAGTGATTTCCGTTTTGCTTGTGGTTTTTTTTTTCTCTTATGGAAACTCTTTGTTCTGAAAATTGAAAACTGGCTGTCCTTCTTATATTCTCTGATAACTGACAAAAATAAGGATTATTTGCCTTTGAAAGTGGAAAGTATTTTTTTAGAGATCTGGCTTTTTAAGGCGTTTTAAAGAAGTTGGGAAGAAAAGTGAAGGTGATTCTTGCCTTGTTTGTTTGTGGCTCTTTCTCTTATGGAAAACTATAACTTTGAAGACTGATTTTTTTTTTCTCTGTCTCCTGATTGTGGAAATTAAAAAACTCTCTATCTTGTACACTGGAAAGAATTTTATTTAGAGTTATGGCTTTTTTTATACTTCTCTGGAAATATAAAAATGGTTTCAAGTTTGGAAAGATTGATTTTTTTTTTTCTGGTTTTTCTCCTGTGGAAATTTTGAAAATTGATTTTTATTCTCTGCTCCGTGACTTTGGATTATAACAGTAATTGATAATTTTACTAATACAAATAAATTACAAAAGACTATTTGTCCTGGAAATTGGCAGAATTTTTTTAGATTTGACTCTCCTTTGCACCTTTTTGGAAGTATAATAAAGAAGAAGTGAAAGTTATTTGTGTTCTGTTTGTGGCCTTTGGACTTTGGGAAATTTTTGAATTTGAAAACTGGTTTTTATTTTTGATTCTCAATTTTGGATTATAACAACTGATAGTGATTTGGTGTTTTTTAGATCAATTTTTTTGGAATTATAACAATGGCTTCAAAATATGGAATGATTGCCTTGAATAAAAGGTCTATTTACCCCTCTGCTTATACTTCTAAAATGCAACTTGCTACTGAATCAACACCTCCACAAGTTTTGACATCGGAAAATTTATTAAATACTTTAAAGATTATGAAACAAGATTTAATTTTGGAATTTAATCAAAAAATTACTGAAATAGAAAATAAAATGCAGGAAGCTTTGAAGAATATGGAAAACATGTTAGAGGTTTGCAAAGGTTTAGCAACAAATGTTGATTTTTTGGAGGACTGTATTGAAACAAATAAACAAGCGTTGGCAACCTCGGTGGAATATATAAACAAATTTAAAAAGGATATTGCAAATTTTGAAACAGAGGTGTTGATGTCACAGTTTAGAAGAACGCAATTTGCTATTAGAGTAAGGGGGTTGAAAGAAGGTTTATATGATGATCTGAAGGGAAGAATGATTGAGGCCTTGGTACAGGTTTCTGGAATTTCTAAAGATGAGCTGGCTACACAAATTGAAAAGATATACAGGGTCAATTCGTGGCATGCAAAACAAAAACATTTACCAAGGGACGTTGTTATATATTTTACTACAAGAGTCTTACGGAACAGAATTATCCAGGCGACATTTAAGAATAATCTTCAGGTGAATGGTCAGGAACTTAAGATTTGGAAAGAAATTCCCTTTAAAATGCTTAAAGCTAGAAAAGAATTTACTTTTTTGATTGATGAATTTAAAAGATTGAATTTACAATACAAATGGGAAGCACCAACAGGAGTTACGGTGAAATTTTTGGAGAAAAGATACCGGCTGAATACGATAAACAAAGCTACCGAATTTTATGTTAATATTTTAAAGGCTGATATATCTAAAATTCCAGAAGAAAAACGTATGAATGTAGAAGAAGACAAGGAGGAAAAGTCATCCTTATTGGATCAAAATGAAATAACCTTAAAGAGTCCAAGGGGTTCGCAGAGCCAGAAAGATGTGAAAAAGGAGATGGAGTACTGGGATCAGATGGAAGAGGAGCTGATAAATTCAAAATCATCAAGATACAAAAGGAGGCAACCAATAAGATATAAAGAGAAGTAGTGTTGATATGTATTAGATGGATGGAGATAATATAATTGTATTTTCTTCTTCTCCTTTTTTCTTTTTTTTGTTGTTTCTTCCTTTTTTCTTTCTTTTTTTTTAAAAAGGAAAGAAATTTTTTTTCTTTTTTTTCTTTTTTTTAATAATTTTTTAAGAATTGGAGTTCTTAATTTCTAATTAAAACTATTGAGTTTTAAATTATTACAATTAGATTTTAAAAATTGTTTTAAAGGAAGGATTTTTTTTCCATTTGTCTTAGGTTTTTGTTCTTCTCTCTCTCTTCTTTAGATTTTTACTATTATTATTATTATTTTTATTATTACTATTGTTATTATTTTTATTGTTACTATTATTATTATTATTATTATTAATATTACCTTTAAGGATATCTTTTTATTATGAATTAACAAGTTGTTGAACAATAATATTATGTGATTATGATGAAATTTAAAGGCTTTAATATTTAATATGTAGACATGTAATAATTTTTTATCTGAGCTAATAAGTTGTTGTATAATAATGTTATTATGAGAAACTTAAAGGTATTATTACTCAATATTTTTTATTATGAATTAAAGTCGTTGTATAATAATATTATGTTATGATGAAACTTAAAAGTTTTATTATTTAATATGTAGACATGTAATACTTTTTTAGTTTTATTTGAATTAATAAGTTGCTTTAGAATACTATGTTGTTATGATGAAATTTAAAGGTATTATTATTTAATATCTTGATATTAGCTATGTAAAATTCTCTTGGTTTTAGTTAATTATGAGATTATTATTGTTATTAATGTTTTTTTAAAGATTTAGTATTATTAAAAAATTTTATAGATCTAGAAAGGTGATTGAAAGGAGGAGGGAGAAATTGTTTTCCTTCCTTTGTATAACCTAGATCAGTGATGGCGAACCTTTTTTGGTTCGCGTGCCAAAAGGGGGGGGGGATGCGTGGGATCACGTGTGTGCGTGCCCACACCCATAATTCCATGCACCCCTGCGCATGCGCTTATGACCCCCCCCCCCACTCTCAGCATGCAATGGCACGCCCATTTTTTGCTCTCTCCAGGCTTCTAGGAGCCTGGGGAGGGCGAAAACGGCCTTCCCCACCCCCTCTGGAGGCTGGAAACAGCCTGTTTCCTGACTCCCAGTGGGCCCAGAAGGCCCGAAAATCAGCCGGCCGGTGCACACATGCACGCCGGACCTGAGCTCGCGTGCCCACTGATATGGCTCTGCGTGCCACTTGTGGCACCCGTGCCATAGGTTCGCCATCACGGACCTAGATTATATAATTAATATATTTTTATTTTTTATTTTTTATTTTTTAGAATTATATGGGAAATAATATAAAATATAGAAATTTAATGACGCTAGAAATGTGTAATTTGGAGTTGAGGGGTTTTTCCTTTTTCTTTTTTCTTCTGTAATTACTGATATTATGCCCTGTGTTCTCTCTGGGAAGTCCGGGGGGGAGGGGGGGAGGGAAGGGGGTGGGGGTGGGGAGAAAAATTAAAAAATGTTTGTACTTTGTACTAATAAAACTTTTTCAATAAAAGAACTCTTAATAAATAAATAAAAAAAACAGAAAAAGAAATAGTTCTCACTGGCTGATTTAAAATCTGAGGATTGCCATGCATAACACTAATTCTGGTAATTCTGATTTGCCCTTTCTATATGTTTCAAAATAACAACCCCTTTTGTAATTCTTCCAGCAGTTCAGATTCTTGGAACTGCAATGCTCCACAGTCCATGTATTTGCTATAGAGTTTCCATATACTTCTCCACTGAATACAACTGAGATATAGTAAAATCTATTTTAAACCAGCCTTCTACCATGAACAGTTTGCAGTTAATAAATTTCATAGGGATTTCATGTAACTATAACTTAAATGTTGACATCCACTATATTAGAGGGCAGATTCCAGAGACTGGAACAGATAGATTCATCATTAATTTGTGAGTGGAATGAAATGAAATGTTACTTACATGTTTTAATATCACTGTTGTGAACTCTGTTGTATATTTCTAAGACTTTTAGTGGTATTATTATTATTGCTATTGGTCTTTTATGCCTTACTAAGGAAAAATGAGGTAAATGTTTTAAATGATGCACAAATGATAAAAAGCCTTAGAAACTGAAATCTAAATTAAATGGCAAGAGTAAGCACCAAGATTCTGCACCTTCTCCTCCAGATGGCAGTGAGCATGTGTGAGGTGGAAATGAGTAGCTACATCCATTTAAGAGATCTCCTTGCTTGAACTGATCACTGCCATAACAGTTGAAAAGGTAAGGAAGACTTGATCCCTGATTAGAAGTTTACATTCTGTGCTCTGGAGAAAGGAGCACTTAGTCCCATGTTCCTAAGGAAAATGCAGGATGGGAAGGAATCACTCCTTTCTCCAACAGTTCTGACAGATGAAAGGTGCCTTAACTACTTCCTTAAATGGTGTGGAGATTAGTTCTTCTCATTATTTTATCAATGATTTATAACAGTTTCTGAAAGATGCATGAAATACATATGCTGAGTAGCTTAATAGATTTTTAAAAATTCTTTTGGAAACCATTTTCATGTCTTTAGTCCTATTGCATGGCTTGTTGAAATGCCTTCTTGAAATGCCCATCCCAAACACCTTATTTAGCAGTGGAGTCAAAAGGCATGTGTCTTTAAGAATGTCATTCTGCTTCTCATGTATCTTATGAATTCTGAGGTCATCAGTAGAAGATGTCCATTAGCTAAGACTGAGACTATAAATCTTAGATAATTAAGCAACACTCAAAATAGGATGAAGATGGCCTCTGCAGACTGGGTCAAAGAGTTTTAAAGCACACACAGACACACATAATGAAGCTAAAAAAACCCAGAAGACAACATGTTAAATAATTTAAAGTTGAGAAAATTACACACACACACAGACACACAGACACACAGACACACCCCTTTACATACTCTTGACATCTGTATGAAACACTCATGGGAATTTTCAATTAAAGATTTCTGAGGCTATTACAGTTTTCATCTACTGATTCTCAAGGTATCTTTTTCTTAGTGATCTGGATTTTGTAATCCAGTAATATTTTGCAGCCTTAAGGCTATTATTATAATAAAGTCAACCTTAAATTGCCCATGATTACAAATTGCCATGCCGAATCAGATTAATATATAACTTTGTATACAATTCTGTACAAATGTATGAGCTAGTGTTGCAAATTAAAGAAAAAAATCTTCCATAAGCATGGTTACTGAGATAACCACAGCAAAACCATACATAAAATCACTTTTGACAAGCTTTTTACTTCTCAGAAAATCCTGTCCAATTCAGAAACCATATAACAGTATACCTATGCAACTGGGACTCATTGAAGAGATTACCTAACCCACTAACTATAGACATTAATTTCATACTGGGAACAACTGAGGTCACACTGGCTTTTCCAGGCTCATAAAACCTCTGAGCAGGTTGTTCTGTCTCAAGAGTCTGATACAACTTAATTTATAGAAAGAGATATAGCAAGAGTTCTAGGAGGTCTGGAACAAGTACTGCTTAATGGCCAAACATTTCCCCTACAATCTTAGAAATATGGACATTGGCCTATCACTAGATATAGCACTATAGGTACTTTTTTATTGGTTCTATTAGCATATTGGTGAATCAACACAGACTCATGATGGTTTATAAAAAAATCAACAAAACCAACCATGACATTAAAAATATCCCCAATAAATACATTAAAACTACCAATAACTCAACAGAGTTACAACAATGTTTTGCCTTCCTAGCATTTTCCTTGTAAGTGCAGGATTCTTTTTTGGGGTGTGTGTGTATGTATCAATGGAGTATTGATTCATTGATGGATACAGGAATTGACAGACCAGTTTGTCACCTGAGCCTAATGTCATAGGCTGAGAGAAAATGACTGGCTCAAATTCACCCAGTCAGCTTTCATGCATAAAGTGAAACTAGACCAGACCATGAAATGAATTTCATAGGAAGATTAAGATTACTTATATTGAGATTATAGTAAGAGAGTCTTGTAAATATCCCACTTGTAAAACTACGCCCCTTGCAAAACTCTCCTCTGCCACTTCTTATAAACTAAACTCAATTAAACTAAAACTGGAAGGGGAGGGAGACCAATCTTTAGTACATAATCCCAAGCAAAAAACCCAAGACAACTAATCAAACAAGGAGGTAGGGAGGGATGGGAAAGAAGGAAAACTCAAATACAAAACAGGATCATAAGGGCTCAGATGCCTGTACACTAATGCTCAAAGTTTGGGGAATAAACAGAGAGAATATGAAGTAGATAGGTATGATATGGTTATCATTATTGAAACTTGGTGAGATGAAACTCATGATTGGAATATACTGTTGGAAGGATGTCAACTGTCCAAAAGAAACACACCTAACAAATTTCATTAGATAGGGCCCAGTATTCAAGTCTGTCGAGATCCATCTGGATCTTGAGCCTATCTTCTGGAGTGTTGGCTATTCCTGCCAGCTTGGTGTCATATTGCATACTTGATTACTTCCCCATTTTATTCCCTTATCTAACTTGTTCATTTAGAAGATATTGAAGAGTACTGATCCTAAAATGGAATGTTTGGGTACTCCACTGCTTACTTCCCTCCATGTAGATGTAGTTCCATTAAGGACTACATGTTGAGTATGATTTGTCAGCCAGTTATGAATCCATCTGATGGTGATGCTGTCTATCCCACATTTTTCTAGCTTACCTAGAACTAGGTTGTGATCTTACCTAGAACCAGGTTGTGTTTGTCAAATGCCTTACTGAAATCCAAGTATACTATGTCCACAGCATTTACTCACTTTGTCAAAGAGTACAATAAGATTTGTTTGGCAAGTTTCTGTTTTTGAAAAACCTGTTTGCTTCTGGTTATAACTTCTAAGTGTTCACAGATCTGTTGCTTGCTTATCTTTTCCAGGATCTTTCCAGGTATTGATGTCAGGCTGATTCAATGTTATGTTCAGTGGTAAGGAAACTAAGGTCCTGCATTTAGGCAGGAAAAAATAATGCACAGGTATAGAATACATGGTACTTGGCTTAACAGTAGTAATCCTAAAGCATCTAAGTGTCTTATGGACCATCAATAATTTATGAGCCAGCAGTGTGCTGCAGCCACAGTCCTATGTTGAATCAAAAGTGGAATAGTATCAAGATCATGAGAAGTGGTAGCACTACATTATACTGCACTCATGAGACCACACTTGAAATACTGCATCCAATTCTGGTTGCCACAATACAAAAAAGATACTGAGATCCTAGAAAGAGTGCAGAGAAGAACAACAAATATGATAAGAGGTCTGGAGACGACACCATATGAGTTAAGGTTTTAGACTACCGTATGTTCCGGCGTATAAGACGAATTTTTACCCCTTGAAAATCTCCTCAAAAGTCGGGGGTCGCCTTATACGCCGGGTACTGAAAGTTCCGAGCTGGGGGGAGCTCAAAAACAGCCACGGCCGCATCCCTGCCGTTCTGCCGAAGGAGCCCCGGAGCCCCACCGCCGCCCTGCATCTCGGTCTCCTGTTGGGAAGGCTGTGGCCGCCACCGCCAGCCGCAGCCTTCCCAGCGGGTGGGCACGTGCTGGACGACGACGACAGGACCCTCGGTTTCTAACCTTCCTCATCTTTTCTCTTGTTCTCCTCCTTGTGGGCGCGCGCGGGAGCAGAAGTGCCCGGCGGCTTAAGGCAAGAGGTGGGTGGGAGACGTGGGCAGGAGCCTGCCGCCGACGTCGCCACTTCTGGGATCCCCGCGCCTCTCGCCCCGCTCGCCAGGCACCTCTGCTCTGCAGTCCTGCAAACCAATCCCCACCGTGGCTCCTTTCTCCCTCACCCAGCCCTCTTGCAAGACACCAAGTGCAGGGAACCGCACCAAGTAAGGTAGGTGGGCGTGCGCGGGACGGACCGTGGAGCAGAGGCGCCCGGCGAGCGGGGCGAGAGGTGCGGGAATGCCGGAAGTGTCTCCCGCCTGCCTCTTGCCTTAAGCCGCCGGGCGCCTCTGCTCCGCGGTCCCTCCCGCACACGCCCACAAGGAGAACAAGAGAAAAGATGAGGAAGATTAGAAACCGAGGGTCCTGTCATCATCGTCCCCCAGCCTGCATCAACAGGTCTCTTCTTGGGGAGGGTTGAGAGCCCCTCCTTTTCCTGCCAGACCAGAGAGCTGCAGAGCATTGGGGGGCCCAACCTGAGAACCATAGTCCCCCCCCCCACACACAAGCAGGATGAAGTGAGCAGCAGAAAGAAAGCAAGGAAGGAAGGAAGGAAGGAAGGAAGGAAGACAGAAAGAAAGAAAGAAAGAAAGAAAGAAAGAAAGAAAGAAAGAAAGAAAGAAAGAAAGAAAGAAAGAAAGAAAGAGAAAGAAAGAAAGAAGATGGAAGTTAGGAAGGAAGGAAGGAAGGAAGAAAGAAAGAAGTTAGGACAGAAGGAAGACAGAAAGAAAGAAAGAAAGAAAGAAAGAAAGAAAGAAAGAAAGAAAGAAAGAAAGAAAGAAAGAAAGAAGATGGAAGTTAGGAAGGAAGGAAGGAAGGAAGGAAGGAAGGAAGGAAGGAAGGAAGGAAGGAAGGAAGAAAGAAAGAAGTTAGGAAGGAAGGAAGACAGAAAGAAAGAAAGAAGTTAGGAAGGAAGGCAGACAGACAGACAGACAGACAGACAGACAGACAGACAGACAGACAGAAAGAAAGAAAGAAAGAAAGAAAGAAAGAAAGAAAGAAAGAAAGAAGTAAGTTAGGAAGGAAGAAAGGAAGAAAGAGAGAAAGAAAGAAAGATGTTAGGAAGGAAGAAAGACAGAAAGAAAAAGAAAGATAGGAGGGGTAGTCTTATACGGCGAGTATATCCCAAACTCTTATACGCCGGAACATACGGTAGGTATCTCTAGCCTAACGAGAGTTAGGGTTAGGGTAACTGTCTTCAGTACTGGAGGGGGAAGATGAGATTGACTTATTCTCCAAAGCACCTGAGGGTAGACAAGAAGCAATACGTGGAAGCTTGTTAAAGAGAGATCCAACCTGGAACTAAGGACAAATTCCCTGACAATGAGAACAAGTGATCAATTGATTAGCTTGCCTCAGGGAGTTGTGGGTGCTCCATCACTGGGTTTTCAAGAAAAGGTTGGACAGATATTTTCCCAGAATGGTATAAAGTTTCCTGCCTTAGGCAGGGGGTTGGACTAAACCTCTGAAGTCCCTTCCAACCCTACAATTCTACATCCTGTTATAATCAGACATTGCTTGAGATCCTTTTTTCTTTCTCCTCCCGCCACGTCACGGCTTAAAAATGTTTCAGTCCCTTTGGCCTCAGTAATTATTGCATATTTCCATCGAGATCATTTTTCTTATTCTCTGCAGGTTGCAATTGGTGCTCAACAGAATCTGGACAATCTCCTCCCTTGCTCATGGCTTCCATTTGCCCATTCAGTAGTTGCTGTGTAGTAGTAGTAGTCTAAGAGGATTCCCGGGTCATGGATCTACCACTCCACATACAAGTCAATATTGGTATTGATTGTGAAACCTGCTAGACAAACAGCAACTCCATCTTGTTTGAGTTCAGTCTCAACTTGCATTATTCCAATCTACAACTCTGAGACATAAGGAAAAACCTTCTATCAGATCTTTGGTATAGCCTAGGATGGCAAAGTATAGCTGGGTATCATCAATATATTTAAAACACTGATGTATACACTGACAAATAAATTCTCCCAATGGTTTTGTGAGATGTTAAGCAGTGGAGGGAATGAGTACTATATGTATGAAGGCCCATGAGGTTGATGTTTCCTCCCCAATCTCTACCAACTGGATCACCTGCTAAGCAGAGGTGGCATGCTGCCGGTCCGGACCGGTTCAGGTGAACCGGTAGCGCTGACTGTGGGTGGGCAGCAGGTGGGTGGGCAGCAGGTGGGTGGGCCCACCCGTCCGCCCGCCCACCCACCCACTTGCCCAGACGTAATGCCGTCCTATTTAGGCACATTTTTGTGTCTGGACGCATGCGCGGATGGGGTGCGTGTGAGTAAAAAGCATGCACGGGAGGCTATGCACATGTGTGGAGGTGGCGCATACCAGTGTAGCGCTCACATTTGCGAACCGGTAGGGAAGGTAAGTAAAAACCACCCCTGCTGCTAAGGTAGTAGTAGAACCACTTCAACCACCTTCAGATGCACCCCAGGAGTCCATGATCAGCAATGTCAAAAGTAATTATCCCCACTCTGCTGGCCTTCCGGAAAGCCGTTAAGACATGGCTTTTCCTGCAGGCTGGGGGTAGAGCTTAATCCACTCGAGCTCACCCCCAAGTATGTATGGTTGTTGAATGGTTGTTGGGTGATTTTAAATATTGTGTCTTTTTTAACTTTTATATTGCTTTTAAGTATTATTTATAAATTGGTTATTCTGTATTTTGTTCTGTTGTACGCCGCCCTGAGTCCTTCGGGAGTTGGGCGGCATATAAGAATACCAAATAAATAAATAAATAAATAAATAAATAAATTGAGTAGTCTTTTACCACTAGCAGACTCCAAGCTTCCAAAAAAGCTCATTGATCAGCACAACCCATTCTGTTTCTGTTCTATGTCAAGGCCTCAATCCTGTTTGAAAGTGGTCCAGATGATTTCTTTAGAATACTTTGTCATTGTTTGCCTACCACCCTTTCAGTAACTTTACCCCAAAAGGAAAGCTTGGAAACTGGATAATGGTTGTCAAACATGACTGGATTTGCGTGTATCTTTTTCTTAGAGGGAGTACACCACAGCCTCTTTCAAGGTTGAAGATATCACCCTCTTATAAAGATGTGCTAGCAAACTTCCAGTCAACTTTGTTTCCATTTTTACTCAAAGGAGCCAGAAGGGGCAGAGGTCCAGAGGTGGTAGAAGTTATAAAAGAAAACTCTGCCCATTTCATCAGAGTTCACAGGGCAAATGGAATTCCAGATGTCACAAAACTTACCTCATCGCATGATACCCATGAACAATCAAGATTTTGGTGAATATGTACAATTTTGTTGGCAAAGTGCTGAACAATGTGAACAGAAAAGCTAGGCTGGAATCTACTTGTTCATCCCTCACCAACAGGGAACTAGTATTATTAAGGAAGACTGAGAGTCCTCTGATGCAATAAGAGAGAAGCAGAGATGCTTCCACCCCAGTGAAGGCTCAAACCTGAACATATACTATATGCAGACTCAGATTCACTTCTTTTTCTTCACCAGCACTCCAGTGTTATTATTATGGCTTAATACTTGTTTGGTTTTCAGTATGCAAGGGACTACAGTTGGTTTGCAGAGGCCATTCAGGGGCAATCATGTTGAAAATATGGGTTGCTTCTTGTTGCCAATTACTTTTTCCTAGTGATTGCCAGCAATCCATCAAAATCCTTGAGAGGACAGGGGAAGACCAACAGAATTGGTCTATTCACCCTGCAGAGGGTATAGTCAACCTCATTTAGACCGGGAAACTGACCATGGGAAAGGGTTAAAGACTATGCCCTCCATTTTCAGATCATACAACCATCGTGAGGCAAAAACATTGCTCAACATACAGCTATCTGGTTTTAGTTTCCTGGTCTGAGCATTAGTAAGAGCTCAGAAAGGATTAGTACAGGGGTGTCAAACTGGCAGCCCGCAGGCCGGATGAGTCATGCGCAGGCCACGCCCACCCCAGCTCCGTGAAAGGGAAAAATGTCGCAAAACATCACGACGGCAACATGACGCTGCGAGTTTGACATCCGTGGATTAGAATAACAAATGAGAAGGAAGACCACCACAAGCTCAGGAAAGCTTCATAGTAAAAGGAATAGATTGCTCTGTTCTGCATGAAACTCAGTTAAATGAATCTATCCAGTAGAATCCAGAGTTCTTTTGGAGCAAGAAATTATGCTCCACTAATTTTCCACAAATTTATTTTCCCCTCCATTCAAAACTACCCAAGACTGCTGAAGGGAAGGAGATGAACTATTTTAAAATGAAGACAAATGCTGGAAATATGATAGACTGAATCTGATTATGCCCAATAGTCGTCACATGAAGCATTTGTCCCAGTTGTGCATTCTGTTGCATGCTGAATAGTAACTATTTATGGGCCTGGCTCCAACTAGATTTGTTGATGAGGTGGAGGAACAGCCCATCATGGTTTTAGTTACAGTCACTGTAAAAACTGTGACAAATTGTGGCTGCTGTGAACAACACAAACCCTGCCCAATCAGAACTTGAACCACTTGCCTAAAATTTCTGAGGCGTGATGAAATCTTTTCAAGAAATGTCAGGGCTTATTTATTTGCTCTGTTCAATCCCAGATTCTTTTCATTCAAAGTCCCCTATGTTATTACCCATATTCCTTTCTAGTGTTTTTCATACAATCTAAGATCAATATAGGCATTTATTTTGGGGAAACTAATTCAGTAACTTTAAAAAAAATAAATGGCTATAAGCCTCTGGTTCATGAGATGTGGCATGGCAAATATTTGTGGAAACCATGCAATTTCTCTTCCATTGTGTTCCAATTATACTAAATAAATTATATCATATATTATTATATTGATACATAGACACAGAAACCAACCTCTATAAATATGTGGAATTATGAGGTAAAAAGTCAAATAGGGTTAATTACCGTATTTTTCGGAGTATAAGACACACCTTTTTACCCCCCAAAAGAGGGTGAAAATTTGGGTGCGTCTTATACACCGAATGCAGCCCTACCCACCCACCAGCCCCCACCCTTCGGCGGTTTTCGGCCGGAGCCGCTGCCGCCGCTGTCCCCACCGCCGCTGTCCCCGCACCCACAGCTGTCCCAGCCGCCCTCTCTGCCGCTGTTCCCGCCGCCAACAAACAGAGGAGTTTCTGCTGTCCGCGTGAGACTGTGGAGCCGAAGAACTCCCCCAACCCAGACCTTCCAACCTTCTCCTCCATGGTTCAAAACTCTCGGGAGCGAGTCTAAACTCGCTTCCTTTCCCCTTTCCTGTGACTCGAGCGCTGAAATCTACCCCGACCCCGCTTTCTGCCAATTGCCCCAGGAGTTGCGCTCGGCCACCTGCAGTCTGCTAGCAGCACTGCCGCCGCCTCCAGCCGGCCACCATTAAAGAGACTCAGCCAAACAATATGGGAGGGGAGAAAGAGGATCTGCGGAGCGCAAAGCAGAGCACAATTACCGACTCTTCCCCCCCTCCCCGAGGGAAGAAGGAACCGCGATGTGACGGGGAACAAATCTCCCCCACCGCCCCCAGGAGGCAGTTGGAAATAAAGCCAGTGGAGACATGGTGCCCCCCCCGCACACGCACGCACCCAGATACCCCACGGCAGCCCTCTCCGCATGTCTGCCCAAGCACCTGTCTCGCGTCATAACCGGGTTGCCACCCTCCCGATTCTTACCCGCCACTGGCCCTTTCTTGCCTTCCTAATCTTCTGGCGGGAAATGGGGGAACGGACAGCAGCCACCGCCAGAACACCACGCAGCAGGGTATTTAGTCCGGGTTGTTCCCGAGACGCGGCTGGTCTGCTCTCCTATCCCCACCCTGAAAGGGCAGCTGGGCTTCAAGCCAGTTCGTCTAACCCGGCTCCGCTGTTTCTACCTCTCTGCTGTTTCTACCTCGAACCGTATGACTGGAGGAGGAATTCTGGGAGTTGAAGTCCACAAGGCTTAAACTTGCCAAGGGGATGCAAGGGTCTTCAAACTTGTGGACTTCAACTCCCAGAATTCCTCCTCCAGTCATGCTAGCTCAGGAATTGGAGTTGAAGTCCACAAGTCTTAAAGCTGTCAAGTTTGAAGACCCTTGCACCCCTAACCCAGGGGTCTTCAAACTTGACAGCTTTAAGACTTGTGGACTTCAACTCCCATTCCTGAGTTAGCATGACTGGAGGAGGAATTCTGGGAGTTGAAGTCCACAAGGTTTAAAGCTGTCAAGTTTGAAGACCCCTGGGTTAGGGGTGCAAAGGTCTTCAAACTTGGCAAGACTTTTTACAACCATGTACACTTTTTACAAACTTCAAACTTGACAGCTTTAAGACTTGTGGACTTCAACTCCCATTCCTGAGCTAGCATGACTGGAGGAGGAATTCTGGGAGTTGAAGTCCACAAGGCTTAAAGCTGTCAAGTTTGAAGTTTGTAAAAAGTGTACATGGTTGTAAAAAGTATTCTGCTACACTGGTATTTTATTAAATAATATATTACTACACCATTTGGTTCAGAATACTTTTTTCCTTGTTTTCCTCCTCTACAATCTAGGTGCGTCCTATATTCCGGTGCGTCCTATACTCCGAAAAATACAGTAATATCCACAAATGCATGATAATTTTGCTTATTTTTGTATCATTTATGGGTAAAGTCTCATCTATGTGGATTTTTCTCAGCTGCTTCATACATCACCCCAGTAGTTTTGTGAGGTACAGCTTCCCCTTAGTTGCTCGCCTAGATCATATAAGGAACATACTTCACAAGAACTTTTTCTTCAAGTAGAATTCCTTAAAGCTACACATCTTCAGTAGATTCAGCAGCATCCCCCAAAGAGGGATTGATCACTGTACACTTCTTGTTCCAGTTCCTTTATAAGCGATCAGTTACATGAACATTTAACCAAGAAAGATTCAATTTCAGTATACTTCCATATCCCAGTTTACTGGTAAAAAGACCTGGGATGTGTTCAAAAGTGACAAAAATAAATGATAAAGGATCAAGCAATTCTGGATGCAACAGAATTATTTTGCCATTGAAAGATGAATAAATGCATTTTGTCTAATTACTGAAGAGATTTTGGTAATTTGCATACCATTTAATATAACAAGCAAATATATATTAATATTTGACAATATATTTAATTATCTTTCAAGAACATCCTAGTGACCATCCGCAAAACTGCAAAATGGCAGTATAATTAAAATTAATTAAAACACCTTTTGATTTCACAATTAACAACTTACTAATTAATATAAGTTAACTTAACTTCTTAGTAGTTAAGGGTTTTAAAGAACATTAAAAATGTTCCTTTATTACCTTAAAGTGAAATTAATTTCATCCTTTTTTATATATAATGGACACTTCAGAGAATATTTTAAAAGCTTGGCTGTCCGCCTCTTCATGCCAAGTAAAAAATGATAGAAGCAACATTCGTATATGATGCCGTTTTCTTGCTTAATATCCATATGTTTTTTGATATGCTTTTATCAACAATAGTTAACAATAGTAGTATGACTTAATGATGTATGATTTGAGGTTATAAATAAAAAATCTTGAATTTATCAATATCTGTAGAGCAACAGATTTGCTGAGTGGAAGGCACAGCGGAAATTATTACTGTTTTATAATAGAAAGACAATTAAAGATTATGTGTTTTCACCTTTGACATAAAAACTGGCTCTTTATCAACATAATGATCAATATTGTTCCATGTGATTAAGGTTTAAGATGTTTTTACATTTCTTTTTAATGTAAGCACTTTGTCTTTTTATCTTTACCTCTTTTTATCAGCATATTGGTAGTAAAAAAAAGCATTTAACTATACTGCCATCTGTTGGCAGTGGAGACATACAATTAGCACATAATATTTGAGCAAGGGACTAAAATTGCATTGCCTATGTAATTAATAACTTCTGTATAAAACCTTTATACATTTACATTAGATATGTTATTTGACTATAGGCACATTGAGAACATAAAAACTGTACAGCTGTTAAATCAAAACATGCTATTTACTTTTATCAGACAGTTATCCCAAGAGCAACGAACATTCACTATGTTATAATAAATTATATTACATTGTAATAAATATATTTTCACATGTTGGGGGATTTTTAAAAAGATGCTAATAACACAATTACTGTCCCAGAAGAGACCAAGGTGGGGATCAAAGGAATTGGTTTTCTCAAGTCTCACAGCTTGAAGAAAATAATTATCTCTGCCTATAGTTTTCATGGCTTTCAAAGTACCTGCTGGCATAAATGTTCTAAATGAGATGATACTTTCTTCTAAACAAAATTAGTCATAGCAAAGACAGTTTTTATTCTGTCACCCTCCCAGAGCCATATATATGAGATCGATGGCCATATGAATTTATTACATGAATGAATCAATATGCTGATAATCCAAACCTGTCACAATTAGCCCCCTGGGATAGAAAGCTGTAGCTAAAGACACAAAGATTATGGCAACTCCCTGATCAAAGGCTGCAGGCTGATTCCAGCACAGTTGATCTCAAGGCAGCGGGAGATGCATCTTTCTCCCCTCTCCTAATTGTTTCCGGAGATTCTTTAGGTACAAAACAGCAAGGCCTACTCTTCTGGCTCGTTGCTTTGTTCCTTTCTGATCCAATGAGGCAGCCTACTGGCCTCAGCTGTCTTGGGCCATGTTTTTCTTCTCCTTAGGCATCTCATTTATGGATTACATTCTTCTACTCTCTCAGTTCTTATCCCACCGCCCCATTCCTGCTTTCTAGTTCCACAATCATGTATGAGCAATCTTGTTTCTCCATTCACAGCTTGATTAAAATGTATTCAAGGGTGCCTCCCTTGCAGCTTGTTATTGTAATTCCATCCCCTTTTCTCAAGGATAAAGAGCTAGTTTCTGTCTCCCCCTGTCATATATGGCAACTCCATACTCTGTGATCTTATCTACTTTTGCATGGTTGCACAGAAAACAAGATGGGCATATCCTCCCATCAAGCTTGATAGAAGAAAAACTTAAGGTAGCAAAATCTAACCAACTTGACTTACCTCAGAAAAACAGAAGTAGGCCACACTTGCTTGTATCTATATGAGAGACATCATATTGCTTATCCAAAAAGGGAATAGTGCAGAGGTGGGTTTCTACCGGTTCGGACTGGTTCTATAGAACCGTTAGTAACTTGGTGGCCTGGGTCGCTGGAGCAGGTTCTCTCAGCGGCACCGTAGGAGTCATCTTGTTTTTTGCTTCTGCGCATGCAGCTTTTTTTAGTACTGTGCATGCGCCTGCCCATGTGCGAAGCGCAATGCGCCTGTGGCGCGTCCCTGAGCGAACCGGCAGTAGGAGAATCCGGAACCCACCCCTGGAATAGTGGGATGTATATGTACGTTTGTACGCCTGAACATGGCAATAACAAGCCACTTTATTGCTGCAAACCCCCCCACTGTATAACTATGTCCATATGGTTATCAAAAATTGAGGTTAACTTGGGGCATGCTTTACTTGTGTAGTTCATTTTTAATTTATAGAGCAGAGTTGTAATCTGATCATTTGTAGAATTTCCTTCCTTTAAAGAATTATTATATCTCTCTCTCTCTCTCTCTCTCTCTCTCTCTCTCTCTCTCTCTCTCTCTCTCTGTGTGTGTGTGTGTGTGTGTGTGTGTGTGTGTGTGTGCATATATATTTGACATTTACAAAGAACATAAAATGAGATATTTGTCCAAAACAGCTTTAATTAAATGAACCTTAACAACAAAGCAAACTAGAGTATGTTCCAAAGGCTTCAAACGAATTATTCACATAAACAGAGCTTATACAGTACCTAAAAGTCAAATGAACAAGATACTTTTATTAAGATGATATTCAACGTACTGAATACTGCTGTCTGAAAGTTATGATGAACATCTAGGTAACAGTGTCTCCCCCCCTCAGTTCATATTGGAAACTATTGCAGTCTCGAAGTAACTTATGCCACTATAAAATGCAAGAAATACAGAACAGTCCCTTTTAATCATTGAGTCAGCTACCTCTCTCTCTCTCTCTCTCTCTCTCTCTCTCTCTCTCTCTCTCTCTCTCTCTCTCTCTCTCTCTCTCTCTCTCTCTCTCTCTCTCTCTCTCTCTCTCTCTCTCTCTCTCTCTCTCTCTCTCTCTCTCTCTCGTCTGAAATGTATATTTCAGTATTTGCCTTGCAAGATCAGCCAGGTGTTAATTTAACTATGTGAGAAGAATCATTTCAGCCTTTTTTTTAAAGCTGAAGTAGTTTGCATTTTACCTTAATTCAAGCTAATACTAGGCTACTTATAAATTCTTTTTAATATAATAAATTTATTAGAATTTACAAGCTACTGATAAATACTGAGTGATACATGGCTGTTAACAAAAATATTTCAGACAGGTCCTATGCTATAAGCCACATTGTTCTAATCTGTCACAATAAGAAAAATGCAACAGTAAATATATCCACACATATTCAATTCCTGTTGGAAGTGTGCTATAAACAGCTTTAAAGCATTCATTGAAGACAGGGATATTCATCCAAGAGTTATATGCTTGATGACAAGTTGCTGATAAAGACAGCAGTGCATTTGTTTTAACAACGAACATGCATAGAAATCAGAAGGATATATGTTTCAGAAATGGCTTTGATAAATTCTTGTGTTAGCCATAGCCTTTGCTGTGTTTTGGGAGTCCCAACACAAGGAATATTTCTTGCCAGATAATAATTTCAAGATCTGTCATATAGTTACTAAGCAAGGCAAAATAATTGACTTTTATGCTTTTTATCTTAAAAAAAACATTAGTCAAGTTGCAGCCCCTTCAGTAAAACAGACAAAACTGTATTATGTGAACCTAGAATGCTTACAAAAAAGGCTAGTAGCTTTTAAAAGTAGATCAGATACAGAAGAGAATGTAAACATTAATACTCCTCTTAGGGTTTGAATTTTCTAGCCAAAAAATGAGAAAATAGCCTACTTAATCTGCCTTTTCCAAAGAACTGAATAACTTGTCAGTATTTAATATTGGCTGAGAAGGAATTTATAGTTCAAAAGCTGGGAATTTGGCTTTGGTCGGTATCAGAAGATCAGCAAGAAAATATATTGTTCCAGCCATTCCTGTAAAAAACAATAACAACAGACAAACAATAATTATGCTTAAACCGATGCCTGGCCTTCAATTCCCAGAACTATTAGCAAATATCCATAGTAGCTAAAGAAATCTGGGAACTTAAGTTTAGACAGCTGCAGGGCACCTAGTATGGAAGAAGATTGCCTTAGAAGAGCAGAAAACATGTATTTTGCAATGATTTATTTATGGTAATAGTGAAATATGTAGCAAACATCTAGATGTAATAAAAATTTCTGAGTGAAGAATGAACTGAATGTGCTGCATGGTGGCTGTTAGATGGAAGGGTGAAACAGGACAGTTTTTGAATTAATTAATTAATTTCAGATGTGCCATTAACTAGCCAAAAACCTTACGGAGGGACATTATCTCTCAGTATCTGCAATACTAGGATATACAAAATATTTCCAGTATTATATAAGTGTTAGTGCTAATTATAATATAGTATAATCAATTCCAATATGTTATAGAAGAGGGACAGAGAAGTCCATGTTATATTTTAAATTATTTTTCTTTTTGTCAGTTTGACTTTGAGGTCCTCAAATGATTTTTCTTTATGTTTCAGTTTGTCATGGATAAGGAAAATCTATTTTAGTAAGGCAGACATTCCCCCCCAAAAAACAAAACAAAACAAAACAAAACAAAACCCAGAGACAACCCATTTGTCTGCTCTAATAGAACCTTATTTAACTAAGGGTACTTTTACTTGTGTTGGGATAACTATACACCAGTATTCTCAATTAATAAATAATCCCTACACATCTGGAGGGCAACAGATGCAGGAAACTACATACAGAAATATAACCTTCAGCTGCAAATAATTTGATTTGATCCACATGTATGCCATTATTAGCTTTTGCAGAAATTTGAATGTATGAGACCATATTTCAGTTATCCAATCCCAATTGTTACTATCGTTCAGTCAAAAACATTAAGATTCTTAAGAGAGGAAAAGCGAAGTGACTATTACCTTCAAAAAGGGAAAAAGGAGTATCTGGTGTTCGACATCCATGTTGCCCGTAACTTAAACACCATTCTGCAAACTAAAAAAAAAAACTTTTATCTAGTAGAAGTAATTTTTGTAGGAATCATTTCTTACAGTCTTCATTAATTTTATGCACAAGATATGTTTCAAGATATGCTAATACTGAAAATCAATCCTGGACATAGACAATATTTAAGTATTGAAGAGCTTTACCTGTTGCTAACAATATATTTGCAGGTGTTATGTAAGTATTTTCTAAGCTCCTTTTGCAAACATTTTAACAGTCACAGTTTAACTGAAAACATTCAAAAAATGACTGGTAAAAGAAACTCAGGCTGGGCTTCGGAGGGAAGAACCACCTTTTGGTGCAAATCCAAGCCTTCTGAGCCAAAAGCCGAATAGAAGCACACATACGGGACAAGAAAGCTTAGGATAGGCAGATTAGACAAGAAGGCTGAGGGAGTTTTTCACATTCAGGCTCCTAACCCTGAGTATTCTTGAGCTTTAAGACGGGTGGACTTCAAGCCTTAGAATTTGGGAATTTAAGTTCAATTAACCTAGAATTATTAAGCTTGAGAAACACTGTACTAGAGGGTCTCATATCCTCCAGAGCAGGATTTTATTTAAGATTGAAGGGGCTGTAGAAAATAGGGCAAATGGTAAAAGTCACCTCTTTTCTACTACAAAGGCATGGAATATTGATAATAAATTTCAATTACCACCACCACCACCAAAATTCAAAGCCTGTGACTATATAAGGAAAAAGAAAAGAAAAACAGGTAACCTCACTTTAAGCTTTGTGACTAATAGGGAAATGATAAGATTGACAAAAGTGGCTTCCGTGTAGGAAATTTGCAATATCAACAACTTTCCAATGGTAAACTATGTTTTGAATATTTGCAAAAAAAAAAAAAGTAATAAAGGTAGCAGTTCAGAAGTTCTGCAGATCTGAATCCCAAGCAATTTGTTACCTTTTCCCCCAACAGTTTGAGGTTTTTTAAAAGCATCCAGATAAAATAAGAATAAGACAGTCCATTTTCCAGCCTTTCAAGGCAGATAATCGAAGTTGTGTGAAGTAGTCATCTACATTTTGTCTTTCTGGTTAATTTTTCTGCAGGCCAAGCTAGACATCTTGTCCCATATAAACATGTGCTCACCTTGCAAGCTCTGTAGAGATATTTCATGTCTTGAGTAAGGTTGTACAGTGCCAGGAAGGCATATGCGTTGCCTGCAGTACCATGGCACAGCCCGTATCCTTTCTTCAGCAACCCCCACTGCCATATCACATCAGCACATTGCAAGGCATCACTGAAATACTTCTGTTCCCCAAATATCTGAGAAAACAAGCAGCATTTTGTTCTTTTACTTATTATTGGCAGCTTCTTTCATCATTCAAGGATGAAACAGAAAAGGCTCAACATATTCTTGCAAATTAGTGGCTATTCACTCTCTCTCTGGAGCAAGAACAGAAAGCGTGTGAAACACTGAAAAATATGATCATAAAAGCCCAGTCAAACACAATACCACTGAAAAAGAAAAACAAGAAATCCAAGAAGAAATCAGTATGATTGCACAACGATCTGTCTGATAAACTGAAAGATAAAACGGATAAGTACAAAAAATGGTAAGAGGGACACATAACTAAGACAGAATATCAACAGATAGTCCGAATCAGCAAAGATGAAAAGCAAAGGCTCAGAATAAACAAAGACTTACAAAAAAAGTCAAAGATAATAAAAAAATTATTTCAACATATACCGTAAATAACAAGAAAAAATCCAAGGAAACAGTTGGTTCATTAAAGAGAGAAGATGGCAAGGAAGTAATAGGCAGTAGAGAGAAAGCAGAGCTGCTTAACTCTTTCTTTGCATCAGCCTTCACACAAAAAGAAACTATAGCGAACCTACCAAAATCATAACTGTAAAAGGCAGACTAGAAATAAACATTAAAATAAGCAATACAATGATAAGAGAACACCTGTCTGACCTTGATGAATATAAATCACCGGAACCTGATGGATTACATCCCAGAGTTCTGAAGGAGCTGGAAGATGTTATCTTAAAACCATTGCATAATATCTTTAAAAAATCTTGGAGCACCAGGAAACTACCAGAGGAAAACTGCACACACACATACACACATACACACACCCCCCCCCCCAAAAAAAAACAGACTGAGGAAACTAGAGACCAATCAGCCTAATACCTGGGAAGATACTGGAAAAGATAATCAAAAAACAGATCTGTGAACAATTAGAAACAAAGTTATAACTAGTAGCCAGCACAGGTTTGTTCAAAACAGATCATGCCAAATCAATCTTTCATTCTTTGATAAAGTGATTAAATTAGTAGATCAGGAAAATGCTGTGGACATAGTATATTTAAATTTCAGCAAGGCATTTGACAAAGTAGACCATAACTTACTTCTTGGTAAGCTAGAAAAATGTGGGCTAGATAGCATCACCACCAGATGGATTTGTATCTGGCTGACAAACCATACTCAACAAGTAGTCATTAATGGTACTACATCTACATGGAAGGAAGGAAGCAGTGGGGTACCACAAGCTTCTGTCTTAGGCCCAGTACTCTTCCATATCTTCATAAATGATTTAGATGAGGGAATAGAAGGGGAACTCTTCAAAATTGCAGATGACACCAAGCTAGCAGGTTTATCCAACACTCCAGAAGACAAACTGAGGATCCAAAAAGATCTTGACAACTTGAACAATGGGCCTTATCCAACAAAATGAAATTTAATATGGAGAAGAGCAAGGTTTTACACCTGGGCAGGAAAAACCAAAGGTATAGATTAGGCAAAACCTGGCTTAAAATCAGTAACTGTGAGAGGGATCTTCGAGTCCTAGTGGACGATCCCTTAAACATGAATCAGCAGTGTGCAGCAGCAGCCAAAAAAGCTAATACAATCCTTGGTTGTATAAACAGAGGCATAGAATCAAAATCACGTGAATACCGCTTTATAAAGCCTTAGTAAGACCACACCTGGAATACTGCATCCAGTTTTGGTCACCATACTACAAAAAAGATGTTGAGACTTTGGAAATGTGCAAAGAGCAACTAAGGTGATTAAAGGCCTGGAGACTAAAACATATGAAGAACGATTGCAGGATTTGGGTTTGGCTAGTCTGGAGAAAAGAATGACTAGGGGGGACATGATAGCAGTATTCCTGTATTTGAGAGGCTGCCACAAAGAGGAAGGGGTCAATTTATTTTCTATAGCACCAGAGGGCAGGACAAGAAACAATGGATGGAAACTAACCAAGGAGAGAAGCAACCTGGAATTAAGGAGAAACTTCCTAACAGTCAGGACAATTAACCAGTGGAACAACTTGCCTTCAGAATTTGTGGGTGCTTCATCATTGGAGGTTTTAAGAAGAGACTGGACAGCCACTTGTCTGAAATAGTATAGGATCTCCTGCTTGAGCAGGGGGCTGTACTAAAAGACCTCCAAGGTACCTTTCAGCTCTATTCTGAATCTTCTGACTTTGTCATTTTCCTTGAAAAGATCTCTTGAGCAATAAATGGAAGAAATGTCACTTCCAGCTGTCACTATTACACAACAGTAAGACCATCAAAATGTATGGCAGGGACACATAATATCCATTTTAGTTAGAATAGAAATATTAAACAATCTGACAGGAAGGGATAAAATTTTGTTTGGTTGTCTAACTGTTACTACCTACCTTATAGGCCTGAATGAGCATGTAGATAACACCGGCTGCACCATGGCACCAATGGACCAACAAATCTCTGTTGTCTCCGATGCAGGGGGGGTAATTGCCAGAGACAAACTTTAACTGGCAGATGTAATCCACACTTGGCTTGACCATGTTATGCAACTTTGCTTGACTCACGCCAAGACCAGGCTGAAATAAGAAAATACACATGATCTTAAATCAGTCATAAGATGTTACTTCATCTGGTAAATCATGGCTTTAAAAATATAAAAGATGCAACTGCTCCTAAATTGTCTGACTCTGGAGGGGACTGTAAAATACTCCAAACATTAAATGTAAGATATGCATGCCCATGTTCTCAATACCTAATAACAAATTAAAGTGACAGATTTATTTTATTAAAAAGGAGTATCATAATTCAGAAGAGTACTATCAAGTCATACTGTGTTTCCCCGAAAATAGGACATGGGATGGGCGTAAATATACACCCTCCCCCGAAAATAAGCCCTAGTGAAGGGGTGGCCATGGCCAGCACAGGAGGCAGCCCATCCCTTCCCTGGTCACCTCAAGGCTGCTGGGCCCCTTAACCATGGCCCGCTCATCAGCTGATCGAGCGAGGGCCGGGAATTCTGTCTCTCTGGGTGCCTGGAGATATTTCCAGCGCACTCTTGCTAGCCCCAGCTCTGCCCACAGCGCTAGGCAACCTTGCAGCGAGGGCCCCTCTGTTCCACAGCTAACCTTGTGGCTATGGAGCAAGCGGCGACCACAGCTTGCACTCTGTGGGTGTTGCTTAGGTTCCTGCTACAATGAGGCAGAAAGCCATGCGGCCCGTCGGAATCGCCAACCCCCAGCTGCTGCTGCTTGAGAAAAGGACAGGTGATTGTGGGAAGCATGTGCTTACGATAGAAGCAAAGCGCAGCCTGTCCCTTTCAAGCGATCAAGAGTGTGTGTGTGTGTGTGTGTGTGTGTGTGAGAGAGAGAGAGAGAGAGAGAGAGAGAGAGAGAGAGAGAGAGAGAGAGAGAGAGAGAGAGAGAGAGAGAGAGAGAGAGAGAAAGAGAGAGAAATAACGGAGGGGAGTAACAAGAATTGCAGGCAACGCTGTTTGAGTTTCCTGTCCATCGTTTCTCTCTCCATCACACACACACTTGATGAAAACGGCGGAGGGCAGAGCCGGTAGTGGCGAGGGTGGTGACCCGGCCCTGGGTAGGGGCAGGGAGAGGGGGCAGAAGCAGGGCAAGAGTGCCAGTGGCACTGGGAGTGGCGGAGCCAGAGGCAGGCGACGAAGACGAGAAGGAGGGCATGGTGACTTTGAGCATGTTGCGGTGGAGGTTCAAGCGGCGGTGTTGGGGTTTACCGGAACTCACCGGCTGTTCAGAAGCTGAGGAAACAAAGCGGCTAGGGGCGACTTCTCTGCTCCCACCCCCACCTCTAGCTCTCAAGCAAATTGGGAGGGGGAGGAAACTCGCAGGCTGCCTGAGGAAGCCGAGCTGACAGCCAAACTTCTAGCTGGGTGCAGCAGCAGAAGGCGAGCAAATCTTTCGGGTGGCGGGGGAGGGAGAGTGCACGTAAGACACAGCACCAGGACAAGGAACCTTTTGGCTGCATGCTGCATACAAGAAATCTTTCTTCCCTTTCGCTCCAAGAGGCTGAGCAGGCGTGATGAGTCTCATGAAGACTCATTTCTGGCGGAGTTTGGAGGAGAGAAGGATTTCTTGCGTGCAGCCAAAGGGTTCCTTGCCCTGGTGCTGTGTCTTATGTGCACTGTCCCCCCCCTCGCCCGAGAGGATTGGTTGTTGGCTGCTTCTGCTCGGCGGGGATGGCTGAGTCGCTGCGGGTGTTGCTGCTGTCCTCGCTGCTGCTGCCTACGGAGGCCCAGCTGGCCCCCTGCAGGCCAAGCTCAGCTGTGGGCAGAGAGTACTGGCCATGGCTGGCTGAGTTGCGTCTGTCGGGGATGCCCTTGGTGTGGCTGCCCGGTGTCCCGCTGCCGGGAAGAGTAAGTCTGGGAAGAGTAAGTGGGGCCTGTGGGAGGAAGGGAGTGCAGGCAAGGGGCCTGCGAGGCTCCCCTCCACAGGAAGAGTTCGGCTCAGTCACAGTCCCGTCTGGTGACTCCCAGGGCGGAGGGGCTTCCCGGGCATGCTGACAGGCGCTCCGCTCAGGTGGGAAGACCGTGGGGAGATTGGAGCGGAGAGGAGTAGTGGGGAAGGGAAGGCCTCCAATGACCATCACCATAGAGCAGGAAGCGCACTTGCAGAGCAGCCACTGCCCTGGCTGGGGTTTGGAAGCTGCAGAGCTGGAGTTTGGGGGAGAGAAAGAAAGACTTCTGCTGCTTTCCTTGCATGCAGCCAAAAGCAGAAGCAGCAGAAGTCTTTCTTTCTTTCTCTCCCCCAAACTCCGGCTCTACAGCTTCCAAACCCCAGCCAGGGCAGTGGTTGTTCTGCGAGTGCGCTTCCCACTCTATGGTGACGGCTGGAGCTGGAACTAAACAGACCGGCCGAGAGATGCCACGGAGCTGCCAGACTCCAGTAAGACACACGTCTCGTGGCCCGGCCCACCTCCTGCACCCCGAAAATAGTAAGACCCCCCCCCAATAATAAGGCCAAGGCCATATTTCGGGGGTCAAAACAAGGTCTTATTTTCGGGGAAACACGGAAAATTAAAAGCAGAAGAAAAAGATATTTACCAATTATCTGAGGAAGCTAACAGAAGGAGAATCAAAGCAAGGTGCTCTGACCATGATGGCCTTTTTATTTTCTCAGGTTTTAACCTAAAAAGGTTTCAATTAAACTATTGACTTTATTACACTGGTCTGTTTCATGTACTGCTATTTAAAACTTTTAAATAACCTAGCTATACTTTTGGCTTTTATACATAGAATATAAATTTCTGTGGAAAAAGAATATTTGCCCCATTTGGAAACTCTCACAGTTTTATTTTACAACTTGTGCCACATTAATGGTGATGAAATCTCTGGCCATATCTAAGCCATACATGAATGGCTGTACTCTTCTAAACAGACCTTTTCCTTACTGCAGAGTGCCTCTCACCTGCAACAGGTAGTAATAAATTCCTGCTAGACCATGGGCTGCTCCTATGTAATACTCCTGGTACCATTCGTACATGAGTGGGCTCTTAGCTGCGAAGTTCCGCTTCTGCGCCAAATTCTCACCAGATGCAATAGCTGCCTCACAAACCTACAGGAAAAATCAGAAATAATAATGGCTGTGCTTCAAAATTTTATAGCTGGCATAAATAAAAGGGGAAAAGCATGACAGTAATCTATTTTAGGTATTTTATATAGCAGGGTGGACTTGAACTTTTAAATATTCCAGTATCCCTCCATCAAGTTTGCTAAGAAACTGCCTCACAGGAGTCTCACAGATAAAATGATTACATAATCTACATCTCTAATCTGTTCACAGCCAAGTGGGATTTGAATAAATATTTTTCTTAATTTACAATTATCATGCTAGTCGATAAGGAACAGTGTTGTATTTTTTTAATAAATGAGAGAACTTAGGTGTGGGCAACAATATTTCCAGGCAAACCCCCCCCCCCAAAAAAAAAGAAAAGAAAAAAATTGGAACCTTTCCAAATCTCATGAGATTTTGCAATTATACTCTTCAAATCATGGAGGAATTTGCCAATCATGTGAGATCTGGAAATCTTATGAGATTTTGGCCAATTTGTTTTTTTAAAATAGGGTTAGCAGACATTAGAAGGCTGCATTATTAACCACGGAAGGAATTTATAGATGCAGGTAGTTCTCGACTTACAACCATTTGTTTAGTGACTGTTCAAAGTTACAACGGCACTGAAAGAAGTGCCTTATGATCATTTTTCACACTTATGACTGCTGCAGAATTTCCATGGTCACATGATCAAAATTCAGATGCTTGGCAACTGGTATGTATTTATGATGGTTGCAGTGTCCCAGTGTCCTGCGATCACTTTTTGCAACTTCTGACTAGCAAAGTCAATGGGGAAGCCAGATTCACTTAACAACCATCTTAGCAACTGCTTTGATTTACTTAACAACTGAAGCAAGAAAGGTTGTTAAATGGGGCAAAACTGACTTAACAGCTGTCTTGCACAAAATGGAAGTTTTGAGGTCATTGTGGTCATAAGTCAAGGACTACCTGTATTTGAGTAGGTCAGGATACCAAAAAAAGGATAGAGTACCTGTTGGATGTGATTTTGAGAGATCTTTTCCTCTCCAAAATGTTTGTTCACAAACAGGAGAGCAGACAAATACCCCATACGTCCATAAAGCATTTCATCAGGGATTCGTGGATCTGGTTTGGGCAGATGCAATAAGCTTGGAGAGGAAAAAAGGTCTATTAGACTTTATAATTCAATGGCAAGAAAAGTTCCCCCCTACCTCCAATTTGAGAAGGCCTTCTAAGTAAGTTTTAATTGTGCTACAGTTTATTTTACTATGATATTACATTACATTGCATTACATGTAGTCTTCGGCTTACAACCACAATTGACCTGAAAATTTCTATTGCTAAGTGAGACATTTGTTAAATGAGTTTTGCCCCATTTTACAACCTTTCTTGCCACAGTTGTTAAGTGAATCACTGCACTTATTAAATTAGTACCATGGTTAAGTGAATCTGGTTTCCCCATTGACTTTGCTTGTCAGAAGGTTGCAAGAGGTGATCACATGACCCCGGGACACTGCAACCGTCATAAATGTGAGTCAGTTACCAAGCAACTGAATTTTGATGACATGGCCATGGGGATGCTTAATGATTGTAAGTGTGAAAAATGATCGTAAGTCACATTTTTCAGTGATGTTGTAAGGAACTGTTGTAAGTTGAGGATTACCTGTACATTACATTATCCATATTTAGCTCTCTTCAACAAACAAACAAACAAACAAACAAACAAACACTATTTTCCATCAAAATCACTCTGTGATTTTGTCCCCACTGATGGTGGGTGGTGGGATGGGGGTCATGATACAATCACTCTGTGATTTTGAACTCTTTTTTATTTTTAATTTTTTCTTGCTCTTCTGACTACATTTTTTCCTCACAGTGCACCTAATATTCCTTTCAACCTTATTTTCTGCAACATTTTCTTCCCATCTACAACTTCTTTTACTTATTAAGCATCCATTTTCATAATTCCCATATTCATTGACTGGTTGAATTTAAACAATTCTATGGTCAGGATAAATTGTCAGTAGTTTACACAACATGTAATAGAATGAAGGGCAAAAACAAGAGAAATACAGAGAACCACCATACCTATCTCAAATCACTAACAACAAACCTCGGGCTTCAATTGCCCTGTGAAAGAGTTCGATTTCTAAAGGCTTCTTGAAAGATGCCAAGGTAGATGCTGCATGAACCTCTGAGATTTGTGGGAGGCTGCTGCACAAGATGGAGATCACCATAGAAAAAGGTCCCTATCCCTCCTACTTCATATGTGGAGTAAACCCTAAGCATCCCCACCTAGGAGGAATGCACCATAAAAGTTGGTTTTACACAGAAAGGGATATCCTGAAGATACCTGGGAACCATGCCATTCCCAGAGCAGGCTGCTGGATTTTGAACTATTTGCCAAGTGTAACGAACTCCAAAGGCAGCCCTATGTGCAATGCACTGCAATAGTCCACACTAGTGGCAGATTAGAGTATGAACCACTGTAACAAGATCCTCCTACTTCCTGTATGGGTGTAACTGTTGCATTAGCCAAAACTGGGCAAAGCCTCTTCTGGCCATGATTCCAACCCGAGCATCCAGAAATACAATTCTGCTTCCTATGGGTAGTGCTTTAAGACAGAGCTCCCCAACCCCCAATCTGTGCATTAGCACCGGTCTGTGGCATGCCAGCAACTGGGCCACATAAACAAGTGAAGCCCCATCTACAGGATTCAGGCAGCACACAAAACCATGCCCCCTCTGGTCTGTGGAAAAAAACCTTTCTCCATGGAACCGGTCCCTGGTACCCAAGAGGTTGAGGGCTGCTGCTTTAAGAGACAATAGTATTGCTGATCACAAGGAACAAAAAACAACAACTCTGTGTTACTCAAGTTTAATTTTTGTATATTTTGGTCTCCCTAAACCACAACAGAATGACAACACTTCAAAAGTCAGTTATGACTTTTGCCGCCCAGAGTCCCCTGGGAGTTGAGCGGCATATAAATCCATTTAAATAAATAAATTTAAATAAATGAATTTATGCTAGTGGCAGCTAAAGTCAGAGGTCTCTAGCATACCATACCCTCCTTCAGGATGACAGGCATTACATACATTTTGAGAGCAGGCAACATAATTTCATTTTTAATGTGTGCCGCTGTGCTCACAGTAAGAAAAAAAGAAGACAATAAAGGTTATCTTATCTTAAATTACTCATTCCTGAAACAAGACATTGAGCATGTTCCAGATCTAGCCTGTTACAAGCATTCTAGACCCTTATATAAGATGACCAGATTTTAACATTGGTAAAGAGGGACACCATTGACCGGGGGTGGGGTGGGGGTGGGGGTGTTCCTGATTAAAAATTTGGTCTATTTGGAGCAACCGGGGGTGGGTGGGTTCCTGACTAAAAATTTGGTCTATATGGAGCAACAAAAATTTTCATAGAACGCAAAAATAGTATTGTAATATATATATATATTTAATTTCAACATAAGTACAATTTACAAATATAATACATTAAAAAATATGTATAGTATTATTTTATTCTTTGGCATATTTCTCATCTGAGTGAATTTTTTTTAGTAGATTGCTGTCGTTTAAAATTTAAAATTCAAGAAAATTTATGTATTTATGAAATAAATAAATAAATAAATAAATAAATAGAATAGAATAGAATAGAATAGAATAGAATAGAATAGAATAGAATAGAATAGAATTCTTTATTGGCAAAGTCAGTGTGATTGGACACAAGAAAAGAATCACCCTGTGACATTCTTGGTTTTGAGCCTGACAAGACTTTTGATAACTAGAGTCAGGGGTGTCCAACCTTGGCAACTTTTAAGACCTGTGGACATCAACTTCAGAGAAGGAAGGCAGTTGCTTCTTCACAGCTGACCCCCTCCCCTTTCTGCACCAGCTCAGAGCTCCGGATGGTTTCCACCAAGGGATCTTATAAAAAGCACAGTGGCAGCTTTCCACTAATGGGGACAAGGGGGATCATGAACATGAACATTTCTAGGAAAGACTGCAGTGAAGGCGAGTGGCGGTGGTGCTCAGGCTCTTGACCTGCTTCTCCCCACTTCTCTCTGTCTCTCTCTCTTGGAGGAAGGACACCAAAATTTAAAGGATGGTCCTTTTAAAGCAGGGGTCCCCAAACTTGGCAACTTTAAGACTTGTGGACTCCAACTCTCAGAATTCTCCAGCCAGCTATGCTATGCTGGCTGGAGAATTCTGGGAGTTGAAGTCCACAAGTCTTAAAGTTGCCAAGTTTGAAGACCCCTGTTTTAAAGGGACCATCCGGGCTTCCAGGAGCATCTTGTCTCCCAGGCAACGTGAGGGCGACTGGGCCGCAACCTTGGCCTTTCGGGGGGGGGGGGGAGGCGACCAAAGCAGCAGCAGCGTGCAGCCTCCTTGCCAGGAGTAGACCGGGGGGGGGGGGGAGGTTTGCGGCTTTCAAGGACAGCCATCCTCCCGGCACCCCCAAGGATTCATTGGTGGGCCCTTCCGCCTTCCCGTCCCCAAACAGGCCTCCTTCCCCACTCAGCGACACCTCAATGGAAACGGAAAATCGGGGTGGTGGTGGGGGGCACAGGGACGCCTCTAATCCCTGCAGGGGGCCTGGAGGCGGCGGCGCGGAAAGGTGTCCTAACCAAAGGAGGGCAGGGCAGGGGCACTATCGGAGCCCCGCACAGAGCAGGCGGAGAGACCGGCCGGGCAGCCCTTCCAGCCTTGCGGGCACACAGTTTTTCGCCTCGGAAACAATCAGAGGTTAGACAGGGAGCGTTTAAAACTGAGTTAGCTGAGTTTTTGCGCAGAGGAGCGAAGGGAGTCCCTGGTTGGAGCTGGCGAGGCCCGAAACCCGAAACCTTGCGAGGGGAAGACCAGGCCTGGGAAGGAAGGGAAGCCCCGCACCTACCTTCCCCTCGCGAGGGCTTCGGGCCTCGCCGGCTCCAACCAGGGACTCCTTTCGCTCCTCTGCACAAAAACTCAGCTAATGGCGGCGGCGGCGAGCAGTTTTAAACGCTCCCCGCCTAACCTCCGATCGTTTCCGAGGCGAAAAACAGACCTTCGAAGCCGGCACTGATTGGTCAGAGCAGAGGCAGTCATAGAGTAGACTGTACTCTATGACTGCCTCTGCTCTGACCAATCAGCGCTGGCTCCAAAGGACTGTTTTTCGCCTCGGAAACGATTGGAGGCCGATTTTTGGAAGGAATGCCCTAGCTTGTCGGGCATTCTTTCCAAAAAGCGGGACTTTTTAAAACCGCCGCGGGACGCAGGACACATGCTTGAAAAGTGGGACTGTCCCGCTAAAAGCGGGACGTCTGGTCACCTTACCCTTATAGGAACTAGGAGGGTCCCCATTGGTGGCAGGGGAGGTCATGCTACAATGTAGACAATGAAGTCTACATTGTAGTTGACTTTATCTACAAGTCAAAGAAGTAAGAACAAGATGCTGACAACTTATTTTCCTGTCCTAGAAGAAACTCTTTCACTTAGGGAACACCCAACACTGAGGCCCTTTAGAACATAGATAGGAGGTTAGGTGAATAGAAATCCCAAGGAGAGATATGGCAGGCTTGTGTTATGTGTTTTGTGTGCAGACACCTTGCTACAAAGACTATACTGAAGAAAGTGATAAAAGACTCTATGGAGAAGAAGACTGCTGAGCAAACGTTCGTGGTGATTTGCAAGAATTTCTGACTCATAAGCAGTAGTAAAGCAAAACTCTAATCCTTCACATTACATTATGCACTCAAATAAAAAAGCTTGAAATAATTAGGAGTGAATTGTCACATGGAAAAACTGTGCTATTCAGTTCAACTTCAGAATTGAAGGCAAACTGCGTTCAGATTACTATAAATTGGCAGGCACTTCTTTTGCACCAGATAATTGATTACAAAAACAAAGTAAAATCCCACAAACCTGAGTAACACTTACAGCAACATATATTAAAAAAAAGTTTTATGTATGCTGTCATCAGTTATTCATATTACAGATTTCTAAAATGTAAAACAAATATTATATTTTAGTTTATATATAAAAACTACATTGGTTTCCTACTTTGAATCATGTAGAAATTCAGTAATATCATACCTATATATTGCCTTGGGGTGCATTTAAAAGATTTCCCTTTCTAAAAGATTTAGAAACATTTTATGTTGCTAAAAAACCAAATGTAAAGATGTTTAACAGCTGAGTCTAAACCAAAAAATAATTGTGAATTGGCAAAGGAAAGAACAAGAAAATAAACCCTTTCCTTAATACAGCACTTTCAAATCTCCCTACTGACATCTCCAGTGAAGGAAATACGAATTGTATTTTGTAGTGTATACAAACATCTTTCAGCAATAAAATAAATTCCAGGGAGACTAATGTAAAATATTAGGCCTCAGGAAGGAAGGATGGATGGATGGAAGGAAGGATGAATGGAAGGAAGGAAGGAAGGAAGGAAGGAAGGAAGGAAGGAAGGAAGGAAGGAAGGAAGGAGAGAAGCAATAAAAATAAAAATGCTTATTTGGATAATAAAAAGTTATGTGCATCATCAAAGAGGCATGTAACCGTTTAGAACACAGATAGGAGGTTAGGTGTATAGAACTCAACCCTGACAAGACCGAGTGGCTGTGGATACTGCCTCCTAGGGATTATGTTGACTGCCCCTCCTTGGTTCTCGGGTGAGAGAAATTGACTCCTTCGGAACAGGTTCGCAATTTGGGTGTCCTCCTAGACCCACAGCTTAAATTGGATCAAGATCTGTCAGCTGTGGCTAGGGGACCTTTGCTCAGGTTCGCCTGGTGCACCAATTGCAACCCTACCTGGTGAGGGAGGCCTTACTCACAGTCACTCATGCCCTCATCACCTCATGGCTGGATTACTGTAACACGCTCTACATGGGGCTACCCTTGAAGAGTATCCGGAGACTGCAATTGGTGCAAAATGCAGCTGCGCGAGCTGTGGTGGGTGTTCCAAGATACACCCACGTAATATCTATTCTTTGCCAGCTGCATTGGCTGCCCATTAGTCTCCGGACGCAATTTAAGGTGTTGGTTTTAACCTTTAAAGCCCTACATGGCTTAGGGCCAGGTTACCTTCGGGACCGCATCCTACCACACACCTCCCTACGACCGGTTAGGTCCCACAGAGTTGGTCTCCTCCAGATCCCATCAACCAAGCAATGCCAGTTGGTGGGGCCGAGCCTTCTCTGTGGGAGCCCCGTCTCTCTGGAACCAACTCCCCCCAGAGATCCGGATTATCCCCAATCTGCTGGCCTTCCGTAAAGCCGTGAAAACATGGCTCTTCCTGCAGGCGGGGTGACATACAGCTCAATTCCTCACGTATGAATGATGATGTGTTTTAATTTTTGTAATTATTTTAAATTGTTTTTTATGTAGTATTGATTGTTCTTTCCATTGTTGTACACCGCCCTGAGTCCTGCGGGATATGGACGGCCTATAAAAACAACCAAATAAATAAATAAATACACTGCTCTGGATAGTGTCAGAACTAGAGTAATTACTAACATATCACTCACATACTAAGAGAGAATTTAGGAAATGAGGGGTCTTTGGTGTTCTCTGAGATTGCTTGTTTTCTTGCAGACGTTTCATTACCCAAGCTAGGTAACATCATCAGTGCTCAGAATTTAGGAAATGGATGATTAAAAATTAACACATACTGGGAAAATATAGGCATACTTTGATTAAAAAATCCAAGGAAAAAATGAAACCATTGCTATCTTTAATTGCAAAAAAATATCTCTGATTAAGAGCCCATTTTTAGTTGGTGGGAAATAATGTAAAATTAATGCTAATGCATCATATTTCATGTGGAAATTAGCAAAATGGTATCTATACAAACAAACTCAAGATTGTTATTCAAGTTTTTTAAACTCCGTTTTTAAGGAAATATTTGGTATGTTAATATTTGGTATGTAGAGCTCCTCAGCCTTCAAGGACAATTATTTTACAATTTCATGCTTTATGCCAATAATACCATTAGAGGGCACTATGTGATTACACTGAATTCTTATTCTGAGAACAGGAGTTACCGGTAACTGTGGAAGAAACAAAAGAAAAATTTCCCAAATGAAACAAAGAATAGAACTGCATTTAAATGAATACTGTTCTGATAGAGAATGTGTGTCTTTCTCCACTTCTGTTTATAACAAGCCAGAGTCATATGAGACTATGCAAGCTGCCTAAATATACCTCCAGAATTTGGGACAACAGAGAAGGGGGATAACCTGGAATCCCTATCTTTTGAAGAGAGGAGGGGAGGGGAGGAGAGGGAAGGAGAGGAGAGGAAGTCCAACACAAAGTGACAGGGTATAAGGTGCAGGCAGGTACAGCATACACTGAAGAGCATAACCAAGTAGCTAGCATTGTGTATAAACATTTGCACAGTCTGTGGGCTAGAGTTAGACCCTCCAAAGTCCAGATGGGAGATTCCACAGAAGGTGGTGGAGAATAAGAGGACTAAGGTCCTGTGGGACTGATCCAGACAGATAGGCAGGTACTAGCCAATAAACCGACACTGTGGTTGAAGACAAGGACCAGAAGAAAGTGGTGATGTTAGATGTAGCAGTCCCAAGTGACAGCAACATCAGGAAGGAGTAGGAGAAGCTGGATCCCAGAAACATCAGAGCTGTCTGTCAACAAGAGTGCAGTGCTAGGAAAAGCTAAGATGCTATGCAAAACCCTGGTAGAGGACACAAGATTGAGGAAGATTCATCCCATAGGGATGAGAAGAGAATTTTTTATACAGAGACATAAACACACACACATACAACAGAGAGTATTCAAACCTTTCTGGATAACTCTAGTTCAAGAAATATAAAAATAATGTATAATATTCTTTCTACACGGAAATCAATTTAAAGTAGCATCAGAATTTCATTATAGATATAAAACAAATCTTACTTATGGTTACAACAATCTATTAAGTGTACATATAGACATTTTCATACCAATGACTTTTATACAAACCCAAATAAAATGAAGGTGAACTGTGTGTCCAAATATCACTGTTCATATACCACTGCTTTAAACAATAGAGACTTGAATATTTTAGCAGAATATAAATAGGAAATACAAATTTGGATGAAAAACAGTTAGCAATGAAACTTTAAATTCAGATGATTATTCAAGGAAAACCTATGCAATTTACCAATGTTTTCTCTATCTAGTCTGTCAAAATTAATTATTCTAAAAATGAATTTACTTCCCTTCCCAAATATTATAATTTAGTTAAGAGTGACAGCTTTATTCATTGTCCTATTATGTCTGAAATAATAGATGTTGCACTCCAAAGATCAACCTTCTGTTGGAAACAGCTTTCCTTCCTCATAAGTAAGGCAATATATATCATGGAGAGTTTAAGGTGTCACTGAGCATTTACTCAAATATTTTGAGACATTACCGAGCAATGCAATCTTCTGCTTGCTTGTCATTGTGTAGTTTATGATATACAACTGCAGCCACGGCCAAAGGTCCAGCATCACCACATAAGAAAGTGATTGATCGTTTTGTCAAGCAACTAAGACTCTTCTTTATATATTCTTGAGCCATCTGAAGATAGGATGGGTCTCCATATACCTCATGTAGATGAAAATATAGCAAAGCAATGCCTGAAAACGGAATTACAAATTACATTATTATTATTTAACCATTAACAACTAATAATAATTTCATTTCATTAATTACAATTGCCTTGATGTACGATGGCAATTGGAACTGGAATTTTGGTCATAAGTTGTGATGGTCATATGTCAAGGTACCCACAAGGTCAGACCTGATATTACAGTTAAGCAAACCACGTGTTAAGCAAATCACATGGTCTTAAGTCTAAATCCATGCTCCTGAATTCATGGGGGTTTTTTTTGTCTGTTTTTCACCCCCCCCCCCCAAAAGCAGAAACCAGCAAAAAACAGCCAACCTATTCATGTGACTACGATGCTGTAATCAGTCGTAAATGAACTGGTTTTCAAGTGCCCAAAATGTAATCATGTGACCCTGCAGGAGGGGAATGATAGAGTTCGTGATGGCTAGAAGTGATTTACAGTAAAGCACCTTTTCCAATGCTATTGTTAACTCTGAAAAATCATTAAACGGCAGTCATAAGCCAAAGACTACCTATAAAATTATATTGTCTATTAAGACAAAGCCTTTTTAATTGCACAGTAATACAAAACAGAAAATCATGTAATTACAGTACTAGTATTTTTATGATAATCATAAATCATAAAATCATTCTGAAAATAGGGAAATACGTTAAAGTTACATTAAATGTACTATCTGCAGTCTAACTATAAATATCCATTGTCAAACTTTTGAAAGATAATTTCTAGGTAATTTTGGGTTAATACTCGTAGAAATGGACAAACAGTCTGTATTCCTGATAATCATGGTTACCATATACATAATACTCTTGTGAGGATCTTATTGACAGGAACTTATACTTGATGCATTTTCATCTCAGATGCTAATGCCATTAATAGACATACAGTAACTCTTAAACCTAAAAATTTAATATTTAATACCCCGGACAACTTTGATCATATCACATTTCTAAGTCCATTCATCAACTGCAGAATGACCCAGGGATATATAAGATCAGTACGGTCGATGAGTAGTAGTATAATGCAAAAACAAAACAAAACAGAAAAAAACTAAACCCTTTTAAACTATGAATGACTAAGGAGAAAAAAAAGAGGAATGTGCCCATGCCCCCACTTGGGAAATATCAATTAAAGGACTTCACATAGAAATAAGGAAGTGCCTCTTTTTTATTAAAAAAAGAAATCCATGTTCAAGTTTAACACAAACAGCAGCCAAAAAAAAAATCATTATTCAGCATTTCTAAGTTTGTGTCAGTGAGAGTTTGAATATTTGATGCATAGCACAAGATATGTTAAAAGGTGATGGCTTTGTTTTATGATTCTTACATTTCCAGTATCATGATTTAGTTATGTCAACTAATTTTTAGAGGCCAAAATAGATCTAGATTCATATCCAAATACTGACAAAGACTTGAGACTTTGGAATAATGGCCTTCTTTCACTGTAGTCAAAATGCAATGATAATCCTTTATTGGAAAAAACACTAACAGAATCAAGAATGATCAGCAGGAAATAAGAATTATAAACCTAGCAAGCCATAAAATTCCAAGGTCAAAAATGGGACAGTGATTTACTGAAAAGAGGACATTAGAAAATGTGGATTATTGCCAGTAAAGAGAGAAAGTTGGTAAATGTATTAAGTACAAATTGGAAACATTATTAATGTTAGTCCGAAGTCTTCAAGGAAACAGTATGCATTCTAGAGGCATCTTCAGAAATAACACTGTAGAAAAGAGTGACACACAGTATTTCCAGATTTTTCATTTTTTCGATTTATAGTGTACTTTCAAACTCATTAACCATTGCTAAGAGAATGCAGACCTCTGTATTTAAGCTTATATTAAAAAAATTAAAAAATAAAAAGAACTGCTTGCAAAATTACTTTCTCTTGCTCATCGGATATTTTTAAATTTAGATCATTTTCTCATTCTGCATAGGTAATCTCCCAAGCGTCATACTACAGCCAATTCAATTATGCATGAATATTAAGGACAAATCTCCATTTCCTGCTGAAGTTAATAACCTTGTCCACTCTCTAGGCAGTTTCTGTGTTAGTACTATCAATGAAGACTGTGAAAAGGTATTTTATCGTAAGTCTCATCTGCAATGCTATGTACCTGAAACTATTTTTAAGAAGAAAATGTCTCATTCTGGATATCACCATATTTCTATGAGCTAATTAAGTCACAGCACAGTATCAAAATTTTAACCGCAGCATGGAATAAGCCATGTTTCCACATTTCAATTTGTATGATATGGAGTTTGCAGACTTTAGGGTTAGATGTCACTTTTGGTTAAAGTTTGCAGATGAAATAAAAAATGGGCTCAAATAGAAAACTAGGTAAGGAAAATGTATTATATAGGCCTGTGAGAATAACCGATACTCCAATACTCAAAACCTAGCAGTATCCAGATTTTTGCTTTTTCTGAGGCTGAAAGTAAAAACTGTTGACCTTTTCTTTCAGAATCATAAGAATTTACATCTTTTAATTTTTAAAGAAAGGCTGAGCTGTTTATGATACTGCAGAAGGTTTATTATTAGAGTTGGAAGGGACCTTGTAGGTCATCTAGTCCAACCCCCTGCTCAAGCAGGAGTTCCTACACCATTTGAGACAGATGGCAGTCCAGTCTCCTCTTGAAGGTCGCAAGTGTTGGGACTCTCACAACCTCCGCTGGCAAGCTGTTCCACTGGTTGATCGCTCTCACTGTCAGAAAGTTTCTCCTCACTTCCAGGTTGAATCTCTCCTTGGTCAGCTTCCATCCGTTATTCCTTGTTTGGCTTTCTGGTGCCATAGAGAACAGCCTGACCCCCTCCTCTCTGTGGCATCCCCTCAAGTATTGAAACACTGCTATCATGTCACCTCTGGTCCTTCTCTTCGCTAGACTGGCCAAGCTCAGTTCCTGCAACCGCTCTTCGTATGTTTTATTTTCCAGACCCTTTATCATCCTGGTTGCTCTCTTCTGCACTTTCTCTAGAGTTTCAATGTCTTTTTTGTAATGTGGTGACCAAAACTGGATGCAGTACTCTAGGTGTGGTCTGACCAAGGCTTCTCTTCTGCACTTTCTCTAGAGTTTCAATGTCTTTTTTGTAATGTGGTGACCAAAACTGGATGCAGTACTCTAGGTGTGGTCTGACCAAGGCTTTATAGAGTGGTACTAGTACCTCTCTGGTCCTTGATTGTATCCCTCTAGGTACTGAATGTTTCATGACAGTTAAACCACTATGGTTATAATCAAATCTTACATTCATTATTTTAACTGCATCTAATGGTACTAGTATGACGCTATGTATTTCTTTAATAGTCCCTCCAATCTTATCTATAAAAGTTTGCTTTTTTTTCTTGAATTGGTACAGTACAATGTAGCAGTTTGTGCTGCTCCCCCATTATTGGTTTACAAAAGATCTAAAGAACCCTTTCTTGTGCATTTGTTTACAGAGCTTATACCAAACAAAGAAAGAACAAGAGGTATATACAAAATATAATTTACAGTATATATTTTGCCAAAAGAGGAACAAATAAAAATATCCACTAAAAACCACTGAAGATGCAAACAGGGATTGCCTTCTATAGTTTTTGGAGTTGGCAATACAGAAGAAACCAGTTTATATGTAGATACCGTGTTTTCCCGAAAATAAGACCCTGTCTTATATTTTTTTGAACCCTGATATAAGCGCTTGGCCTTATTGCCATGCACTCAAAAGCCCGATTGGGCTTATTATCAGGGGATGTCTTATTTTTGGGGAAACAGGTTATTTAAATTTCTACCCCGAAGCATACATTTAATTTGCTGATTTTTAGATAAAAAGTAGAGATAGAAACTGATCACAATTTTGTTCAGGGCTCAATTTAGAAGACAGATAACTGCAATTGAACCAAACTGTAATCAGAACTTAAGTTTCTGACATCTTACTGGTTCTGTTTTCCTGACAGGAAATAATTTAAAAATTATAATTTAAAAAATGGGATACAGTTTGCAGAGGGAGTATATGCTTCTAAAAGAATAACTTTTTTAAAAAATCTGATTTTTTCAGAAGTCCTTTTTATAAAATTTTGCAACTAACAAAATGATGCTTGCTGGCATAGGGGCAGGGGGAACGAGCGAAGTTAACACTAAAGAGGCTGTATTATTACTGTATCAAGGTAAAACCTGGCTGATCTGTACAGATCATGTTCCAGCCTTTTCTTTCTGTTGGCAGAGATAGTTCTATCCATTTAAAATTCTCTCTATAGAATTCTAGCATGATATGTCTTCAGGCTTTTATTGATTCTACAGAACTACCCATTTAACAAAGCTGCCTGCTTGGTTAGTTAAATGGCTGACGGAAACAGATAGTAAGTAAAGTAAAGTAAGTAAAGCCCTATACTGCTGACACTGCAACTCCGCTAGGCATCTAGCATAGGGGTAGAACTTTCAAAGGTAAAAGCTACGGACGGGATTTTAAGGGGGAAGGAAGGAAACAGAGGAGGGCTAAAATAGGTAAGGCTATACCACCTCTGGGCAGGCCAAGATTTGGGAAAACCTTTGGGAAGTTTCTTGTTTAGAAAAGATCCATATTGATATGGTTTGATACACTACAGTTCTCATCAGTTCTCAATGTCAAAATGGAGGGAAACACACTGGTCATTTTCAGCAATCATAATCAGGACATTCCGAGGACTACAAAATGAAAAGTCTCCAGGTTGCCCACCCAACCTATGATGAGGAAGAAAGAGCACCTTTTTAATACAGATTCCTACTGCTTGGCAACAATAAGATGGGAGGAAATGTAGTGTTAAACTTGCTGTTTAACCTCAGTTCCAGCATATGTCTAAATGGCATCAGCCTCTACAACAGTTGAACTGGGACAGAAAGGGTTGGGGATGGTCCCTCCCAGTATTATTTATTAGCAATCACATAAGTGTCAATCGTTTTCAGATTGCCACAGAATTAACTACATGAAAAGGTATTCAACAAGCCTTCCTTACAGAGGCAGTTAAGAGAGAACACTTAATTTGGTCCAATTCATTTCTTGTAACCTGAAATCACACTGAATCCAGAATCTTGGAAGGCATTGGGTATAAAAAAGTGAAGGAGAATACATCCTATGGTAACAACACATTTCATTTCATTGGAAATGGCCAGGTTTGCAAAGAAAAATCTGTAAGCAGAAAATAAATTTTCTGGGATCTAGGAAGAAGGCCTTTTTTGCTGCTTCCCTGCATCGTGTAACATCTTGCCCTTAGAGGTGAGGAAAATCCTCAATCTCCTGGCCTTCCACAAAGGGATCAAAACCTGCTTGCGTGGGGGGACACATTATTTTGATTTTAATGTTTAACTTCACTGATTAAATTGTATACTGACCTGAGATCCTCTTTGAGAGAGATAGATGGTTAAGAAGTATGAAATATAAATAAATGAGACAGAAGCACTGAGAATCTTGAGCTTGAATCTGCAAGGATGCAGAAAAGCTAAAACTCAGAATGAACCAAGAACTAAGACTTGCAAGAAATGTCAAAAATAATAATCAGAATCAGAATACAGCTGGAAGGGAACTTGGAGGTCTTCTAGTCCAGCCCCTACTCAAGCAAGAGATCCTATACCATTTCAGATAAGTGATTGTCCAGTGTCTCCTTAAAAACCTCCAGTGATGAATTACCCAAACATCTGAGGGCAAGCTGTTCCACTGGTTACCGTATTTTTCAGAGTATAAGACACACCGTGTTCCCCCCTAAAAGAGGCTGAAAATTTGGGTGCGTCTTATACTCCGAATGTAGCTTTTTCGAAGCTTTTTTCCCCAGCCCTAACAAGCTAACGATCTTCCCGGCTCTTAGGCTTGTTTTCATTGCTACTCCCTCCGAAAAAGGTTTTTTTCAGCCATAACGAGGTGCTAACGATCATCCCGGGTTGCAGGATTTTTTCATTGCTACTCCCTCCGAAGGTTTTTTTCAGCCCTAACCAGGGGATAAAATAATGTGCTGAAGCTGACCAGATTTAAGGATGTTAGCCAGATGAATACCTGGTAGGTAGATTTTTTTCCCTATTTTCCTCCACCAAAACTAAGGTGCGTCTTATACTCCGGTGCGTCTTATACTCCAAAAATACGGTAATTGTCCTCACTGTTAGGAAGTTTCTCCTCAATTCCAGGTTGCTTCTTTCCTTGATTAGTATCCATCGTTTCTTGTCCTGCCCTCTGGTGCTTTGGAAAATAAATTGACCCGCTCCTCTTTGTTGCAGCCTCTCAAATACTGGAATACTGCTATTATGTCCCACCTAGTCCTTCTTTTCTCTAGACTAGCCAAACCCAAATCCTGCATATGTTTTAATCTCCAGGTCTTTAATCATCTTAGTTGATCTTTTGTGCACTTTTTCCAAAGTCTCAACATCTTTTTTTATAATGTGACGACCAAAACTGGATGCAGTATTACAGATGTGGTCTTACTAAGGCTTTATAAAGCGGTACTAATACTTCATGTGATTTTGCTTCTATGCCTCTGTTTATAGAACAAAGGATTGTATTAGCTTTTTTGGCTGATGCCACACACTGCTGACTCAAATTTAAGTGATCGTCCACTAAGACTCCAAAGTCCCTCTCACAGTTACTGATTTTGAGCCAGGTTTGGCCTAATCCAGGGGTGTCAAACTCATTTCTCATCGTGGGCCACATACGGCCTAGGGAGATGTCAAGTGGGCCGGACCATTAAAATTATACCATACTCTGCTATAAATAATTAAAATATCATGTCTTTTCTTTGTTTTGGTGTAAAGAAGCACAAGAACATTAGGAAAATATTGAAATTTAATAAACTATCCTTTTACAAAACATTTCATAAAACACCTCATATTTCCTTAGACAAATGTGCAATTTACTTTTATCATTCACAAATATGCATTGCAACAGATCCCACTGATTGTACAAAGGCACAAAACTTTAATTGGTACTGAAAAATATAGTAATGCACTTTAAGATTAAATGAGACTTTTAAAGAAAGGAATTTTTAAACCACTTACACATACGCATATAAAATCTAAATGTAATCCCTGCACACCTTACAAACTAAGGAGAGTGATTTTAAATGTGTAATGAAGAAAGTGTTCGCCTGTCCTGTAAATCTGTAAACTTCATACATGAAACATACATACACATACAATACATACTAAAAATTTATGGAGTTGTATGAACAGTAGAATTCCATCACACAACTTTTATTTTGAAGCTGGTGACTAACATTAAAGTGCACATTTTTTAAATCACCACAGTAAGGATTCATCTTCACAGAGCTGTATTCTTTCAATGCAAACAGTATCTAAGGCAGCATTTTAAAGGTGTTAGTCTAGTCTGGACTTGTATTTGTTCCTGAAACTTGGCATCTTTTGGCCTGTACAAGTGCATCAACACCAGGTGTCGTGTCCTGACTAGCTGTCACTTTCAGAATGTCATTTAAGTGCTTGTTTGTGAGCCTTGAACGCATTTTTGTTTTATTGATATTCAAGTTCAGCCGCTTTCATCATGCATCGTTTAACAAAGTCACCGTCGGAATACGGCTTCGATGCTAATGCTATTTCGCTAGCAATTAGGTAGCTGGCTTTTACCGCTGCTTCACTGACTTCTCGGCTCTGGATGAAAGTTGACTGCTGTTTCCTCAGACCCGCCAGCAATTCGTTAATCTTATCTCTTCTCAGTTGTCCTTGCAAGCCGTCATATTTTTCACTGTGATGAGTCTCGTAGTGGCGTCGAATATTATATTCCTTCAATACCGAAACTTGTTGCAAACACACCAAGCACGAAGGTTTTCCGTGCATCTCTGTAAATAAATAGGACGTGGTCCATTTTTCTTTGAAAATTCTACACTCCTTATCTACTTTTCTCCGTTTGGATAACGACATTTTGGCTAATGAGGGTGTAGCGGAGAAATAGAGACCAAGGTATAAACAACGTCGTAACAAGCAGCAGATGGCGCACTGATACCGTCTGCTGTTTTCAGTCTGTCTCAGTGATGCGGCTTGTCTTCTACTCTGATGGAAAGAGTGCGCCCCTTAGCGGATAATCCATGAATTGCAGCGAATTAAAAATATTAATTCCATGTCTTTTATGCATTTTTCCACTTTCAAATTATCCTGCGGGCCTGATCGAACCTCCTTGGGGGCCGGTTCCGGCCCGCGGGCCGTATGTTTGACACCCCTGGCCTAATCTGTACTTGTACCTTTGGTTTTAATAAAGGTTTATTTCAATATATTAAAAAAAACAAGAAAAAAGTCAAGGAAACAATTGATACACTTATGGGAGAATATGGCAAGGAGGTGATAGATGGAAAAAATAACCCAACCTATCAAAAGCAGTACTGTGAGAGACACAATAGGAATACAAGTCAAAATACAAGTCTAATTCACATAGGTGTGAATTAGTCTTCCAATATTTGAGGGGCTGTCACAGAGAAGAGGGGGTTGACCTATTCTCCAAAGCAGCTGAAGGCAGGACAAGGAACAATGGGTAGAGGATTAAAAAGATATCAACCTAGAAATATAGAGAAATATAGAGAACAATTAATAAGTGGAACAATTTGCCCCCAAAAGTTGTGGATGCTCCATCAAGAGATTGGGCAACTATTTGTCCTGAATTATACAGGGTTTCCTGCTTGAGAAGTGGTTGGACTACAGGACCTCCAAGGTTCCTTCCAACCCTGCTATTCTATGAGACAATTCTATCCTTAACACAAATAATTTAACATCTACATGTTAAATTCATGTAGATGTTTAACATCTACATGAAGCCACTGGGTGAGATCATCCGACGACACGGGGTGAGGTATCAGCAATATGCTGATGATACCCAGTTGTACATCTCCACCCCGTCTCAATTCGGGGAAGCCGTAGACGTAATGGACCACTGCCTGGACGATGTTAGGGTCTGGATGGGGAAGAACCGGCTAAAACTTAACCCTGACAAGACTGAGTGGCTGTGGATATTGCCTCCTAAGGACTCGACCAACTGTCCCTCCTTGGTTCTTGGGGGGGGGGGGGAGAGAAATTAGCTCCCTGAGAACGGATCCGCAATTTGGGTGTCCTCCTAGACCCGCAGCTAAAATTGGAACAACATCTTTCAGCTGTGGCTAGGGGGACATTTGCACAAGTACGTCTTGTGCACCAATTGCGACCCTACTTGGAGAAGGAGGCACTTCTCACAGTCACTCATGCCCTCATCACCTCACAGCTGGATTACTGTAATGAGCTCTACATGGGGCTACCCTTGAAGAGTGTCCGGCGACTGCAATTGGTGCAAAATGCAGCTGCACGAGCTGTGGTGGGTGTACCCAGATGCACTCACGTAACACCGATCCTCCGCAAGCTGCATTGGCTGCCCATTAGTCTCCGGATCCAATTTAAGGTGTTGGTCGTTACCTTTAAAGCCTTACATGACTTAGGGCCAGGTTACCTTCGGGACCGCATCCTGCCGCATATCTCCCTACGACCGGTCAGGGCCCACAGGGTCGGCCTCCTCCAGGTCCCGTCGACCAAACAATGCCGGCTGGCGGGGCCAAGGGGGAGGGCCTTCTCTGTGGGAGCTCCCTCCCTGTGGAACCAGCTTCCCCCGGAGATCAGGACCATCCCCACCCTACTGGCCTTCCGGAAAGCGATAAAAACTTGGCTCTTCCGGCAGGCGGGGTGAAAGTGAGACCAAGTAGATTACATATGGGTCTCCCCCCTTGATTGTACATATGAGATACTCTTTTTAACTTTTGTATTTTGTATTTTTTAACTTCTGTATTTTATATTGTATTTTATACTGTATTTTATATTGTAATGGAATCTACATGTTGTGAGCCGCCCAGAGTCCTCAGGGAGTTGGGCGGCATAGAAATCCATTAAATTAAATTAAATTAAATTAAATTAAACATTTTGTATGTCATGTTTATGACATATGTCATGTATATGACATAAAATATTTATCGTGTATATGACAAGTTTTGTATGCTAGATTTTGTATGTCAAAACAAATATTGTAATAAATTCCTCCATTTCATCAGCTATATTCAAGAAACTCAAATTCTGCTTAAAAAGAAAACCCTTACTCAACCCATCTAAATGTACCGTATTTTTCAGAGTATAAGACGCACCTAAATTTTAGAGGAGGAAAACAAGGAAAAAAGTATTCTGAACCAAATGGTGTAGTAATATATTATTTAATAAAATACCAGTATAGCAGAATACTTTTTACAACCATGTATACTTTTTATACTTTTTATACAGGTATAAATGTATAAAACTTTTTACAACCATGTATACTTTTTACAACCATGTATACTTTTTACAACCATGTACACTTTTTACAAACTTCAAACTTGACAGCTTTAAGACTTGTGGACTTCAACTCCCAAAATTCCTTCTCCAGTCATGCTAGCTCAGGAATGGGAGTTGAAATCCACAAGTCTTAAACTTGCCAAGTTTGAAGACCCTTGCCACCCCTAACCCCTAAACCAGGGGTCTTCAATCTTGACAGCTTTAAGACGAGTGGACTTCAACTCCCAGGATTCCTCCTCCTGTCATGCTAGATGGGGTAATTAGAAGGCAAAAACACCCCCGTTTTTCTCCCCCCCCCTTTTTTTTTGCAAAAACGGGGCATGCAGAGGGTTTGGGAACCCTGCAGAGCGCTCCTAGGGGATGGCAGAAAGAAAAAATATCCCCGTGTTTTGCCCGTGTTTTTTTTTTTTGCAAAAAATGGGGGTGTTTTTGCTTTCCCCCACCCCCTAGGAGCGCTCTGCAGGCTTCCCAAACCCTCTGCGCACCCCATTTTTGCGAAAAATGGGTCCATTTTTCGTAAAAATGGGACAAAGGGGCGGGGCTTCGGGAGGCCAAAAATGGCTGTATTCGGTGTATAAGACGTACCGACATTTCCACCCTCTTTTGGGGGGCAAAAAGGTGCGTCTTATACTCCGAAAAATACAGTAGTTCTTTGTTATTTGCATAAACTTCTCTAATTCATTTTAAATTAAACAGTATGATTTATTGATTAGCTTTACAAACTGATTAAAAGTGTGATTGATTAACAAGAGAAGGTGCCCCCTCCTCATGATCTGAGCAGACATTTTTAGAAACTTGATTTTCAATAAAAGTACTTGCAAATGCTTCCTCGCACCCTTATTTACAGTGGAAATTTAGAGGTATTGGCTATGATTTCTTTAATTAAGCAATAATCAAAATTCATGTTTTATTAGAACTACAATATGAGTACAAAATATTGTTGAAAGGAACTATGCATGGGCACATATGAGTGTGAGAATCCAAAATAGTATTGTAGCATTTTCTACAATATAAAGTTTCCCAGAATATCCCCACTCCCCAACAGACTACTACAGTAATCTGTACTGCTAGTAAGAATGTGGGACCAATCGTGATTGAAACTATGCAAAGGGTTTAAACATTACTCTTGCTCACTTGGTTTGCAAAATGTTCCTCCTCTAATCAAGTATTTTAGAAAAAAGGAAAAAACAGAATTGACAATTTAGTATTTATTTGTCAGAGGTCTTCAAACTTGGCAACTTTAAGACTTGTGGACTTCAACTGCCAGAATTCTCCAGCCAGCTATGCTGGCTGAAGAATTCTGGGACTTGAAGTCCACAAGTCTTAAAGTTGCCAAGTTTGAGGACCCCTGATTTAAGTCTTCGCCAAAGTTGATACTTAAAATGTAATGTTTTATTCAAGTACTAATCATTTAAGAAGAGTGTGCCCTAAGGGAAAAACGTACGATTGAAGCTATTTTAAACACTCAGCTTAAAAGCCTAAAAAAGTTTCACTGAATGAAGCATATCCTAGAAAGTAAAGGATGCAAAATTATTGAGCCTTTATGTTCCTTAATGTCTATGGCAGTGCTTCTCAATCCTGGCAACGTTTAAAATATGTGGACTTCAGGGGTGAAATTCAGCAGGTTCTGGAGAACCGGTAGTGGAAATTTTGAGTAGTTCGGAGAACCGGCAAATATACTTCTGGCTGGCCCCAGAGTGGGGTGGGAATGGAGATTTTGTAGTATCCTTCCCCTGCCACGCCCACCCAGCCACGCCCACAGAACTGGTAGGGAAAAAATTTGAATTTCACCCCTGACTTCAACTCACAGAATTACCCAGCTAGCCTGCTGGTCTAAGGAAATGCTCATGCCACCAGTAGACTGAAACCAAAGTTGTGCCACCAACTCAGAACAGGAGAACTGAGAATGTTTTTTGTCTGAGAAGACATAAAGAGAAGGACAGTAGCCTAAAAGAGAAAGAACTTAATGTATTGATCTGAGTCAAATATTATTACAAAGTGATATACATTAAAATGAAAATCAACTAAAACAGCTTCAAGGTGCAATAAAAACACAAACCATTACACATATACATCCATGCTGGAGCTCCCAAATGCTTCCAATGCGTGGGGGAGCAGCCTGGTCTTCATGGTGTAGTGAAAGGCCTAGGGCGAACCTTTTGGCGAACCTTTTTTTCCTTGGGTGCCGAAATAGTGTGTGCGCGCACTATCGCACGCATGTGGGTGCCCACACCCATAATTCAAAGCCCCCCACTTGCCCCACCCCCCTGCGCATGCGTGCATGACCCCCCCACTCCTCCGTTTCCTGACTTCCAGTGGACCCGGTAGGCCCATTTTTCGCCCTCCCCAGGCTCCAGAGGCTTTCTTGGGAGCTTGGGGAGTGCAAAAACGCTCCCCCTGCCATCCCAGAGGCCCTCCGGAGGCTGAAATTGCCCTCCCAGAGCCTCTGTGCAAGCTAAATATCAGCTGGCGGGCACGCACATACGCGCTGTTGCTGAGCTAGGGCAACGGCTCGTGTGCCAGCAGATATGGCTCCGCGTGCCACCTGTGGCACCCGTGCCATAGGTTCGCCATCACTGGCCTAGGGACTGTGTTATTTCAGAGGGAGGCTGTTCCAAAGAGCTGGTGCCATGACAATGAAGGCATATTTCCAGGGACCTGCTAAATGGCATTATTTTATTGATGGTACCAGGAGCATACAGACTGTATTAGTTCTGGTGGGGCAGGCAGAAACCACTGGAGAGTGCCAGTCCTTGGTGTCACACCTGTGGGGCTTTAAAGTGACCTTGAATTGCACCCAGAAGCCTACTGCGAACCATTGCAGCTCATATAGCTATTACATGAATCAAGTTATAAGATTGTACAGTACAAGGTTTCGTTTTTCTAAAACTCAAACCCACAATAGTTTATTCATTAATCATGGTTAAATGTGATGTGTGCAAACACACTCCTAATATATTTCAAAAGAATAGTGCGAAACTGGCTTATTAAAAAGCAAAGTAACAGTAAACTAGATTAGAATTCCAGTATAACAACATAGATACATCTCTGATAAGGCAGAAAGGTTGGCAGCCATTATCAATCGGCTGCAACAACAGCAAAAAGAGGACCCCCCCTTTTTTGGGTCCAAATTGTCAAAAGAATTACTATCATATTCAGGAATACTTTGGAAATTCAGGAGATAATCCACCCTAAAAAAAACCCGGAATAGCTTACAAATTCCTTGATAAATAACATTTGCAGGATTCCCCAAGTCTTTCCTTCTTCAAGACAAATTCAATCCCAGCAGTATAAGACCATATGTCCTCCAGCCATTCTTTAAACATCCAGTTTAAAACGTGCTATTTAACATTCACATTTTGCAGCTCTCCCATCCTACCTGCCCAGCCAGTATAACAAGTACAGTCCCTGGGGTCGGCAGATTTCAGACCTCTTTCCATCTGTTGGAGAAGCTCCTTGATTTTATTATTCACATGCTGACTGAATTCAGGAGTGAGCTGTAGATATTAATAAAAACAGTGGTTATGTCTCAGCAGACACTCTGTCACTTATCAAGATGTGCCAGACTAAGTACTTTGAAGTGTTCTATACTTTTAAGAGAATCACCTTTTTAGAAGTATAAAGGAAACAAACAGCTGCTAGACTGGAAGCAGTAATTTAAAAAGGGGAAAGAATCCAAATTCATTTTTATAGAAAACCCTATTACTTCAGCCACACTTTCTTCCAAGTAACTATTAATTAAGAATTTAATCTTAAATATTTAAAACTGCATTTCTTTCCCCTGGTGATACACTGGCTATCCATGCCTATTACCTTGAGGTTATAGCCAGTGCTGTACTTTCCCCTGAGGGGACCTTGAAGGCTACTCAATTTTTTAAGAGTAGATTCTGCTAGATGGTTGCCATTAGACAAATAGGACAGAAATAGCATCATACAATATTACTTGACAGTCTGCGCTGACTCACCACAATTCTACCGCAAGGAAGCTTTTGTACAGGGCATTATAGATTAACCAACATTTGCTGTGGTAAGCATAAAAGCAAAGGAGATATCCATTTCTTAAAGCAGTCAAGTATTTATCGAGGCTCTAAGCCTAAAAACCCTTTCAGGTTTGAAACTTTGTGATGAACACTGGCATTATATAGAAATACATACATAATATAAAGGTTAAAAGGGAAAGGGAAATTACGCAGTCCATTACTACAGGAGATCCCTGACATGGAGATCCATCCTGTTTAAAGATCTTCAGCAAAAGAGACCCCGAAGTAGTTTGTTCCACTGTTGAACTATGACTATCAAGAAATTTTACCTCATATAGAACAGAATTCCATCTCCTTGTAAACCCGTTATTTCTTGACCTGTACTCTGGTACAACTCTGAAGACTTCTGTTATCCACCATTTCAAAGAGAAATGATTATTTCTCATTGATATTCTACTTATGTTTATGCAGCCTAGGATTGCAATTATTTATAGCTGCATCCCATTGTTGGTTCATATAGAGCTTGAGATAATGAAAGCAGCCAGAACTTTTTTGTTTGTACTTCCACCCAGCATTTTCCGCCCACCATTTGAAAGTCCATAACCAAATATAGGACTTTGCATTTATCCCTGCTGAAATTCATTCATGTGGTTTTTATACATTGTCAAAATCCCTGAGCCCTGACACTGTCCTCCAAGGTATCTGCTACCTCCCTATGTTGTCTGCATATTGCTAATCATATTTTGTAACCCTCATCCAAATAATGAATATATTGAATAGCCAGGGGCTAGAACTGAACCCTTTAGTACATCACTTGACACTTCCAGCTGGGCACCAAATCACTACATACTCATTGGGGGAAATTGTTTAAGCTGCTCTGTCTCCATTTACGGATAACATAGTCCAGTCCACACTATCTTTACTACAAAAATATATTGGGAGCTTGGGCTTTTGATGGAACTTTGGTATATAATAAATTGCATTAATACAATTCATGTTGAAACGAGCCCTTACAGATTAAGCAAGCCTGCATTAGTTAGTTAGGGGCATTCATATTTATTCTTCCCTGCTTATTTTGCCTTAACAAAGCTTGAGGAGGAATTGCTTTTGATATTCTAAAGGCCATACCAGAGAGTCAATCCTTCTCTGCTTTGCTTGAAGCATTACTTCTTCAATCTGATTTATATGTTCATTTCTGATACTGGAACCATACTGGATGAAAAATGCTTGAAACTCTCCACCCCAACTCCTGAACCACATCCCATTCATTATTTAGATGGATATAAATAAATATAGCCACCCTGTGACAAGGAGAACACTAGTTATGCCTTATGTAAAAAAGTCCAATTATATCTAAATATGATAGGCCACTTTACATTCCAGTTGACTAAAACAAGCATTAAGAGATTTTTTTTCTGTTTTATTTTGTCAAGTTCCAAGAATTGGTTATCCTAACATAACATTTGTTAACTCTCCTACAGAAACATTAAAATTGTTTTTCAGAAAATGCACAAGCATCATAATGATACCAATAGCAGGAAATAAATAGGCTCTGGTGACCATTTTGGATATGTCCTTTAATTTGTTCCTAAATAAATACTTCAAAATATTTTTCAGCTAGACTGTATAAATTTGCAAAGATAAAGGTATAGTGTTGGCAATTAGATATCTTTGTAATGGGTTTGCTGGTGTAGCACTATGTCCCATGCTCATTTAGGCATCCAAGCTAGATTTCTAAAGATTGCTAGACAACAGTTATACCTTCGATGGCCTCCAGATTGTACAGCCTCACAGTACTGGATGACCTAGCCACTGTCAGCTACTACAAGTAAATATATATATATGCTGTACTGTGTTGTCTGAAAAGGGCTCAGATACATGCATATTATAAACAGTCAAACTCTTGCTTCAAAATAAGTTTTGACTGAAATATACAGATATCAATTTTAGCAAGTGCATAGTAAGTGGCCATTTGCAATTACAATAGTGATGAAAAATTAACTTTGCGGCCAATCCTCATAAGTCTGTAAAGCACAGGAAGGCTTAAGTAAGATCATAAGCACTGTTGCTGTATCAGTTAGCTTTGTTTAATATCCAAGTTGCTAGCCCCAACTGTGGTTGCTAAATGAAGGCCATCCATACACATCTAAAAACAAATGCAACACAACTGATACATGTGCTTATAATAACTGATGTTTATTTATCTTGAAGCAAAATACATTTTTCATAAAGTGTTAGGTATATAAAATCATTATAAAATACAATAAGTGGAACCATTTAATCAGTAAATATAAACATCCATATATAATAGCCAATATTCATACAAGGAAGACTTGGGTAAAGAGGCATCTCTAGGAGGCATCTGAAACAGGTCCTAGCAGTTACTGCCAAAGGGCAATCTACACAATAACATCATCAAAAAAGGATTCTTCTCTTGAATGTTGTGATTCTTTGGAAAGTAAGTGTGAGATACCAAAGTCTTCACCCAAGTTAGTTAGGCCTTTATATGTCAATAACAAGATCCTCATCTTGATTTAAAGCTAACACACAGTCAGTGATGTCTCTTCAGTACAGCTGCATAAACTTCATAGCTAGATATTTCACTCAGTATTTATTGGTTCCGTTGACACTCTTCCACCTAAACTGCCTTATATTTTTTTATGATTTCAGAGATATGGCAAACACAATGCTGTTTATAATACACCTGGGTTTTTACACTCATATTTGTGGATAGCACAGCACATATTTCTCCACAGCATATTAAACACTTTATACTCTAGCCAAAAATCTTATTGTGAACGTGTAGATTATCTTTTGAAAAGCTAAAGCTGTTGCCAAGTATTCCGCCTAAGGGTACTGACAGAGTAATTACAATTCAGAGTTCCTGGCTTTCTTAGGGATATTCTCATGACACACCCTTCTCTAAAGATGTCAGTTGCATTCAGTGAGCAGCAGCTGCAAAAACAAATTTTAATCCAAGTTTCATAATCAAGACAATCTCAATATTTAGAAGGCTTCCTTAATTGGGGTTTGAAAGAAATCCCATGGTTCTGATTCTATGCTTTCCATGTACAAATGTATGAGAGTGAATCTTCTGTTTCTTCATAAAGTCATAAAGATGCACTTAAGAAAAATAATTTCACTATCCTGCTCCCAATCAATTTAACACAATTAAAGTAATTCTGTCTTTACCTCACAACTGGCATGACCTATTAATGTAGCTAAATCAATGAGCACCCTTTTTAAAATAGTTTTTTCCGTGATTCCCATTGCCACTCAGTCATTAAAGAATATTATGGAACTATATTTCCGCACTACAGTAGGTGACACTAAGATTTATCTTCATTTATTGAAAACATATTTAAACTTAACCCACAATATTACCTGATTTTTTGGGGGAGGGGGAAATGTATTTATAGTTTCCTTAAAAACACTGAGAATGTCCACCTGCCATGTACCTGACACCCCCCCCCCCTACAAACACTCTCAGGATGCTGTACAAGGGTGGGCATTACATAAACAGAAACCACGGAATGCTGTAGAATAATGCATATAATTTTGGAAAGAAAAATAATGGATTTCTATTTTTAACTAGAAATTGTAAGAGAATCAACTAGGAATATTTTTAAGTACTTCTTTTTGACAAACTCCGTCCTTGAATTCAAAGTAAGATTAACGACCTAGACTCTGGCAAACGATGTTTAAAAAGGTCTTTATGAAGGCAAGCCTGAAACAATGGCAGTTTATTTACATTTATTATACAGCTTATAGCCGCCAGGCGTTATTAAGATAAAAAAGCCCTAATGCATCCTTCTTCCCTCGCGGCTGCTGCCAAAATACATCCTACGGTATTTTTCAGGGGGGAAACCGCTTAAAAGGAGCAGCAAGAAGAAGCCAAAATCCAAGCACTCACCCTCCCTGAAGAATCAAAATATCCTGCGGCCAAGGATTTCTCATAGTCTGCAAAGGGATTCGGGAAAGCCCTCTCAGCCATGGTGGCATTAGGCCCTGCCAGGGAAAAATAAAGAGAGCCACTCACTCACCACCCACCCAGACTGCTCCTGCCTCAATCGCAAGCCGCCGCGGGCATTGCGGAGCAGGATCAGCGCCCACTGCTGCACCCCTTGCTAATACCGCCCCCCCCACCCCGCTCCCGAACAGCAGCAGCGGCCGCTGCTCCACCTGCCAGGAGAAGAAAAGGGGGCGGCGGGCGATCCTGACCCTGCGCCCAAACCCAAACGGCAGCACGAGCCCTCCTTCGACTTCCGGCCCACGCCGCCCAATCAGCACCTCGGGCCTCTACTCCACGCCGTCGGTTTCTTAAAGGGGCCGGCATCCTTTCAGTCTGACGCCCTCGCGAGCTGATGGGGTGACGGCCCCTTCTGTTGCTCCTCGCCGAGCGACCTGGGCAGCGTCCCCCCCCCCCGTAACAGAGCGCCCCCACCGGATTTCTACGGTTGTCCTCCGGACTCTACCTGCGTTATTGTATTTGGAAGAGAGTCTCCCTAACGGGAGTTCTTGGACTCGGGTTGAAAGCCTTACAGCTCCTTCTCTTGCGTCTCCGCCCCCGGAGTCAGGGACGCTGCAAACTTTCTGGAAGATAGGAAGCCCGGGGTTTTTTCCCTACGATGTCTAGCATCTTGCAGAGTGACCGATATTAATAATGAATTCAGATTACGGACGTTTATTAAACGCTAATATTGGTTATTATTGCGTTTTAATTTTTTGCAAATGCATTTTTTTAACTTTTTAGTCGCGCGAAGAGCCGAAGACATTTATTTGAGATGGGCGGGAATATAAATCCATTAAATAAATGCTCAAATCGTCTACTGTAAAAAAAAAAGGAATTTAAAATACCTATAGATTCACATCATACTAAATGCTGAATTATTTCAAAAACTGCAGTTGGTCCATTTTTCTCAACATGCTGAACAAAATCAAACGGTATTAGCATATTCAGTTCCTGTTGCATATCACTACCGACATATTACTCCATATAAACATCTGAAATAAGTTTCTTGTATTTCCTCACTTCAGTTTCACTTCAGATCATTTCATGGCGTTTATTTTTAATAATTCTGCTCTCTTTAGATGATCCTTATTTATCCTTTATCACTGAATACCAAAGCATGAAAAGAAATCTGCATTTCTCTGCTTTCTTTGACTACAGGTAGAGCTCTGTTTACATGCATTGGAAGAAATATCCATCTGGTTCAGTTTGAAGCTGGGAGAAAGACACTGGAAACATGGCGGCTGATTGGAAAGATGGTTTAATGATGAACAGAACCACCAGGTGTTTCTGGTGCAGCTATCAAAATGGAGTTGAGAGAGTGGTGGTGGTTTATACCTTCTTTGGGCTTTGTATTTGAGCTTCTTGTTCCTGTGCAAGAACATGTCCTCTAATATTCTACTGGCTGTTGTCAGATTCCTATGGGGTCATGTAGGGGTCATAGCTGACTCTATAGGCAAAAAAGGAAATGCAAATCCTAGGTGCTTGTCTGAGCTAATTTGGCCAACCTCTGCTTATTGTTTCTCTGAGCTCCCAGGTTTACTGCTCTGGGATGGTGCAATGAAAGGGCACCATCTGTTCTGAAAGTGTATTGGGCAATCCCTATTGTGGCTTAATGACTTTCGTTCTGTGTTGGATCTTGGGTGAGGGACTGCTTGTAATCCTACCATTCTGCCTTTGTTTCAAACTATCCTGTCTTGAATGGATTACCAAATCTGCATTTCCAAAAGTTGGCCTCCTCAGTTTCTGCTTGGGGCAGGGAAAAGGGCTGGTTTAATCTTTCTTAATGGACACAAAATATCTGCTGGGGGCTATTAAGAAATTTTTAAAGCTATTTTTTAATCCTGCTTTATTATTTATATATATAACTCAAGGTAGAAAATATATTCCTTTCTACTTCTATTTTCCCCACAACAACAACAACCCTGTGAGTTGGGTTCGACTGAGAGGGAGTGACTGATCCAAAGTCACCCTGCTGGCTGAAATAAACATGTTTCATATTATGTTTTGGTTTGATTTGGTTTAGTTTCGTTTTATTTTAAAGACCTATAAACTGACACTACTTTAACAGGTCTGAGAGTTTACAAAGAAAAAATAAAGAAATCCATAAAAACAAGATAGACAGGATGACTCTAAAATCTAAAATAAAAACAGTAGATAACAGGGCTGCACATTAAATACAGAAGTCCAGTAGAGAAGCAAGCTGCCTATTTATTTGTTAAACTTGCATTCTGCAGATATTAACAAACTGTCTTGACATTTGCTGGACAATAAAATAAAACCTCAATGGCATGGAACAATAAAACATAATAACAAGACTCAAACAACGACAGCAGTAAAATACAGTATCTGCAGTATACTGCTGCGGTGGCACAGTGGTTAGAATGTAGTACTGCAGGCTACTTCTGCTGCCTGCTGCCTGCCTGCAATTTGGCAATTCGAATCTCACCAGGCTCAATGTTGACTCATCCTTCCATCCTTACACCACTTCAGTTCTAACTTCAGTTCTAATTGTTCTAACTGTCAGGAAATTTACTAAACAGGATACTGTTACATTTCAGATTATACTTTTACATATCTTTAAATTTGATGTGGCTTTCTGGAAGCATAGTTATTCTCTGCTATTTAAAAGAAGACACAATAGCACTAGGCCTCTTCAGATCAAGCATTTATTTTAAAAAGCTTCTTCATTTTGTTAAGTTGTCTAGAACAATAATAAAGCAGTCTTTAAAAACTAAGTCTAATAATTTGAACACTCTACAAACATTTATAGTTATTGACTTACCTCCTTGCATGCAGTTTCAGCAGTCCAACATTGCCAGCAGTTCACCTTCAGGCAATTTGTCTCCTTGCAGCTACCATAGTTTCACTTTTAGCACGCTGCAGCCTCTCAGCTGACAGTTGGCAGGCAGATAATCACTTCTTGTGCTAATTAGGCTCTGCCCTGTTTGCTGCAAAGAGATAAATTGCTTGGAAGGCAGAGGCCAAAGGGTGGGGGTGGCTGGGTGGGGCTACATTCGGTGTATAAGACGCACCCAAGTTTTCACCCTCTTTTTGGGGGGTCTTATACTCTGAAAAATACGGTATAACATATATATATATACATATATACATATATACATATATACATATATACATATATATATATATATATATATATAATTCCTCAAAAATATGATATTTTCAATATTTAATAGTTTTGTTTTGATGCAGTTAATTTGGTCAACTAGATGAAAACCTCCCTGGATTCTCTTTCCTTAACAGAGTCAATCTAACCTGAAAGTTGTTAGTTGTGATCCTGCCTTGAAGTCTGTGTCTTTAACATGTTTCAATCTGTTATAAATAAACTCAGATTTTATATTTCTACAAAGTGTGCAGCTTTGTTCTCACAAACCTACATGTATTTAATAAAGCTACCAGATCTGAGCTGCAGACATCCAGATCATATAACCCCTAGATGGCAGCAAAGTGATTCCGAAAACTTCACTGCTATCTTTTGGTCCAATTGCAGCCCAGATCTGGTTTCTCTCCTTGATGATTGGCTTTATATTGTCACATTAAATCAGTGGTTCCCAAACTTTTTCAGTCCACCGCCCCCTTGGTGCTACAAACTCATCCTCACTGCCCCCCACCCCACCCCCTCAGGTGGGCGTGGCTTAGTGGTCAGGTTACCCGGTTGGTCATGGCCAACTTGTAAAGTTAACAACGCTCTTGCTTAGCAACCAAAATGTTAGGCTCAATTGTGGTCATAAGTCTTTCTTTCGTTCTTTCTTTCTTTCCTACCTTCCCCCTTCTTTCTGTCTTTCTTTTTCTTTCTGTCTTTCTTCCTACCATCTTTCTTTTTCTTTCCTTTCTTTCTGTCTGTCTTCCTTCCTTCCTACCATCTATCTTTCTGTCTGTTTGTCTGTCTTCCTCCCTTCCTCCCTTCATCCCTCCCTCTTTCTTCCTTTCTTTTCTTTCTTTCCTTTTTCTTTCCTTCTTCCCTCCCTCCTTTCTTTTTCTGTCTGTCCTCCTTCCTTTCTACCATCTTTCTTTCTTTCTTTTTCTTTCTTTCCTTCTTCCCTCCCTCCTTTCTTTTTCTGTCTGTCCTCCTTCCTTTCTACCATCTTTCTTTCTTTCTTTCTTTCTTTCTTTCTTTCTTTCTTTCTTTCTTTCTTTCTTTCTTTCTTTCTTTCTTTCTTTCTTTCTTTCTTTCTTTCTTTCTGTCTCCCTTCCTTCCTCCCTCTCTCTTTCTTTCTTTCCTTTTTCTTTCCTTCTTCCCTCCGGCCAGCCGTGGCCAGGCCGCCGCCGCTCACCCAGGCTGATGGCTTGGTAAGCATTCTCCGGGTCGTGCACCAGGTCGCAGAGAGCCATCAAGGCCGGCTGCCGCGTCAGCAGCTCGGGGTGCTGAAGCTCCTTATTGAGCTTGGGGAGGCCTCGGCAGCCGAAGGCCACAGGCGCCTTGGTGGGGTCGATGTCGGGGGGGCAACTGGGCAGAGATCCGCGGGTGCTCCATGCCGGAGGGGAGCCCGCCAAATTGCGCATGCCAGGTTGCTAGGCGACAGGGACGCCAGGCGGGAAAGTCCGCACACGCGCAGGTTCCGCAGCAGGGCCTTCCTGTGGGTCTGCGAGCACTCACCCAAGCAGCTTCGGGAGTGGTCGGCTTCCCTTGTCACTGTGCTGCACTCAGTACCTAGCACTTGTAACTACGTCGCATTCCACGCTCTTGGGTGCAGCGCAGCCCATTCTGAAAGAAAACGTCTCGCGTTTTCTTTCAGGATGGGCTGCCCTGCACACAAGAATGAGGAACGCGAGGGAGCTTCAAGTGCTAGGTAGGACGTGTGGTGGGACGCAGTTTGGGGTGACCAATCGTGTGGGGCAGGACGGAGCGGAGTGGAGCGGAGCCTGGGCGGGGGCTGGGCGGGCCGTGAGACAGGCATCATACCTAGCACTTGTAACTCCGTTGCATTCCATGCTCTTCTGTGCAGGGCAGCCCATTCTGAAAGAAAACATCTCACGTTTTCTTTCAGAATGGACTGCCCTGCACACAAGAGCGAGGAACGCGAGGGAGCTTCAAATGCAAAAGCATGGCGAACCACCTACCGCCCCCCTGGCCCCTCTCACCGCCCCCCTGTCACCACCCTTGCCTCTCACCGCCCCCCTAAGGGTTCCCACCGCCCCCTGGGGGGCGGTACCGCCCCCTTTGGGAACCACTGCATTAAATCATGAAATTAAATGACATTAAATCATGATTTGTTAGGTTTTTGTTCTATATGCTTCTGAAAGGTTTGTAAACCTTTGTTTATAGTTTGTTAAAAAAGGATAGCTGAAACAAACAATTACTTATTTTATTCTTTTTTTTTCTCCTTCCTTGATTTTCATTAGTGGATTTGTCTTATTGAACAATGTATATTAGAAAGATTGTTCTAATATAAAATATAAAAAGATACCAAAAGGGCAAAGAATTCTGATATTCCAGACAAAATTGATTAAGGGCTAATTAATCTGAATTATAGCAGCAGTAATAATAGATTCTATTACGATCATTGACCAAAAATATAAAGAAAAAAAAGTTCTGATATAATGAGTAAAACTCATAATAAAATTTATAAAACAAAAATGGTCAAAATATGATGGTACAAACACACAGTAAAACTTAGCTAAATACATAGAAATAAAATAACATTGAACATTGATCAGACAGTAATGACTAAATAAAAGGATCTGGTTGGCTGAGATATTTGATTGGAGAGGGAGTTCTTAATTGCACTTGGCCACTTTTTTAATAAGGGCAATAATTTGGAAAAACATGGACTAATGTTTCATTGCAGGAACAGAATAGCCTCCATGATTTCCCCTCTAAAACAGCTGTTGGAAGCTCAGTTTAGAGGCATTATTTAGCTTAAATTTCTAGCCCACTTGAAAAAAACCAATTGGGTAGGTCTGAATTACAGGGGCTGACCCTTGGATGTAGATAAATGCACATTATAATCTGAATTATAAAAATACTGAACATCTATTCCTTTTATTTCCTTTCATGTTATTTTATCAGTTGCTGGTTCCTTGAAGCAGAGGTATTAGTAAGCTTCCCAAATGAACATCCTTGAGGTGTCAGTTGAAATGCATCCCCTCCAAAGTGACTCAACTGCCATGGAACCTTATGCCTCTATGTTTCATCTTTCAGCATGCATTAGTTCTTATTTAAAAATGCATTTTTGACAGTTGGCAACTCAGTGTCTCATTTGGGCTGTTACCAGCATACCTTACAAAATTAATAAAATTCTCAATAAACTGAGAATGAGAAGCAGGATTGGGTGCCATGATGGGGAGAATTACATGTTTTGGTACCCTCCCATTTAAATTTGTTTCAGGTAAAGAAAAATCTATGGACACTTTGCCTTTTCTTATTTCTTTGAGTGACAAGCTTTCTGTCTCCTAAATCTATATCTCCTAAGGCCATATCAGTGAACTCCAGGTTTTGCCTTGGATAATTTGTACTAAAATATATGTGCTTTACACTGGCTACTAGGAATGATGCACATTTGCTTAGTGCAATTCTTCGTAATTGATTACAGTATTAAAATCCCTCATTCTCTCAACCATTTAGAGTTTGCAAAATGGTATTGATGCTCACTTATAAGTTTTTAGTATAAAACATTTACGTTGACTAAATTTATATACTGGACAAATTGATTTGTGTGTGATTTAATTTGCTGTATGAATCTAGCCTTAATAGGTTTCTGCAGCCCTATAATCAGACCTAAAGGTATCAGAGATTAAAAAGAGTTTTATTCCTATTGAATTAGTAAGAAATAGTATGCCACCAAGACAGAATCGCCTGATTGTGAGATGGGCAGTATATAAATATGATTTATAAATAAATAAAATAAGTATGCAAAATAAAGATAACCAGGATTGATTTGATTTTAAACTGGCTATTATTTATTTTTATAATATAACTACACACATACAGTGTAAGAAAAAAGATGAAAAAACACAGAGGAATTTTAACATTTTAAAACAGAAAATTAGCAACACTTCTTCACCACCATGGCTTTCATCTCGTAGGCATTCAAAGGCAATTTGTTGATCATCTGTGATTATCCCTTAACCTGCTGACCTGCTAATATTGATGAGAATTCTGCATGAGAAGTCCATGCAATGTGTATAAAAGCATAATGTGATGCCTTTAGGTTCTGTGCATCAGCCAATTCTAACCCATCCATACAAAAAAAAAAGGAATAATTTCTGTGAAGTTTAAGATAGGATAAAAAGGATAACTAAATGTAAAAAAAAATGCTGCCATCTCTCCACTCTTGGTTCTGTAGCTGCCTTTTACAGTTCAGCTGGCCATTTCTGCAGACATTTCTTCTAGAATGTGATAAATCAATACTGCTGGGTTTCATGGAAAGCTCGGTTCCACTAGCCTGGGATTTATAGGGCTTTAACTTTTAATTCACTGATACTAGTTGCTGTAGTTTCTTATTCTTTGGTTCTGTACATATATATTAATCCAGATGTGGGTTATCTTTTTCAGGTGCTAGATACCAACATGTGACTTTACTGCGCATACTGTGCCAAAAAACACTGCTTATGAAAGTGGCTGAATTTTTGTAAGGTAGCCAAATCTCTTTAAGACATTGGCATTCTGACTGAAAATCTAGCAAGATTTTTTCATTCTTTCTTGAAATCAGTGATAAGAGCAACCATAATATTTGATATTCTCAAGATAGTTGAGCTGTTTATGAAATGTTATTTATGTTTATTTAATTTGGAAGACTCACAGTTGGCAGTGAGAGATACCATGTAGACTAGAGTATGGGTGTCCAACTTTTGGCTTTCCTAGGCCACACTGAGTGAAAAAGGATTGTCTTGGACTGCATATAAAATATTCAATAAAGCTAATGTATATAAAAATCACTAAAAATCATATAATGATGTTAAAAGTTTACAATCTTGTGGAGCAGTAGTGGGTTCTAAAACCTGTTTCTACCGGTTCGTGCACGCGCTTGCGATGCTTCTGTGCATGCGCAGAACATCCCGGGCAGGTGGGTGGAGCGTCCCGCCGCTGGCGCTATCGGTTCGCAGAACCGGGACGAACCAGGAGCAACCCACCGCTGTTGTGGAGCCACATCACTAGCTGTCCAGGGCCACATGTTGGACACGCCTGGTATAGAACATAGAGCTAGGGATTTGAATGGATCCCTATTCTATTCCTTTTAGATAATCTTAATTCTTCCAACTAAAATGGATAAGAATGGGTGAATTTAATTCAGATGACCATCAGGTATACTACTGTGGGCAAGAATCCCTCAGAAGAAATGGAGTAGCCTTCATAGTCAATAAAAGAGTAGGAAAAGCAATACTGGGATACAATCCCCAGAATGACAGAATGATCTCAATTCGAATCCAAGGCAAACCATTCAATATCACAGTAGTACAAGTCTATGCCCCAACCACTGGTGCTGAAGAGGATGAAATTGACCGGTTCTATGAAGCCCTACAGCACCTTATAGAATTAACACCAAAAAACAATGTCCTTATCATCATGGGGGATTGGAATGCTAAAACAGGAAGCCAAAAGATAACCGGAATAACAGGCAAGTTTGTCCTTGGAGTACAAAATGAAGCAGGGAACAGGCTGATAGAATTTTGTCAAGAGAATTCGATGGTCATAGCAAACACACTTTTCCAACAACCCAAGAGACAACTCTACACATGGACATCACCAGACGGTAAATATAGAAATCAGATTGACTATGTGCTTTGCAGCCAAAGATGGAGAAACTCTATACATTTAGTAAAAACAAGACCAGGAGCTGACTGTGGCTCAGATCATGAGCTGCTTGTTGCAAAATTTAGGCTTAAATTGAAGAAAGTAGGGAAAAGCTCTAGGTCACTCAGGTATGAACTAAATCATATCCCTGATGAATATACAGTAGAGGTGACAAATAGATTTAAAGAATTAGATCTGATAGACAGAGTGCCTGAAGAACTATGGTCAGAGGTTTGCAACATTGTACAAGAGGTAGCAACTAAAACTATCCCAAAGAAAAATAAATGCAAGAAAGCAAAATGGCTGTCTGAGGAAGCTTTGCAAATAGCTGAGGGAAAAAGGGAAGCGAAAGGCAAGGGAGAAAGATACACCCAATTGAATGCAGAATTCCAGAGAATAGCTAGAAGAGATAAGAATGCCTTCTTAAATGAACAGTGCAAAGAAATAGAAGAAAACAATAGAATAGGGAGGAGCAGAGATCTATTCAAGAAAATTGGAGATATGAAGGGAATGTTTCATGCAAAGATGGACATGATAAAGGACCAAAATGGCAGGGATCTAACAAAGGCAGAAGAGATTAAGAAGAGGTGGCAAAATTACATAGAAGAACTATAGAAGAACGAGCTTAGCATCCCTGATAACCACGATGGGGTGGTGACTGACCTCGAGCCAGACATCCTAAAATGTGAAGTCAAATGGGCCTTAGGAAATCTGAGCAACAACGAAGCTAGTGGAGGTGACAGTATTCCAGCTGAGCTATTCAAAATCTTAAAAGACGATGCAGTAAAAGTGCTACACTCAATTTGCCAGCAAATTTGGAAAACTCAACAGTGGCCACAGGATTGGAAAAGGTCAGTTTACATTCCAATTCCAAAGAAAGGCAATGCCAAAGAATGGCAAACTATCACACCATTGCACTCATTTCACATGCTAGCAAAGTTATGCTTAAAATCCTACAAGCTAGGCTCCAGCAGTATGTGGATCGAGAACTACCAGAAGTACAGGCAGGATTTCGAAGAGGCAGAGGAACTAGAGATCAAATTGCCAACATATGCTGGATCATGGAGAAAGCTAGGGAGTTCCAGAAAAACATCTACTTTATCTACTTTTGCTTCATTGACTATGCCAAAGCCTTTGATTGTGTGGATCACAACAAATTGTGGCAAGTTCTTAAAGAGATGGGAGTACCAGACCATCTTATTTGTCTCTTGAGAAACCAATATGCAGGTCAAGAAGCAACAGAACTGGACATGGAACCACTGATTGGTTCAAAATTGGGAAAGGAGTCCGGCAAGGCTGTATACTGTCACCCTGTCTATTTAACTTATATGCAGAGCACATCATGAGAAAGGCGGGGCTAGATGAATCAAAAGTTGGAATTAAGATTGCCGGGAGAAATATCAACAACCTCAGATATGCAGATGATACCACTCTAATGGAAGAAAGTGAAGAGGAACTAAAAAGCCTCTTGATGTGGGTGAAGAAGGAGAGTGCAAAAGTTGGCTTGAAACTCAATATTAAGAAAACTAAGATCATGGCATCCAGCCCTCTCAATTTCTGGCAAATAGATGGGGAAGAAATGGAGATAGTGACAGGTTTTATTTTCCTGGTCTCCAAGATCACTGCAGATGGGGACTGCAGCCAAGAAATTAAAAGACACTTGCTCCTGGGGAGGAAAGCTATGGCAAATCTAGACAGCATACTAAAAAGCAGAGACATCACCCTGCCAACAAAAGTTCATATAGTCAAGGCTATGGTTTTCCCAGTTGCAATGTATGGCTGTGAAAGTTGGACCATAAGAAAGGCTGCGCGCCAAAGAATTGAGGCCTTTGAACTATGGTGCTGGAGAAGACTCCTGCGAGTCCCTTGGACTGCAAGGCGATCAAACCGGTTAGTCCTAGAGGAGTTCAACCCTGGCTGCTCTTTAGAAGGCCAGATCCTGAAGATGAAACTCAAATACTTTGGCCACCTAATGAGAAGGAAGGACTCACTGGAGAAGAGCCTGATGCTGGGAAAGATTGAGGGCAAAAGAAGAAGGGGACAATAGAGAACGAGGTGGCTGGATGGAGTCATTGAAGCAGTAGGCGTGAGCTTAAATGGACTCCAGAGGATGGTAAAGGACAGGAAGGCCTGGAGGAACGTCGTCCATGGGGTCACAATGGGTCGGACACGACTTTGCAACTAATAACAGAAATTCTTCCAAGATTTACTAGGAAGTGTCCTTTTGCTTCATGAGTAAAACATGTTTTAGCCTGGTGAGCTTGCTATGGCTTGGTTTTGACTTACAGGGCTGTGTGAGGACAATCATGTACTGATGAGTTCCATTCTTTTTCCACAGGAGCCATTTCTCTCCTTTCCTATAAGCAGCCCTTGGAAGTTTTGTCAGTGGAGGGCAGTGTAGATCTGTCTGAAATGACCTGGTAGTAATAACCCTGTATTTGGAAGGAGCACATGAGGATCACATGAATTTCCTAACATGCAAGGTTGCTTTATCTACTAAGTTACAATTCCTCAGTGGGAGGACACCGATAAATTTGTTAAAAAAATTGCAGCAAACATTTCAGCTGAGTTAGTAGATTTGTTACATTTCCCCCCAAGAGAACATTTTACCAGTCAATCAAAATTTTCCTCCCTTCCCAGTAAACAGCACATTATATGTTGTCCCATTTAAACAGTTGTCTATTGCCTAAGGCACATCTCTGCCTACTCTGTATTTATGTATAAGTTAAACCAACGACAGACTGCATGGATATATTTATTGTGAACCACAGCTGCAGCTTGTTGTCAGGCTTATCTGGGGCAAGAACAGAAAGTAAACAAAATGTTGCCTTTTCTTCTTCTTCATCAGAACACGGGAAAGGAAACATAGGTAGCCCTTGACTACAACAACAACTGAGTCCACATTTTCTGTTGCTAAGCAAGACAGTTATTGAGTTTTGCCCTATTTTACGACCTTTTTTGCCACAATTGTTAAGTGAATCACTGCAGTTGTTAAGTTAGTAATATAGCTGTAAAGTGAATCTGGCTTCCCCACTGACTTTGCTTGTTAGAAGGTGGCAAAAGATGTTCACATGAACCCCAGGAGACTGCAACTGTCATAAATACATCCCAGTCTCCAAGCATCCGAATTTTGATCACGTGACTGGGGATGCTGCAACAGCTGTAAGTGTGAAAAACAGGCCTAAGTCACTTTTTAAAGTGCCTTTATAAGTGTCACTATACGAATGGTTGTAAATTACGGATTACTTGTACTGTGTAAAATGATAATCAAGCCACTGTTTTGTTTACACAGAGTCCAGAAGGCTATTCTAAACATGGAGGTGAAATAGTCAACTCTCAATCTGCTGTCACCCCACAACACTGGGCTCCATAGAGATGTGTCATGCACAAAATCATGTAATAACTGCTATTGCACAGCCATCTATCTCTCACAGTGCACAATTTTCTCAGGAGGCACGATTAGCTACACTAGGGTCACTAGGTCAGCCAACTCTCAAGCTAGGACTTGATGATTTTGGACTGCCATGTGGCAGACTATCATAGGTTTATTACTTTGAAAAAAAAGATCCAGGAGTGATTTGAGAAAACATCTGGAGAAAAGGCAGGCCTTAAGTATGAACTTACACTATTATCTTTTATAGTCATTTGCTTAAGAAATCAATGTTTATTTATTTAATAAATTTATATGGTCTCTCAACTCACACATCGGCAAGTCCAGATGATTTACAACATGAAAAATCCACAACATAAAAATTCCAGCCCACCCCCCACTCCTATGGCAGCAGCAACACAATCAAATCAACCACTTGATCAGCTCCATCTCCATTTCTGTTCCCCAGGCATGCTGACAAAACCGTATCTTCATGGCATTTTAGGAAACAAGACGGGCCAACTGCATCTCAGGGAGAATGAAGTTCCATGGGGTCACCACCAAGAAGGCCCTTTTTTGTGATCCCACTGGATGTACATCTTAATTAATGGGCTCCATAACATACCCTAGCTTCCCATCCTGATGGGCTGGGTCAGTGGTGGGATTCAATTTTTTTGTACTACTGATTCTGTGGGCGTGGCTTGGTGGGTGTGGTGTAGCTTGGTGGGCGTGGCTTGGTGGGCGTGGCAGGGGAAGAATTTTGTAAAATCTCCATTCCCTCCCCACTCCAGGGGAAGGTTACTGCAAAATCCCCATTTCCTCCCGATCAGCTGTGACTTGGGAGGCAGAGGGCAGGGCCAGTCAGAGGTGGCATTTACCGGTTCTCCGAACTACTCAAAATTTCTGCTACTGCTTCTCTAGAACTGGTCAGAACCTGCTGAAACCCACCTCTGGACTAGGTGGATGTAATGTGGGACAATGTTGCCTTTGTTCCTAGACTCATAAATGCCAACATAAGCTAGTTACTACTCCAATACACATAGATGAATATACCAGAGAAAATGGGCATTTTCTTTAATTGTCCCAACAAAGTGAAGAAAAATCACCTTCACGTCAAGCTCATCCCTGGTGATTCCATGCACTCATTCATGCAGATTTAAAGCTAAGCAGACATTGCATTAGCTGTAATGAATAAATAAAACAGTGACATTTATTATGGTTCATGAAAACTAACAGAAAGGGGTTATGCTTGTCCAACTCTGAAACACTACTTATTTATTTTAAAGTGTACAAAGTTCTGAGAACACATGGTATAAAATACCTTGTGACTCTTCTTTGGGTGTTCAAGGGGGATTAAAAAAAAAGATGAAGGCCACAACCACATGATCAAGTCTTACCCCTTAACTCCCCTCCCCCCCCTATATACTTCTTGAAAAGATTTGTTCAGTCCTGATAGATAGTTTATCTTTTTTATTTGCTTTTTCTTTCTGGAGAATCTCTTATCCAGAGAATGAAAACTAGTGGAAGAAAATTCTTGGTGACTTTCCATGATATGTTTCCTCATCATGCTGGCTGACATGATTGAACTATTGAACCAATGCCCATGTATTTATGGTGTAGTCAAGGTGAAGATTGTAAATGCTTCTAGATGGAACAGCAAACAAATGAAGGGAATTCTTCATTGAAGTCTTTTAAGTGCTTAACACCCTGGCTTAAGAAAAGAAAGAATAGTACAAACCTTGAGCAAGATGTGGGAAGGACATATTATTCTTAAAGTGTCAAAAGAAATGCATAGCTTTAGAAATGCATATTTCTAAAAAAAAGGCCTTTTGCATACAAAATGCTTCCAACCTATGGATTTCTTAGGTGAGCAAAGTCCTTGTTTCTAAGATAAGCCAGTATCAGGAGGAGAGGGTCATTAAAACAAAAGGCATTTTTGTTTAAATTAGTTGTTATTGCAAGCTGTAATTGGGATTATTGTGTTTATCTCTTTCTTTATAAAAGGATGTCTATCTGGAAGAAATTGTATTTTAACACAGTTTTTACTGAAGCCTTTAAAAAAAGAAGTTAAAAACTATCCAAACTAATATAAAGGGAGAAAAAGGAAAAAGGAAAAAAATCAAAGACAAAACAAAAAGTGCTAGGAAACAAACAAGTTTAAGGAAAATAGTAAAGAAAGATACAGGTAGTTCTCAATTTATAATAGTTCACTTAGTGACCATTCAAAGTTACAACGGCACTGAAAACAAAAAGACTTATGGCCATTTTTCACATTTATGGCTGTTGCAGCATCCCCCATGGCTTTTGTACAGGATTACTTGTACAAAGATGTAGCTTCCAATATTCTTTAGAGCAGTTATATGCACACTTACTGTATATTTTAACAGAATAACAGAGTGGAAGGGATCTTGGAGGTCTTCTAGTCCACCTTCCTGCATGAGACCCTGTACCATTTCAGACAAATTGCTGTCCAATATCTTCTTAAAAACCTCTCATGATGGAGCATTCACAACTTCTGAAGGCTTATTGCTCTATTGTTTATTGTTCTATCAGGAAATTTCTCCTTAGTTCTAGGTTGAATCTCTCCTTGAGCCTTTTATTTTAACCTTTCTTTCTGAAATTAACCTTTAACCTTTCTTTCTGAAATTACAGCATAATACTCTTCTTTCTATAATCTACTCTGTCTAGCTAAAAAATTTTTTTTCAATAAATTACAGGGTGGGGATAGGTGGGAAAAGAAGATAACTATAAGCTATAAACTCCACTGGTTCAGAGGTAAGAGTGTTGGTGCAAAGTCATAATCTTATTACCATTTATTAAGCTGATGTAGCAAGCGGCTTTTGTCTCCATGCAACAGAGTGCATTTCAACACAAATTCATTTGACTTAATTACATTTTTCTTAGATTTCACAAAATATTATTGTTCACTTTAAAAGCACCTTAATTTCTCTTATTTTGCTTAATACTGTAATGTTTTTGTGTGTGTGCCTTTCAGGCAACTATCTGGACTGGTTCCTGCAGTTTTCTTGGCAAGGATTTTCAGAAGGGTCTTGTCATTGCCTGCTTCCTAGGGTTAAGAGAGAGGGACTGGCCCAAGGTCACCAGCTGGCTTCATGTCTAAGGCTGTTCTAGAATTCACAATTCCTGGGTTGCTAATCTGATGCCTTCACTAGTGCACCAAACTGGCTCTCTGGTTATTATTATTTGATTCCTATTTTTAACAGTTTAACAGCAATAGAGAAAATATTTTAAAAGATGTAAACAGGTTAGAACATAGGGCTAAAATGAATAGGATGGAATTAAATAGGCAGAAATATACAGGTCTGTATCTGGGTTTCTATATTTATTTATTTATTTATTTATTTAAACGCTCTTATAAGCCGCCCAATCCCATGGGACTCAGGGCGGCGTACAGCATAAGTAAGAAGCGTACAATTTAAAACAGTAATCATAAATTTAAATTAAAAAATAATTAAAAAGAAGACATTATAAAACACAACATTCAGGGGGAATTTGCTTATCCTATTCACCCCATCTGCCGGAAGAGCCATGTTTTTAGGGCTTTACGGAAGGCCAGTAAGGTGGGGATAGTTCGGATCTCTGGTGGAAGATGGTTCCAGAGGGACGGGGCTCCCACAGAGAAGGCCCTCCCCCGCGGCCCCGCCAATCGACATTGTTTGGCCGACGGGACCCGGAGGAGGCCCTCTCTGTGGGACCTAACCGGTCTTAGGGAGGTATGTGGTAGGATGCGGTCCCGCAGGTAACCTGGCCCTGAGCCATGTAGGGCTTTAAAGGTAACGACCAACACCTTAAATTGCACCCGGAGGCTAACTGGTAGCCAATGCAGCTGGCGAAGGATAGGTGTTACGTGGGTGTATCTCGGTACACCCACTACTGCACGCACAGCTGCATTCTGTACCAGCTGGAGTCTCCGAATGCTCTTCGAGGGTAGCCCCATGTAGAGCGCGTTACAGTAGTCAAGCCGTGAGGTGACAAGGGCATGAGTGACTGTGAGCAAGGCCTCCCTCTCCAAGTAAGGTCGCAATTGGTGCACAAGACGGATTTGTGCAAAGGTCCCCCTAGCCACAGCTGAAAGATGTTGATCCAATTTTAGCTGTGGATCTAGGAGGACACCCAAATTGCGAACCTGTTCAGAGGGAGTCAATTTTTCTCCCCCGAGAACCAAGGAGGGACAGTCGACATAGTCCTTGGGAGGCAATATCCAGAGCCACTCAGTCTTGTCTGGGTTGAGCCTGAGTCTGTTCACTCCCATCCAGACCCTCACATCGTCCAGGCAGCGGCACATTACATCAACTGCTTCACTGAACTGACACGGGGTGGAGATGTACAACTGGGTATCGTCAGCATACTGCTGATACCTCACCCCATGCCGTCGGATGATCTCACCCAGCGGTTTCATGTAAATGTTAAACAGGATGGGCGAGAGGACCGAGCCCTGTGGCACCCCGCAAACCAGGGGCCTAGGGGCCGACCTCTGTCCTCCTGTCAACACCGACTGCGTCCTGTCAGAGAGATAGGAGGAGAACCACCGTAAAACAGTGCCTCCCACTCCCATCTCCCCCAGACGACGCAGAAGGATACCATGGTCAATGGTATCGAAAGCCGCTGAGAGGTCAAGTAGCACCAGGATGGAGGAGTAACCCCCGTCCCGGGCTCGCCAGAGATCATCCATCAGCGCGACCAAAGCAGTCTCCGTACTGTAGCCGCGCCTGAAACCCGATTGAAAGGGATCCAGATAATCAGTATCCTCCAATAGCCGCAGGAGTTGGAGCGACACCACCTTCTCGACAACTTTACCCAAGAAGGGTAAGTTGGAGACTGGACGGAAGTTCTTTAAATCCGCTGGGTCCAGGGAAGGCTTCTTGAGGAGGGGCCTCACCACCGCAGCTTTTAAAGGCTGTGGGATGGATCCCTCTCTCAAAGAAGCGATCACAACCGCCTGGAGCCAGCCGCGTGTCACCTCCCTGCTGGCAGAGACCAGCCAGGAGGGGCACGGGTCCAATAAACAGGTGGAGGCGCTCATCGCTCCTATGGCCTTGTCCACATCCTCAGGAGTGACAGGTTCAAACTCGTCCCATATAACAGGACTAAGACTCACCCCTGTCATCTCGGCTTGCCCTGTCCAAATGGAGTCCAGGTCTGTCCGAATCTGAACGACTTTATCCGCCAGAAACTGAGAAAATTCCTCAGCTCTGCCCTGCAAGGGATCTTCAGCTCCCTCCTTGGCTAGGAGGGAGCGAGTCACCCTAAACAGGGCGGCTGGGCGGGAGTCGGCGGACGCAATAAGAGCGGAAAAATACGTGCATTTTGCCGCCCTTATCGCCACTAAGTAAGACTTAATGTAAGTTCTTAAAAGTGTCCGGTCAGACTCAGCTTTACTGGCCCTCCATCGTCGCTCTAGGCGTCTCTTTAGGCGCTTCATCTCCCGGAGCTCCTCAGTAAACCAAGGGGCCCTCCGGGATCCGCTGCCACGGAGAGGCCGCAAAGGCGCAATCCGATCTAAGGCCCCCGTTGCCGCCTGGTTCCAAGCAGCCACTAGAGCCTCAGATGAATCGTGTACCAGGGAGTCAGGTATTTCCCCAAGTTCCTTCTGAAATCCTTCAGATTCCATTAGGCGCCTGGGGCGGAACCACTTAGTCGGCCCCGCCTCCTTGTGGTGGAGGAGTGGTGCCATGAAATCCAACCTCAGAAGGAAATGATCTGACCACGACAAGGGTGTTGTGACTAAACCCCTCAGCCTCAGATCATCTCTCCACTGCTCCGAGAGAAACACAAGGTCAAGCGTGTGACCTCCCTCATGAGTCGGACCCTGAACTACTTGGGTCAGGTTCATGGTTGTCATGGAAGCCATGAACTCCTGGACTGCCTCCGAGGTTTCACCGGGCGATGGCAAATTAAAGTCCCCCAGCACCATCAACCTGGGGAACTCAATCGCCAGCCCTGCTACCGCCTCGAGCAGAACAGGCAGGGCCTTTGTAACGTAGCTAGGAGGCAGGTACGCTAACAAAAGGCCCACCTGGACCCCTAAGTCCAACTTCAGAAGGAGCGTCTCACACCCAACAATCTCCGGGGCAGGGCTCCTTCGAGGATTAAGGTTCTGGCGAGCTATAATCGCCACTCCTCCACCCCTTCCCTGGGGTCGCGGCTGATGCTGCACTAAGAACCCGTCCGGGCACATCTCGGAGAGGGGGACCCCCCCCTCCTGGCCTAGCCAGGTCTCAGTGATACATGCCAGGTCCGCCCCCTCTTCCAGGATTAGATCCCGTACAAGGGGGGCCTTGTTGGTAATTGACCTGGCATTCAACAGCAGCAGCTTGAGCCCAGGGCCCTGACCTCCCTGGTTACCAGGACCTCGGGTTGAGCAAGATGGAACCAAACCAGAGGGGCCAGAACAAGGAATCGCTTGGAGACAGCGAGTTCTCGTTCCCCGAGAGCGGCCTACCCCTCTGCTCCCGCCATACCTACCTCTCCCTGTTATGACCATAATGCTCCCGCTCCCCCTTATACCAGAGATCCCCTCCCCTCCCCCACTGGTCTCCCACTCTTCCGGCAAACCATCCATTCCACTCATTCTAGGTCGGGGATTAGGCTCCAGAGCCCCTCCACTTCTGTTTTCACACTCAGTAAAGGGGGCCGGGGCCCAAGCACCCGCATTCTTCATTCTTCCAATCAATCAGTCTACACATATACTCCAAGAATCATACAATCATGCACCCACATAACATATCGGAGGTAGATTTACAAGTTTAAGACAAAGAGGAGACACCATCAAGTGAGGGTGTGATATAAAACGGATCCCTGCTGTTACCCAGGTCTCATAACTGTTCTGTCCTTTATCACACAGCGTCTTTGCGATCTTTTCAAAGGAGACTTTAGTAGGTGACAGAGTCTCCAGTTCTCAGAGTCAGTGTATATTTGTCCTCCTTCATAGATTAGTAATAATAATGATCGGCATCCGGGAATCGATAATCCGGGGGGCAAAGAGCAATCTTCCCTACTCAGCTGTTTTCGGGAGTCCAAAATCCCTCTCCCCTTGGTATAAGATCGAGTTCTACCTAAGGGGGGGATCCCCCACAAAAAGTGCAAAAGCCAGGAGAAAGTGCTAATCATCGCAGTCGCCCTAATAATCCGCCACATCTTCGTCTCGATCGTACTGATCTTCAAATGACCAGAGACATCCACAGAGGTAGAGAGGGCGGAAGATGGAAAAGGGCCACAATAATTATTATCGCCTCAGAGACTCAGAGTCTAACAGTCTTCCTAGGAATAAATGGCGGCTATGGGGGATAATGTAGTAAGATAACAAAATAACCCTCCCCCCCAGCAGTAGCGATGTTAGCAAACTCAAAAACCGATGTAGATGGTACAAGCATTCAGTAAACATTCCCCAAAAATAACACAGGTCACCGCTTTGCCGCTTTGCCGCCACCAAGCAATTAATGGCGGCCGCGATCTCCGCGGTCGGCCTTGGGGGACCTGGCTGTCGCAGATTTCCCTCACCGCCGAAGGGCCAGCTCCAAGTGCTGCGCAGTCTGTCAATTTATAGTCAGTTCAGTATAGGGGCGTTCGTTCGAAAAGGCTCTCTCCCAAAAACGACCTCGATCTTCCTTGCCGCGTTTGGGAAGTTGATCCCAGCCTCACGCTAATATCTCTGGGGAGATTCCACTATCAGCAGGGCTCCCGACCACCAAACGACCGGCGTGTCGTCCGAGCTCGCCTTCTCCCCTCCGAATGGGAAATCCGCCCTCAATCGCTTCGGTCGATGGGTTCTCCCGATCTTATGATCGTCAAAAGCTACCGTCAGGCCTCAAAGAAACCGGCCCTCACGACGTCCCTACCGCTTCAAAATGGACGGCGGCCTCCGCAGCGGTCTCTGCAGCCGAAGACACGAAGGAGACTAACGGCACTATCCGTGTGTGGCTAGATGTTTCGCCACCACCCACTGGTGCCAGATATGTTCGCAATCCTTCCAGAGCACGAAAAAGCTCTGGGCAGAGTCTCCTTTCCACGAACGGCCGGAGAGACAATCAGCTGTTTTGCGGAGCCGAAACAGCTGATTGAGGTTTTTAAGAAAAGACTGGACAGCCACCTGTCTGAAATTGTATAGGGTCTTCTACTTGAGCAGGGGGTTGGACTAGAGGACCTCCAACATCCCTTCCAGCTCCATTCTGACTTCTGGATAGGAATATGAAAGGCATACATATAGAATGAGGGAGATCTAATTTGGCAGTAGTAGGGCGAAAAGGCTCTGGGTGTCTTGGTTAAACACATTTAAATATGTGCCAGCAGTATAATACAGCTGCTAAAAAGGTCAGTGGGAAGTACAGATAGTCCTTGACTTACAACAATTCATTTAGTGACCATTCAAAGTTACAACGGCACTAAAATGTGACTTATGACTGCTTTTCACAGTTATGACCTTTGCAGTATCCCTATGATCATGTGATCAAAATTCAGATGCTTGTCAACTGGTTCATATTTATGACCATTGCAGTGTCCCAAGGTCATGTGATCACCTTTTGTGACCTTCTGACAAGCAAAGTCAATGGGAAAGCCAGATTCACTTAACAACCGGATTACTAACTTATCAACTGCAGTGATTCATTTAACAATTGTGGCAAGAAAGGTCGTAAAATGGGGCAAAACTCACTTAACAAATGTTTCACTTAACAAATTTTGGGTTCATTTGTGCTCATAAATCGAGGGCTACTTGTATTAACAGGAGCATAGAAACCAGATAATGAGACATAATTTTTCTGCTCTACCCAGTCCCAGTCAGACAACATTTGAAATGTTATGACCAGTTCTGGGCACCACAATTTAAAAAAATGTAGAAATAATTTGGAGCCAAATCAAATGAGGCCTACCAAGAAGGTAAAGAAACTAATTTCTACCAGGGAACTGTTAAGGAAGGGATTTCACTATGTTTAGCCTATAAAAGTGATAGCTTAAGGGAAATATGATATCATCACATGCAGCTCACACACATAGCTGTTTTCCTGTGCTTTCCTTCCTTCCTGAAGCTAGGAGAAGATAATATTGGCATTAATCACATAATTCTGACACTATTCTTAGTGTGCTGCTAGGTTAGATCGAGGTTAGATTAACAGCAATCTAGGTTAGATTAACAGAGTTGGAAGGGACCTTGTAGGTCATCTAGTCCAACCCCACGCCCAAGCAGGAGACTCTACACCATTTTGGACAAATGGCAGTCCAATCTCTTCTTGAAAGCCTCCAGTGATGAAGCTTCCACAACTTCCGAAGGCAAGCTGTTCCACTGGTTGATTGTTTTCACTGTCAGAAAATTTCTCCTTACTTCTAGGACTCTATGGTTTCCATGTGTGACATTAGAAAAACAGTGATTGGTAGTTTTCCCAAGTTTAAATTTGAATGTTACCAGCTATAAATCACAATACAGAACATGTGCAGGGGTAGTAGTAAGGGCTGGGCAATCATTTTATGTACCTTTTTTTTTACTGTTGACCTATCAACCTGATGACCAGTGGATGGCAGCAAAGAGTTGGCATAGATTTCTGCAGCCCTGATAAAGAAAAGGGATTTCGATAAGATGGAGATTATGGGAAGCTCTAAGATCCATATAATTTTTCCAAAATGATTATTGTATTTCAACATTTTGACTAGTAGTAACGGCAGAGTTAGAGTGCAAAAAGAAGTGCATATTACTTCATAAAGGGCCAATTCTTAATTGTAGAATTGTAAATTCTTAATTTTTTAAAAAATTTCTGAATTCCTTCCTTTAAAAAAAACTTTTTTCAATTTTTAATATGCAGACACCCACAAAAGAGCATTCATCAATTGTTTCTTAAAAAGAGGCACAACCCAGCATTCCTGCGACAGGAAGAAAAGTATCCCAGACTTCCCTAAGAAAAAAAGGGCAAATATTGGTGATAGGAGATTCAATTCTTAGACAAACAGAAACTATATTCTGCAGATCAGGCAGTCAATCCAGGGAATTATATAATCTTCCTGGAGCAAAAATCAAAGATGTAACTGATTTCCTTACTAAAATAATCAACCAAAAAGTTATTGACAGACTTGAACAATGGGCCTACCCAACAACATGAAATTTAATCTGGAGAAAGGTACAAGTACATATTAGAAGAAACCTGGCTCAAAAACAGTAACTATGAAAGGGACCTTGGAGTCATAGTGGATGATCCCTTAAATATGAGCCAGCAATGTGTGGCAGCAGCCAAAAAAGCTGATACAATCCTTGGTTATATAAACAGAAGCATAGAATCAAAATCACATGAAGTATTAGTACTGCTTTATAAAGCCTTAGTAAGACCACACCTGATATACTGCATCCAGTTTAGGTCACCGCATTACCCAAAAAATGTTCAGACTTTGGAAAAAGTGCAAGGAAGAACAACTAAGATGATTAAGGGCCTGGAGGAAAAAAACATATGAAGAACAGTTGCAGGAATTGGGTATGGTCAGTCTAGAAAAAAGAAGGACTAGGGATGATAGCAGTATTCCAGTGTTTGAGGGGCTGCCACAAAGAAGAGGGAGTCAAAGCACCAAGGCAAAACAAGACACAATGGATGGAAACTAATAAAGGAGAGAAGAAACCTGGAATTAAGGAGAAACTTCCTAATTAACCAATGGAACAGCTTGTCTTCAGAAGTTGTAGATGTTAAGATGATTTTAAGAAAAGACTGGACAGCCACCTATCTGAAATAGTATAGGGTCTCCTGCTTGAGCAGGGGGTTGGACTAGAAGACATCCAAGGTCCCTTCCAGCTCTATTTTGATTGATTTTTGTCTTTCTTGGCTCCCTTCTGTTGGTTGCATAGATTTGTGCAACCATGATGCAGCCATTGGATAGTGTTGGTGAAGGACTGGAGATAGAAAAAACACTTTATTAATTCTTGTGTGAAATGACAGAATATATATATATATATATATATATATATATATATATATATATATATATATATATATATATATATATATATATATATATGTGTGTGTGTGTGTGTGTGTGTGTGTGTGTGTGTGTGTGTGTGTGTGTGTGTGTGTGTGTGTGTGTGTGTGTGTATATATATGTGTGTGTGTGTGTGTGTGTGTGTGTGTGTGTGTGTGTGTGTGTGTGTGTGTATATTAAGGTGACCAGATGTCCCGATTTTGGCGGGACACACCCGCTTTTCCACCATTTGTCCCGCGTCCCGCTCGCCCTCTTAAAAAGTCCCGATTTTTTAAAACAATGCCCGACTAGGGCATTCTTTCAAAAAATCGGCCTGAAAGGCAGCAGGCCTCTCAGCTCGGGCCGGCGTTGGCGGCGGGCGGGTGCTGGAAGCTGGGGGGAGGGGGAAGGGAGGCTGCTCCTCCTCTCCTTCCCCCACCCCATCCCTAGCCCCGCCCTCGGAGGCGCCGCTGCGGTTGGGAGGGGTGAGGGATGAGGAGCCGTCACCGCTTTGAGCTTACGAGCGGCGCAAACAGCCCTTCCTCATCCCCCTCCCCTTTCTTCCCCCCGTCGCCTCGCTGCCGCCGTTGCCCTGGGGCCGGCCGGGCGACCGGGAGACCGCGGTGCTTGGATGCTTGGAGCAGGTAAGCTCCGGCTGCCTCCTTTCCCCGTCTCCCGCCTCCCGTTCGTTGCTTGCCAGCCCGGCCGAAGGGAAGGCGGGAGGCGAGGAAAGGCCTCCCGAAAGGAGGGGAGGCGAGCCAGCCCGGCCGAAGGGAAGGCGGGAGGCGAGGAAAGGCCTCCCGAAAGGAGGGGAGGCTTCGGGAGCCCGCCTCCCTTTCGGGCCGAAAGGGAGGCGGGCTCCCGAAGCCTCCCCTCCTTTCGGGAGGCCTTTCCTCGCCTCCCGCCTTCCCTTCGGCCGGGCTGGCAAGCAACGAACGGGAGGCGGGAGACGGGGAAAGGAGGCAGCCGGCAGCTCACCTGTCGCGAGCTACAGGCATCCAAGCGCCCTCCCGCCTCCCCCCTCCCGCCTCCCCCCCCACCTCACCTGGACGCGCATGCGCAGAGGGCAAAACTCAAATGGAGAAACCCACCCCCATCAATGGTGTCCCGCTTGAAGAAAAAAAAATCTGGTCACTTTAATATATATATATATATATATATATATATATATATATATATATATATATATATATAGAGAGAGAGAGAGAGAGAGAGAGAGAGAGAGAGAGAGAGAGAGAGAGAGAGAGAGAGAGAGAGAGAGAGAGAGAGAGAGATCTGATAATTCAAAAGGGTAGGAGAGGAAATTTCCTCTTCTCTCCCGCTTCTCTCCATTAGGCTTGCCGCACAGAGGCCTTTCCTATCTTATCCTCTTCTCTCCCTCAAGCTGGCCCCATTGAACCTCTCCTATCTCCTTCTCTCCCTCAGGCTTGCCCCACAGAGCCCCTCCTCTCCTATCCCCCTTCTCTCCCTCAGACTTGCTCCACAGAAGCCTCTCCTCTCCTATCCCCCTTCTCTCCCTCAGGCTTACCCCACAGAGGCCTCTCCTATATTATCCCCTTCTCTCCCTCAGGATGGCCCCATTGATCCTCTCCTATCTCCTTCTCTCCCTCAGGCTTGCCCCACAGAGCCCCTCCTCTCCTATCCCCCTTCTCTCCCTCAGGCTTGCCCCACAGAGGCCTCTCCTATATTATCCCCTTCTCTCCCTCAGGATGGGCCCATTGATCCTCTCCTATCTCCTTCTCTCCCTCAGGCTTGCCCCACAGAGCCCCTCCTCTCCTATCCCCCTTCTCTCCCTCAGGCTTACCCCACAGAGGCCTCTCCTATCTTATCCACTTCTCTCCCTCAGGCTTGCCACACAGAGGCCTCTCCTATCTTATCCCCTTCTCTCCCTTAGCTGTCCCCATTGATCCTCTCCTATCTCCTTCTCTCCCTCAGGCTTGTCCCACAGAAGCCTCTCCTCTCCTATCCCCCTTCTCTCCCTCAGGCTGGCCCCATTGAACCTCTCCTATCTCCTTCTCTCCCTCAGGCTTGCCCCACAGAAGCCTCTCCTCTCCTATCCCCCTTCTCTCCCTCAGGCTTGCCCCACAGAGGCCTCACCTATCTTAGCCCCTTCTCTCCCTCAGGCTGGCCCCATTGAATCTCTCCTATCTCTTTCTCTCCCCCAGGCTTTCCCCACAGAGGCCTCTCCTATCTTATCCCCTTCTCTCCCCCAGGCTTGCCGCACAGAGGCCTTTCCTATCTTATCCCCTTCTCTCCCTCAGGTTCCTCTCCAAACTCCCAGCCTGCAGGCCAGATGAGTCACGCGCTGGCCATGCCCAAGTGGCAGTTGGAACAGAGTTATTTTCAGGTTGGGAGGGGGAGTAGAATGTCTCCTTAGCATCAGAGCGTGTTAATAATAATATAAGAAATACTAATGATCTGATGGTCATTTCGAAAAATTCTTTCTTAGCGAGCACCTAGAAGCCAGGAGGAACATATGTGCCAAATTTCAAGTTTGTAGGCTTTACAGTTCTGGAGATTTCATGATTCTGCGTGAGTGTTTTTCACACACACACACACACACACACACACACACACACACACACATATATATATATATATATTTCATGATTCTGCATGAGTGTTTTACACACACACACACACACACACACACACACACACACACACACATATATATATTTCATGATTCTGCATGAGTGTTTTACACACACACACACACACACACACACACACACACACACACACACACACACACACACACACACACACACACACACACACACACACACACACACACACACACATATATATATATATATATATATATATATATATATATATATATATATATATATATATATATATATATATATATATATATTCCCCCAATGACCAAAGGGTGAATGCTCTGAAAGGGCATATGAGATTGGCTTTACTCATGTTCAACTACAGTATATCATTTGCCATGAAAATAGCAAGTCCAGACACAAGAAATGTGGACATGTGGGTAAAGAATTGCTTACTTTTCATTCAATATTACAATATTTCCCTCTCCTATTTTATATATTAAGTATTAATTCATTAATTAAATCAACAAATATCGCTGCCCATCTTGCAAATTTAACTCTGATACAGGAAATCTGACTCTGACACAGTCTAACAACAAAAAATAAAACAACAACGACAATGACAAAAACAATAACACCTATAATGGTTGCTGGGATCAAACTCAATAAATACTCAACTAACCAGTAACACAACTGCAAAAAACAGATTGGAAAAAAAAAGTTAACATTAGCAAAATTACAGTAAGAGATCACCTGTCTGAACTTGATGAGTACAAATCACAAGGACCAGATGGATTACATCCCAGAGTCCTAAAGGAGCTAGCAGATGTCATTTCAGAACCACTGCATCACATCTTCCAAAAATCCTGGAACACAGGGGAACTACCTGAGGACTGGAAAAGAGCTGACGTAGTTCCCATCTTCAAAAAAGGAAAAAAAAAAGACCCAGGTAACTACAGACCAATCAGCCTAACATCAATACCCGGGAAAATACTGGAAAAGATAATTAAAAAACAGATCTGCCATCACCTAGAAACAAGCAAAGTAATAACCAGCAGCCAACACTGGTTTGTTATGAACAAATCATGCCAAACCAATCTCATTTCATTCTTCAACACTGTGACCAAATTAGTAGACCAGCGAAATAGTGTGGACACAATAGACTTCAGCAAAGCATTCAACAAAGTAGACCACAACCTACTTCTTCATAAGCTAGAAAAAAGTGGGATAGGCAGCTACACGACCAGATGGATTAACAACTGGCTGACTAACCGTATTCAACGAATAGTCCTCAATGGGTCTAAGTCAGGGGTGGCCAAACCATGGCGCATGCGCCAAACGTGGCGCATTGGATGATTGCAAGTGGCGCATTGCAATCGTCCAACAGACAGAAAAGGTGACGCTGTTTTGCAACTGTGAAGAAAAATGTACAGATAAATTTGGTCAGTGGATAACAATTATGCAGGAAGAAGGGGATCGGACAATAAGAAGGTTTTAGCGAGCGAAAGTGATTCTGACCTTCTTATTGTCCGATCCCCTTCTTCCTGCATAATTCTGGAGAGAGCGCGCAGTTCAAAGTCAAACTCCGGCAGTGACGAAACAAGCAAAGTTGGCTCTTCTGTGACTCGTGGACTTCAACTCCCAGAATTCCTGAGCTAGCAGGGCAGAGGAGGAAGTAGTCAGTCACAAGCGTCGGCCCCGCTGCTCGTGTGCTGTTACTTCAGAGCAAAGGAAGCGTGGGGGGGGGGTAGAGGAGAAGGAGGAGGAGGAGGCGGCGGCAGCAATCCGAGGCTTCACCCCAAAACTAAGCAATTGCCCGTTGCCCACACGCCCTGAGGTCTGGGACTCCACAGCTCCATTGGGGAAAGGGAGGACAGCAGGGCTCCAAGGAGGGGGGGCGCTGTTGCTGCCTCCACTGCTGCTGCTGCTTCTCGGAATGCAGAAGCTGCGTGGAAGCTCCGCCCGGGGCAAGCCTTCTCATCGCCCCGCGCTTGCTTTTGTTCCCGCCGGCTGCTGGTGCTGGTGACATGCTTTGCCAGCCCTGGTTGTTGTGATCGTTACTTCTGCGGGGGGTTCTTATTTCCAGGGGGGGAGGGGGGAAGCACCCTCTTTCCCTCCCTTCTGAAAGAGGCACGGGGATGCCAGAAGTGGCGGCATCAGAACTTGGCATCTTGGAAGAGGGCTGGGCGAGGGAGAAAGGAGCCACGGTGGGGATTGCTTTGCAGGGAGAAAGAAAGGAAGGAAGGAAGGAAGGAAAGTTAGGAAGGAAGGAAGAAAAGTTAGGAAGGAATGAAGACAAAGAAAGAAAGAAAGAAAGGAAGGAAGAAAGGAAGGAAGGAAGGAAGAAAAGTTAGGAAGGAAGGAAGACAAAGAAAGAAGGAAGGAAGGAAGGAAGGAGAAAAGATAAAGAAAGAAAGAGGGAGGGAGGAAGGAAGGAAGGTTAGGAAGGAAGGAAGACAAAGAAAGAAAGAAAGAAAGAAAGAAAGAAAGAAAGAAAGAAAGAAAGAAAGAAAGAAAGAAAGAAAGAAAAGTTAGGAAGGAAGGAAGACAAAGAAAGAAGGAAGGAAGGAAGGAGAAAAGACAAAGGAAGGAAGAAGGAAGGAAGGAAGAGGGGGGAGGGAGGGAGAGAGAGAGAAAGAAAGAAAAAGAAAGAAGAGAGAGAGAGAGAAAGAAAGAAAGAAAGAGACAGATAGACAGAAAGAAAGAAAGAAAGAAAGAAAGAAAGAAAGAAAGAAAGAAAGAAAGAAAGAAAGAAAGAAAGAAAGAAAGGTTAGGAAGGAAAGAAGACAAAGAAAGAAAGAAAAAGAAAGAAAGAAAGAAAGAAAGAAAAGTTAGGAAGGAAGGAAGACAAAGAAGGAAGGAAGGAAGGAAGGAGAAAAGACAAAGAAAGAAAGAAGGAAGGAAGGAGGAAGAAAGAAAGAAAGAAAGGTTAGGAAGGAAGGAAGACAAAGAAAGAAAGAAAGAAAGAAAGAAAGAAAGAAAGAAAGAAAGAAAGAAAACAAAGAAAGAAAATTTAGGAAGGAAGGAAGACAAAGAAAGAAAGAAGGAAGGAAGGAAGGAAGGAAGGAAGGAAGGGAGAAAAAAGAAAGAAAGAAAGAAGGAAGGAAGGAGGGAGAGAGAGAGAGAGAGAGAGAGAGAGAGAGAGAGAGAGAGAGAGAGAGAGAGAGAGAGAGAGAGAAAGAAAGTAAGTAAGTAAGTAAGTAAGTTGTATTGCCGCCTTGAGTCCTGCGGGAGTGGGGCAACATACAAAAACGACGAAAATAAATCAATAAATAATAAATGGCGGATCGGAACTCGTCTGTGAAAAAATTTGGCGGATGGTATGCTTAAGGTTGGCCACCACTGGTCTAAGTCTACATGGAGAGAAGTAAGCAGTGGGGTACTACAAGGTTCTGTCTTAGGCCCAGTACTCTTTAACATCTTCATAAATGACCTAGATGAGGAAATAGAAGGGGAACTAACCAAATTTACAGACAACACTAAGCTGGCGGGAATAGCTAACACCCCAGAAGACAGGCTCAGGATCCAGATGGATCTTGACAGACTTGAACACTGGGCCCTATCTAATAAAATGAAATTCAATGCAGCGAAAAGTAAAGTCCTGCACCTAGGTAAGAAAAACCAAAAATATACATATAAACTGGATTAAACCACACTCAATAGCAGTGACTGCGAGAGGGATCTTGGAGTCCTAGTGGACAACCAGCTAAAAATGAGTCAGCAGTGTGCAGCAGCAGCCAAAAAAGCCAATGCAATCCTAAATTGCATTCATAGAGGGATACAATCTAGGACTATGGAGGTACTAATACCACTCTATAAAGCCTTAGTTAGATCACACCTAGAGTACTGCATCCAGTTTTGGTCACCACACTACAAAAAGACATTGAAACTCTAGAGAAAGTGCAGAGGAGAGCAACCAGGATGATTAGGGGACTGGAAACTATAACATACGAAGAGTAATTGCAGGAACTGGGCATGGCCAGTTTAGCGAAGAGAAAGACCAGGGGAGACAAGATAGCAGTGTTCCAATACTTGAGGGGATGCCACAGAGAGGAAGGGGTCAGGCTGTTTTCCAAGGCACCAGAAGGCCAGACAAGGAATAATGGATGGAAACTGACCAAGGAGAGATTCAACCTGGAAATAAGGAGGAACTTGCTGACAGTGAGAGCAATCAACCAGTGGAACAGCTTGCCTACGGAGGTTGTGAGAGCTCCAACACTTGAGACTTTCAAAAGGAGATTGGACTGCCATTTGTCTGAAACGGTGTAGGGACTCCTGCTTGAGCGGGGGATGGACTAGATGACTTACAAGGTCCCTTCCAACTCTAGTAATCTGTAAATACTCAAAAGGCACAATATACCGTTGGCCATCTAACCTCCCAACTCCCAGCCCTGCTCCCAACTCCAAGCGTTCAACCTTTTTAGAAGGTCAGCACAGTCAGGGCCAATCTAACTTCAGGGAGGGGCCTGGTGTTCTACAGGGCAGGAGCTGCAGCAGAAATACATGCCAATCTGGTCACACTGAATGGAAAAAAATTAAGTAATAAAGACTGTTCTTAAATAAGAATGTCTAATTGTGGTTCTCTTAACCCCTTTCTAAATCAACCCATGCAAGAGTGCTTTGGGTGTTAAAGTGCTTATTTCCTGTGTCAGCTGATTCCACTAATCCTATTGGCAATGGAGTTTGACCAATACGTTGGTTCATTTTCTTCTGCTGAAGATAACAGAAGGGTCTTATCTTTCTTATGCCTGGAAGGAATATTGCTCCCATGTCCAGGGAAGAACAATCAGCTACTAGTGACCAAAAAAAATATTTGAACATGGATTTTATTTTACTAACCTGAGAAGGAAATGACACATAATGAACATAGCTAGGACATTTCCAAGGAAGTGGTTGATTATGTCAAGTTACCTATTCAATGATTATCTGTTCCATGATTACGAAAACAGTTTTTGCCTTTTGTTCTGTGTATGCAAATAGGAATATGTTCAGTTGTTCTGGAGGTGGGAGGGTAATTCCACTAGGTAGAGGAAGGTGATTGTGTACATAAACTACAACTGGCTGAAGTTTTCAAAAATGTTTCAATGATACGTTTATGTACAAACCAATTATTTGTGTGAAATAGTGAGGACATCCCACTAATTATAATTTTTATAAGAATATTTTAAGACATACTGGAAACGTATATGAGTTTTTATATCTGTGTAGGCAACCCTGCTTTAACATTGGAGAGTTGGAGATGAGTAAGGAAAACACATTATAAGATTTGGGATGATGATACAGGAGTATCATCTCACTTCTCACAGATTTTTAATGTTTGAACATATGTTTTGAAGTGTTATTATGATTATGTCAGTTGGCATATCTTACCTGAGTTATGTATACTCATTTAGAAGTAGTAACATTTCGTTATATAAGGGAATTATGTATGTATTAAGAATATAAAACCAGCAAAGCATGGGTTATTGCTGTTTTGCTTGAAAAGAATGATTATTTTCTGAGTAAAGCTAGCAAATATGAAAAATTTGCTATCTGGCCTGAAGGCAAATGTCTTTCATTCCAAGTTCAGGGAAATTATTCTCAACTGACAAGTGCAAACTATAGTGTATGTGGACTAAAAATAGGAATATTTTAGTATGCTTTTCACTAAAAGTATACAATTGGAAAATTATCCTACTTTGGACACATAATATGAAAAGACCTAGTTTTCTGGAGAAAGCTCCAATGCTGGGAAAGGTGGAAAGGAGGAGGAGAAGGCAACCAGCAGAAAGGTTCCGGTGTTGATAGGTGCAAGAAGACCCGAAGGACTATTTTAGAGAGACATCATTATGGATGAAATCTATGTATGTGGTTGCTAAGAGTCAACACCAACTTTTTTTTTTGTACAATTTTTTTTATTTTCTCCATCACTTCATATACAATTTAATACACACGTACCTTAAGATATTACAATAAAAAATACATATTTGTTCAATATAATCAATCATTCAAAAGTCAATATCTTATTCAACACTTGCCTCGTCAGTCATCAGTCTGTTCTACTTTATTCCATTGCACTCCCCTCTCTATCTCCAACTTCTCCTCCTACTTTCTAACTCCTTCCCTCCTCCTCTACCCTCTCTACACCTTCTCTTCCTCCCTTCTACTTCCTCTTTCACTTTCTTTACCTTTCCTTGAGTGCTTTTATACTAACTCATTTTATATTTGACAGACTGATGCTACTCTCAATTTTAAATTACATATCTCTTTTTAAAAAATAAACAATATAATAAAAATAAAAATTTAACCAATATAATTATATTATTATTCTTTTTATGTAGTATACTCTCTTCTAGGTACATGCTGCTATTTCCATCTTACCTCCAAAAAAAGAAAAGAAAAGAAAAAAAAATCTAATTTCTAGTTTTGTCATCTGGGATATTCACCAGTTAATTTCAAATTTCCTTCCAAATTGACCGCTATTTGCTTAACTTTCCAAGATAGTTACTGTCTCCTGCTTCTTAATTTTAAGCCATATTGCTTCCTTTAATTCTTTAGTCTCTTTATTCATCGCTTCTGTTTTTTATCCTTTGTTCTATCAAAAAACTAAATGCCCAATTATTCTTTTAATTTCTCATATTAATCATCAACATTCTTACTAATTGTATCCACTCTATAATTTTTCAACTCTTAAAATAATAATTTAAAAAATCTTAAATTTTACATTTAAACAAATCTCATATATAAAAGTGAGTCAACACCAACTTGATAGCGCATAATCAATCCATTTGGAAAAGGCTATTTAGGCCATTGAATTCAACTTGTTGCTCAGATAGGTTTGTGTGGGTGTGTGAATACATATGTATATGTGTTTGTGTGTATAGAAGACATTTGACTTGTTATTTTCTAGTTACTATGTCTATACAGTTTTCTTGGCATCATTACAGAGGGGTTTTTCATTACCTTCCTTTGTTTTTTGGCTTTTTGACTTCCTAGTACTGCCAACAACTCTAGAATTTCCAGATAGTTTCCCATTTACTAACTAGTGCAGGAATCCAAATTTAATGTTCTCTAAGAGATGGCTATCTGACTTCCACCTGAACACATTCAGTGAAGATGAGTGTACCACTTTTTCCTATGCAATTTACTTGCTCTCTTTTGGCTAGGAAGAACATTTTTTTTGCTGAATATTCAGTGATGCCTTTTCTGACATTCAATCCAATGTGACATCCTTTCTAAAGTATTATCATTATCACTCTTGGTCTTCTCTTCTCCCAGCACCTTCAATCTCTCTTCACCAGACAGTTAGTTCTCTAGTCACTTTTGCTGCCTTTCTCTAAATGTGTTCCAGTTTGTCTGAAGGGGTTGTTCAGAACTGTGCATAAATTTGAGAAGTGATCAATGCAGAGCAAAGTGAAACTATTACTTTCTGTGATTTGATGTATTGTAGTATAAAATTGCATTTTTTCTTTTTTCTTTCTTTCTTTCTTTGGCAGACACATCATATTACTAACTCATGCATTTTGTAATCAATACTGTTCCAAGATATTTTTCAAGAGAACTATGCCCAAGCTGGGAGAACTTTGTCTCTGTTAAAATTCATTCTATTATTTTCAACTAATTCTCTAACTTGTCAAAGTCATTTTGAATTTTTTTTCAGTTTTCTATGGTATTAGCTATATCATGTAATTTTGAGTTATTTGCAAGTTTCATAAGCATTACCTTCCATATTCAAGACATCAGTAAAAATATTGAAAAGTAAAGGGTCTAGGATTTAACTCTGCTATACCCCACTCAGTATTTATTTAAAACTTTTACCTAGCTTTCCATCTTATGTTGAACTCTGGGCAGCTCTCAATCAACAATTAAAACAACATCATTAAAAATGATATAACATGAATCTATTAAAACCATAAACATTGAAAACTTGGCACTGAACTTCTAACATTAAATCTTCTCATCCACCTCACCCTAGCGTTCTCAGAGCTTGGGCGAAAAGCCAGATCTTCACTTTCTCTCCCCCAAGAACCAAGGAGGGACAATTGACAGAATCCTTGGGAGGCAATATCCATAGCCACTCGGTCTTGTCAGGGTTGAGCTTTAGCCGGTTCTTCCCCATCCAGACCCTAACATTGTCCAGGCAGCGGCACATTACGTCGACGGCTTCCCTGAATTGAGACGGGGTGGAGATGTACAACTGGGTATCATCAGCATACTGCTGATACCTCACCCCGTGTCGTCGGATGATCTAACCCAGTGGTTTCATGTAGATGTTAAACAGGATGGGCGAGAGGACCGAGCCCTGCGGCACCCCACAAAGTAGGGGCCTAGGGCTCGACATCTGCCCCCCTGTCAACACCGACTGCGTCCTATCAGAGAGGTAGGAGGAGAACCACTGTAGCACAGTGCCGCCCACTCCCACCTCGCTGAGATGACGCAGAAGGATACCATGGTCAATGGTATCGAAAGCCGCTGAGAGGTCAAGTAGCACCAGGATGGAGGAATAACCACCATCCCGGGCTCACCAGAGGTCATCCATCAGGGTGACCAAAGCTGTTTCCGTACTGTAGCCGCGCCTGAAACCCGATTGAAAGGGATCCAGAAAATCAGTGTCATCCAACAGCCGTAGGAGTTGGAGTGCCACCACTTTCTCTACAACCTTCCCGGCAAAGGGAAGGTTGGAGACCGGATGGAAGTTCTTTAAATCCGCCGGGTCCAGGGAAGGCTTCTTGAGGAGGGGCCTCACCACCGCAACTTTTAAGGGCCGCGGGACGGACCCCTCTCTCAGAGAAGCATTGACCAATGCCTGGAGCCAGCCGCGTGAAACCTCCCTGGTGGCCGAAACCAACCAGGAGGGACACGGGTCCAATGAACAAGTGGCGGAACTCATCGCTCCTATGGCCTTGTCTACATCATCAGGAGTCACCGGTTCAAACTCCTCCCATATAACAGGACTAAGGCCTGCCCCTGTCATCTCTGTCTGTACTGCCCAATCGGAGTCCAGGTCTGTCCAAATCTGAGTGACTTTATCCGCCAGAAACTGAGAAAATTCCTCAGCTCTGCCCTGCAAGGGATCTTCGCCGCCCTCCTTGGCTAGGAGGGAGCGGGTCACCCTAAACAGGGCGGCTGGGCGGGAGTCAGCGGATGCAATAAGGGCGGAAAAATGCGAACATTTTGCCGCCCGTATCGCCACTAAGTAAGACTTAATGAAAGTTCTTAAAAGTGTCCGGTCAGACTCAGCTTTACTAGATCTCCATCGTCGCTCTAGGCATCTCTTTTGGCGCTTCATCTCCTGGAGTTCCTCGGTAAACCAAGGAGCCCTCCTGGATCCGCTACCATGGAGAGGTCGCAAAGGCGCAATACGATCCAAGGCCCCTGCCGCCGCCCGATTCCACGTGGCTACAAGGGCCTCGGACGAATTGCCTAGGGAGCTATTGTTCCCTAGGCAAAAGACCCCAAAATATTTTTAAAGTCCATAATTCCAGATAATGCTTAGAAGTGGTGACACCTCTGTAATTCACTAAACTTTAAGTAGTAGTAGGAGGTACAGCACAATCATACTTACAATATTCTACCATTACAGCCAATCTCAATAGAATTTGCTGTAGGCATCCTATGGAATTGATTTCATGGTCTGGTCTACCAAAAGGGGTGGACAGTGCAGTGAAGTGCAGTGCTTTCAGAAACAGCCTTAATGTCCATGGATATTTCCCATTCCAGCAATAAACCTGAGTCCTACGGGAGTTGGGCAGCATATAAAAATGACTAAATAAATAAATAAATAAATAAATAAATAAATAAATAAATAAATAAATAAATAAATAAAAATAAATAAATAAATAAATAAATAAATAAATAAATAAATAAATAAATAAATAAATAAATAAATCAATCAATCTGTGGCATTTTGCAAAAGCTTCAGTTTACAGATCAACTTCAAAGGCAGTTCTATGTAGAACTCCTTTCAGTAAACCAGCATAAAGGTAAACACTGCATAAATCACTGTGGCAAAGTTATTCCTGTGACGGAACAAGTCACACTGACAAAACAGCCAAAGCTGGGAAAAACACTCCTAGCTGTGGAAGTTATTTGAACCCCCATGAATAAATGTGGGTCCAGGATTACCTTGGATTACATGGTTGCTTTATCTGTTTATTGGGCAGATGAAGCAAACACATAATCCAGGTTGCTTCATCCATGAGTGCAATGTCATCTAAAGCAAGAAAACTCCTTAATTCATGGACAAAGGAGTCATCTATCCAAAGTGCTTCTTTTAAATGTTTTAACTCAATCTAGAAGGTCTACTAATCTTGGGCCCAAATATAAATCAGTGGATCGGGTGTTGGGACCATCTACATTGGCACAGCAAGTGTAGCATGCTGTGTAAAACACCTGAGATCCAGAGACCTTTGCTGAACTACTGCAAACTATCCATCATGCTATCAGTAGATACAATCAATGTTGTTGCTATTCCTATTCTAATTTCAAAGGTCACATAGTGTACAGTATGTATCTCTTAAGAGAGGTTATAATGAAATTGTGGGGCTAAAAAGAAAATCTTTCACTTCATCACAAAAATTCCATTGACTTTATACAAATAGCTTATTAAAAGGCTGTTCATGTGAACTCTCACTGTTATCAGATATTTTTAAATGGAGAAATTATTAAAGAATTAGAAATTATTAGTAGTAATTATTAAAAATTATTTTGCATGCAAATAATGACCTCTGTGGTGGAGGAAGAAAAGTTTATGTTGCACTCCGGATGGACTATGGATGTTTCCAGGGTGTTCCTAACACTAACGTTGCAGACCTCGTCTGTTTTTCCCTTTTTAATGATGTTCTCTGAGGTAAGAAGATGAAATAAATGGTTTGGAAAATATGGGACAGTGCCAAATGGGAAATGACAATTTTTGGATCTCCCATAAAACTGTGAATCAGGAAGTGATATGATAGAAAAAAAGTGTGTAGAAATGCTCTATAGCTTGAGCATTGAATAGAAGAATGAATTCCTAAAAACTAAGATAGGCCTTGCTCTGGATTTCAACTATAGCGTAGATTGTTAGAAAAGCTAATCAAGATGGCTAAACCATAATGTGCTTTGTTTGGTTTTAGATTAGCATAGTGTGTTATTTCAATCACTGTGTTTTATTAACAATGGTTTATAGCATATAAATGAGCTATAATGGAGTGCTTTTTGTGAAGGTTTTTTCACCCAATTGTTGTGAAAGAGCTCAGCTAATCAATCAATCCAACAAGAATTGCTCTCTTTCTCTCTGAAAAGGCTCTGTTTGTCTTGAGCAATGTCTTTGTATAATCCAGGACTTCACAAATTCTTCAGTTCATGGATTCCCTTCATGAAATTTAAGATAATTAATCAATCCCCAAACATTATATGACAACAATGTAATAAACATTATATGACAACAATTTAATAAATAGTACTTTAAGTGGTAGTACTATAAATAATAACACCATTGACTCCATGGATAGACCCATTAACTCTTGGGGTCAATACTGATCACTTTGGAGTACCCAGTCTCAAATTATGATAATTATAAATATCTCATTTATTTAGCTCAGTATCCTGGACTGGCTGGAACTAGTTTTGCAGCTCTTTCTTAGAAGAAAATGAAGACCCAGCAATGTTAAGAAAACAATGTTACCGGTATGAGGCTGTGTAAAGATGACCCAGGTGCTACCTGGGGAAAAAGTAGAATTCACACTGGGATAATTTAATTGATTATGCCTATGGAGTATTTCTTAAACTATATATGTTTGCTTTAGGACAGTGATAATTTTTATTTTTCTGGAAACTGACCTCTTGATATATGCAGATAATTTAACCTCATGATCCACCATTATACCCAAGCCTTGCCTAATTCATTTGCTGTGGGTCATGTGACTTCCTAAAGATAATGATATCAATCAGATTATAGATATTACACAAAACCACTGATAGTGATTCAAAACAGAACTATAAAAATGAAGTTTTGTACATTTGTTCTTTGATAATGAAAACAGATGATACCCCTTAAAATACTAATTTTAAGCCATTTCCTTAGTAGTAGAACATACAATGTGGATAGCCAAATGTATTTGGAAACTTTTTAAAAGCACTCTTCAGAGATGGGTCTGCTCTAGTTCAATTTCTTTCCTTTCCTTTCCTTTCCTTTCCTTTCCTTTCCTTTCCTTTCCTTCCTTCCTTCCTTCCTTCCTTCCTTCCTTCCTTCCTTCCTTCCTTCCTTCCTTCCTTCCTCCTTCCTTCCTTCCTTCCTTTCTTCCCTCCCTCCCTCCCTATAGCCATTCATCTCAGTCAATGGCTATAGGCTGCTTACAATTCAAAAAATATACTACAAACAAAACACTAAAAACTTTTTTTAAAAAAGAAAAACAATTATGTAATTTAACACTATAAAAATGACATGGTAAACATTATTTATAATTTGTTTCTAATGACCTCCCTAACTTGCAAAACATATTTTTGAAGTGCAGTATTCACTTTGACTTGGCTTCTGAAGTCTAATGGTGTTCTTTTATTTGCCAGGAGATGACATGGTGGTGCAGCAGCTTAATGGTGCTGGAACTGCCAGCCAGAAATTATCTGCATTTCAACAGTTCAAGCCTAACTCCATGAGATAGAGTGAGCTCCCATCACTTGATTCCTAGCCCACCCAACAGTTTGAAAGCATGCAATATTATGAGTAGATAAATGGGTACCACTTCGGTGGGAAAAAGCTAGCTGTGTTCGTGTGTTCTTTAAGACCACTATAAGAACTTATAAGACTATAAGACCAAGCTTTTAGTTGCTAAGTTATCATTGGACCATTTTGTTTAATTTGTGAGAATTCTGATAGCTAAATTGATCCTGCACAGAGAACACCCATCTGCCAAAGTCTCTTGAATATAAGCAGCTCAGAGTTATGAGCTAAAGGCAAATGATAAAGAAGGGCTAAACTGCAAGAGGAGAGCCCTTAGAACAGGGGTGGGTTCCTACCGGTGCGGACCAGTATGCGCACCGGTAGCGGCCCGCCGGTGACGTAATTTTTATCGGAATTTTCAGCAATTTTTTCGGGTTTGGATGGCTTCTCCTCGTCCTCTGCTTTGGAAAAAAGGCCTCCCGCCCACCCTTGGGTTAATACCGACCTTCACCCGAAGCACAGCTGAGCACCTCCTTAGCTGTGTTTTGGCCTGAAACATCCTTCTGAGCATGCACGGAAGTAAAATCCTCAATGGGACATGCGCGCACACGCGTGAGCTGAGCGAGCGCACACGAAATGTCACGATGCGCACCGGTAGCAAAGGTAACTGGAACCCTCCCCTGCCTTAGAAGTATGTCTATTTAGAAGTTGGTCCTTCCTGCTGAATAGTTCTGTGCTTTAAGCAGCTGTAATGAGCCACAACTGAGTCTCTGTGGAGGCATTTTTATTTGAAAGAAGTCTCATGCTGAAAGAGCATCTACATTAGCCAGTTGACTTAGTAGTCTCTTCTTGGTTCATCTTCTAGACCATGGGTGCCAAACTTGCGGTGTCACGTTGCCATCACGTGACATTTTGCAATGTTTTTCTCCTTTGCAGAGCTGGCCTGAGTGTGACGCGTTTGGCCTGTGGGCTGCCAGTTTGACACCCCTGTTCTAGACTCTGTAAATTGTCTCTTCCAGTTAGGAGGCTTTTCTGGTAATGATCATGGACCTACTCTCAGTACTTCTTTTATGTCCTATTGATTACATGTTATACCGGTAAGACCTTAACATTGTCTTTACCACTCTGACCCTCTCATGCTGTTTGCTAGTATTTTTCATGCATGAAACAGGACAGTTATTTGCTTTGTTCCACCCCCCACCCACCCCGGAAGAAATCTATCAACTTTCACATGTGAACACATATGAGCTTCAAAGCATGAAAATGATACAGCCAATTTCTCTATTTAATGTTTAAATGCAGATCATACTATGGACCAGTGTTGAATATGTTATGGAAAAATATATTGAAATACTCAGTTTCCAGGAAAGCTCAATATACTTTTCTTCTTGAATTAGACATTAACTATACAGTTTTCCTTGCTGGATGTTATCAGGTAAATGGTTAAAGGTAAAAGTAAAGGTAAATGGTTAGCTCTGTATTTAGTTGTAAGCAAAAGTTACTAAAGTGTTTGAGGAATTTGTCCAAATAAGCACAAACTAAATATGCCTCAGTTATTACATTATTACTGAAGAGTATTGAGTTTTGTATTGTTATGAGGTTATAACAAGAAACTCCACAACAGCTTTATTTATCATTCCCTTTGGCCAATAAAACACAATTCCTGTACTTATGTAGGAATGCAAAATTATACCCTCAGGGAAATGTTTGATATGGGGAGTTAAGCTGATGAAAACCAAGTTTTGTCATTCCTCCCATTGGTGCAACTCAGGTTTATATCATGCAGTTGCAAATTGTATTCAGGCTATTTGTAACTTCCCATGTTTTCACATTGCTGCTTCCATTTTGAAAAATCTCTTTTCTCCTACTCAAAACCCCCATAATTTCTTAAGGTGAAAAATAAGGACTGTGCATGTCTTTTTATTGGTAACCAGTGATGGGTTCTAAATCCCATCGCGCAGAAGCGTCCGGGGTGGGTGGGCGGGCGGAGCCTCCCACCGCTGCTGCTACTGGTTCGTAGAACCATACCGTACCTGTAGCAACCCACCATTGTTGGTAACTTGGAACCTGTGCCATAATATGTAATTTATTTTTCTAAACATAATTAGAATTAAGATCCTGATTAAGTCCTGAATTAAGTCAGGAACTAAATGTAAATAGAAAGTGGATACTGTGTTAACAGCTTGAATCCTTGTAAAATGCTGAATAAAATAGCTTTTAGTTAAACCATCAAGATTCTTAGACAAGATATTCCCCAAATTTGCAAATTTGACATATCAATAGAACTCAGCAAGAATTATGTGATTTTTACATCTTAATAAATTGTAGCAGAAGAAAGCCGATACAACACACCTCTGCATCTCTACCTGATTTCCAGCAGTTGGAGCTTGTTTCATACTTGTTCTAGGATTCACCTTTTCCTTATCTATGCTTATATTTCTGTAAGGATTGTGCTGGACCCTCCTTTAAGGAGGAGCAAGGAAGGAGGAGTCAAGTTTTTTTAATGGAAGATTGAGTAAAAACACAAAGCAAAAGTAGCACATTTGAGTTTTTAGCATTGTTTCTGTGCACACAATCCATCCTGGAAAAAAATAATCACTTTCCTCAAGATGACAAGAATGCTGAGAACCTACAAAATTGTGAAAACTTTGAAAGGACGATTTGGTGGTGTCCATGGAGCCATTCAACATAATCAGTACTTTTCAAGAATTGGTATCCGGTCACTCTCTGTGAAGGTAATTCCAACTTCTCATTAAACATTTGACCAATTCTTTCTCTCAGTGCAGAGAAATTCTTGGCTGCAGATAATTTTTCTTAAAGCAAGCACAAGAAAATTATTGAGCAAAAATAGGTTTCCAAGTTCTGATTTATTAGACTGTTGACTGCAGATGTATTGACTTAACAAATACTAGTGTGTACCCTGAGTTTTAAACTATAGATTAAATTATTTTGAAAGGTGAAGGTTCACAGATCCTGTTTAAATGTATAGAACTATGTAATCTGGGCATACTGATGTTGAGATAACTGTTCTTAACAATAGGTTTAAAGTTAATGTGGAATTATTAGACATCAAAGATTACATTTATGAAGTTTTTATATACTCCTACTCTATCTAATACTAGAAAATATGATTGTAGAGTTTGCATTTTTTTTCTGATAGAACCTGGATGTTCAATTCAGGATAACACTAGGAGAATGTTCTATGGACAGCACAGAGAGTTTGGCGATTAAGTGTATATTGGGACAATTGCCAAACTACTGTCCTTGGGTATGACCTCACATATAATTATTTATATAATATGAGAATTTATGAGATAATATGGCCAATCTGAAATCATGAAAGTTAGTAATTGGATTAGTGGGGAAAGAGGTCTGCTTCTTACTGATGTTAAACTTGTTCCACTTCCATTTGATAAAAGTCTTTCTCAAGTCAGTTAACCACCATAAGTATACCTATTTTTTCTATTATCTCACCCTTGCTGAGAAATTTAGTCCAGGACTGAAGCCTCCCTAGTCCTCCTCGCTCTTTTCTTTATCATCCTCATCCTTGTAGCCAGCACTAACTGGGGCCCCGAGGCAAGATGCTTGTGTAATCCCATTATTGATTTTCTAAATCGTCCTTCTCAGATGGATTACCTGTCTCAGGGCTAACTTCTATCTTTGTTCCTACACATGGTCAGAAAACAGTTTAAAAGCCATAATACTTGGGGGTGTTGTTTGCAAAGCACTTTATTTCTTTTTAAGGGAACTAATATATTCCCCCATTTCCTTTGAGTAGTGAAAAGATATATGGGCATAATGCTTATCTGCTTCCCTTTGAAAAGAAAGCACTAGAAGCTTGTGGTGTTTTTAAATATTTGACTTTATTTACAAACATATAAGGTGGAAACCAATGTTAATGCTGTAAGTTAAATTGACAGTTCCCTATCAGGTTTTCAGAGACACAGCCAGGCTCCCTAGTGTTTCTAAAGTTTATTTTATTCCTGTTTCTTCTTTTAGTTTTTTTCCTTATTTCTTTTCACAGACGTAGATTGCACATCCTTAGCTCAGAGAAAGACAGCAACGGAAAAACCATGTCCCTATCCATATATTTTCTAATAATTCTCAAATGTTCAGCAATATCTAGCTGTGGAACCGCAATGGACAATTTCCCTAGTTGTATTTGCCAGGACTACTTCTGGCTTCATTTTTTTTATACAGACCACCAATTTATTGTAATATCAGTTTATACTTACCCAAATCTTTCAGTTGCTATATCTTAAGTCACCTAAAATATAGAATAATTTTGTTTGCACACAAATACATGTAACAAACTACTTCAATTATATTATTATTTTATTGGTATAATCAGTACAATTCAGCAGATAGAGAATCATGTCCTTACTTTTTTGAAGGTCAAATTGTAAATGATTTTTTTCAACTCAGAAATTTACAGATTACTAGAGTTGGAAGGGACCTTGTAGGTCATCTAGTCCAACCCCCCGCTCAAGCAGGAGTCCCTACACCATTTCAGACAAATGGCAGTCCAATCTCCTTTTGAAAGTCTCAAGTGTTCTTGAGTTCTTGCGTTCTCTTTGCTGATGATGTTAAACTATTTAACACCACTGACAATGTTGCTACCCTTCAAAAAGACCTTGACCATGTAGCAGAATGGTCAAACAACTGGCAACTTCAAATTTCAACCAACAAATGCTCTGTCTTACACATTGGCAAAAAGAATCAGAATACAAAATACAAACTTGGAGGACATGACCTTGTAGACGACCCTCACTCTGTCAGAGACCTTGGAGTACTCATATCCAATGACCTAAGTACTAGAGCACACTGTAACAACATTGCCAAAAAGGCTCTGAGAGTTGTTAATCTAATCGAGTGTAGCTTCTTCTCTGGCAATATTACACTGCTAACCGGAGCATACAAAACATTTGTTAGACCAATTCTGGAATACAGTTCACCTGTCTGGAACCCGCACTGCATATCAGACATTAATACAATCGAGAGAGTCCACAAATATTTCACAAGAAGAGTCCTCCACTCCTCTGCTCGCAATAAAATACCGTATTCCACCAGACTTGAAATATTGGGATTAGACAATTTACAACTACGTCTCCTCTGATCTGATCTAAATGTAGTTCATAAAATCATATATCAAAAAGTTCTTCCTGTCAATGATTACCTCAGCTTCAACTGCAACAATACACAAGCACATAATAGATTCAAACTTAATGTAAACCTCTCCAAACTCGACTGCAGAAAATACGACTTCAGCAACAGAGTGATCAATGCCTGGAATGCACTACCTGACTCTGTAGTTTCTTCCCCAAACCCCCAAAACTTTAACCTTAGACTGTCTACAGTCGATTTCTCCCCATTTCTAAGAGGTCTGTAAGGGGCGTGCATAAGCGTACCTCTGTGCCTACCGTCCCTGTCCTACTGTCCTATTGTCCTCTTTTATCGCTACTTTTTACTTATGTTATGTTTATACAAACAACTACTATACTGTACATGTTTGATAAAATAAATAAAATAAATAAGTGTTGGAGCTCTCACAACCTCCGTAGGCAAGCTGTTCCACTAGTTGATCGCTCTCACTGTCAGAAACTTCCTCCTTATTTCCAGGTTGAATCTCTCCTTGGTCAGTTTCCATCCATTATTCCTTGTCTGGCCTTCTGGTGCCTTGGAAAAAAGCCTGACCTCCTCCTCTCTGTTGTAGCCCCTCAAGTATTGGAACACTGCTATCATGTCTCCCCCTGGTTCTTCTCTTTGCTAGACTGGCCATACCCAGTTCCTGCACCGAAATAAAAACCGGAAGCAAGTCGGGCTCTTTGAAAACAGGGGACAGCATCAGGGAAGGTTTCCCTGATGGAGGTGCCAGCTGGGGGAGGGGGAAGGGGGGCTGCTCCTCCTCTCCTTCCCCTGCCCCATCCCTAGCCCCGACCTCGGAGGCGCCGCTGCTGTTGGGATGCGGGTGGAGGGGTGAGGGACGAGGAGCCGGGCGGGCGGAAAAAGGGGGTTGAGGCGCCGCTGCGGACTCGAGCAGCCCCTCTGGCGGCGCAAACAGCCCTTCCTCGTCCCCCTCCCCTTCCTTCCCCCAGTCGCCTTGCTGCCGCCGTTGCCCTGGGGCCGGGCGGGCGACCGGGAGACCGTGGCGCTTGGATGCCTGGAGCTCGCGACAGAGACCTAGCCCCCGAGCGCTGCCTTGCAGGTAAGCTGCCGGCTGCCTCCTTTCCCCGCCTCCCGCCTGTCGCTTGCCAGCCCAAGCCACTGCCGGCTCCCCCCCGGACGCCGACATTTGCGTTGTTTTGCCCTCTGCGCATGCGCAGCATTGTGCGCATGCGCAGAGGGCAAAATTCAAATGGCGGCGCCCAGGCAGGCCCGCCCCCCGTCCTGGTTAAAATAAAAAAAATCTGGTCACTTTATGTTTTACCTACATTGTTATTATATTTTCACATAGCCTTAATACTAGGATTAGCATATTTCTTCATCAGATGTGAAATTTCCAGATAGTGTTACCTTTAAGAGACTTTTAATACTGCACATTGTAAATTATTCCTCCTTACCACTTCCTCAGCCACAGTGATCTACTGCATTATTTAGACTTCCCTGCTTCTATCCTCTGCAAATTTCTAGAGACAGAGGATGGAAGATGATAGCAAAAGACGTGGGCTCAGTGTTGCATGGGGAAAGCATTAAAGCGATTGTTCAAGCTGAACTATGGTTTCTTTACCAAAATTAGGAGTGCTAAACATTGCAACAGGATAAGCCGTGGTGGCGCAGTGGTTAGAGTGCAGTACTGCAGGCTACTTCTGCTGTTCACCGGCTGCCAGCAGTTTGGCAGATCAAATCTCACCAGGCTCAAGGTTGACTCAGCCTTCCATCCTTCTGAGGTCAGTAAAATGAGGACCCAGATTGTTGGGGGCAATATAAAGCACTTAGAGAGGGCTGTAAAGCACTATGAAGCGGTATATAAGTCTAAGTGCTATTGCTATTGCTATAATAAATTTGTTAAGACAAATGGTTTACAAAAGTTAGCCTTTTATGTATCATAATATTTCACTAGTCAGTGTTATTGCCCCTTCAACAATTACCCAGCAGGATCTGATTATTAGCACATGTGTATTTAAAAAAAATCAAATATGATGGAAGACATTAATAAGGCAAGTTAATTAACAAAATATTAAAATAAAAACAGAAAAACAAAAAAACTTAATTGGAATTACTTTTTTGAATACCTAAAAATTGAGATCAAAGGTGAGCCAAATACAGTAATCAGAGAAACATAAATGGCAGAAAAAAAAACCTCATGGTTCATCGAGTCTGCCCTTTGAGTTTTGTTGTTGTTGTTATTTAATTATAGATTAAAAATTCTTCAAAACTCTTTGTCCTTGGGTTCATTTTATAGCCAAGGATATTTTCTAGTCTTTTATATACTATGTATGTATTTTACTTTTTTAGTATCCATTTTAATAATTTTTTCAATGTTTAATTCTGGTATTGGATTATATTATATATCCTACAAAACTGACAACAAAACTTAACTGTCATTAATTATTCAACACTATTATATAATCTTTCTGATTTCCTTACAAACTTCAGTCAAAGTGAAAGACTAAATATTCATTGCCACTAGAGATGGTAATATGTACCAATTTTATTACACACTCTCCAATGAATCCAGAAAGCCTAGATTCTAAGGGATCTAGTGCCATGCATGAAATATTTTTGTTGATTTTTTTGATGATTTGCTGAAATAGGGCTAAAAACAATATAAAGTTAACAAGTTGAAGCATCAAGTTCAGTTCCCAAGTTTTCTTCACATATACTTTTAAAACTTTTAAGATAGTTTTGAAATCATATAAGAAATAGACTAACGGAACTGGAAGAGTTTGAAACAGGAATAGTAATTTTAATTACTGCTATTCTAAGGAGCAATGATAAAGAAATTGCCATTACGTAAATTCTCCTTATCTTTCACAAGAGAGGGTCATAATTATATGATCTTGATTAGTACCATTATTGGTAATAATTGCTGTTAAGCATCTAAATCTATCTGAGATATGTTCAGTAGTTTTGTGAAGTCATTTTTACATTTCTTTATAAATTGAATAATAACAAATGATTTAATAAAAATGACTTCTGATCCCACTGCTGTGTGAAATATATTCAGTCTGAATTGTAATAGAGTAAATCTCTAGGATTTGAAGCAAAACCAAAACCACATTTATTGCATTACATTCTTCCATTTAAGAACTTGAATATATATTTTAATATTCCCTGATAATTTTATGATGAGTCTGAAATAAGAAAATAGGCATGCTTGTTTTAACTCCCTTTTTTGTCAATTAATATTATTCCTAGAGCCAAGCAGGAGTATTATGTCTACATAACATTTCCAGATACAAACATTTTGGAAAGTTGTTCTATCAAATATTTTAATAACACCCAAAGAGAGTAAAACAAGCTGTCTTTTAAAATTAACTTTTATGTTTGAAATGAGTGAAATAAGGAAAGGATGAGGGCAGGAACAGGAAAGGAGCTACTGAATAGAGATGAAAGAGGTTAAGAGGTCAGTCAATGGGCTGACCTTGCTTCTCCTACTCAAGGATCTGAAAAGGACAGTAGAGATTTTAAGGAAAGGAGAGGGGGAGGGAGAAAAGAGTCCATATTGAATAGAGGGATCCATTGGAAAAGATCTCCTTCCCATATGTCAACCACTTGTCAAATGTTAATCAGTTAGGGAAAAATAGGTAGCAGTGCCAGGTCTCAATTACTAATGGGAGGGTGAGATGAAATGGCAGTTGCTGTAGTCAACAGGGATCAGAAAATTTAAATGCGTCCATCTCAATGGAAGGAGACGACTGGAGAGGAGAAACAAACCACTGCCTACATGAAAACTGTTAGTGGGGACTTGTAGGATTAAGATGCTTTTCTTGAAAAAATTATTATACAGTCAGACAGGAAGAAGCGTCCTAATCTCTACTAACAGTTCCAATAAATGTATACTTTACTCAGTACTTCAAGAAGTACATTCTCATTGGTCATTGGTACACTTTCCTTTAGACAAGCCTGAGAGAAACTCTTACTCGATTTGTATTGTTCTTGATTTGTAGGGCTTCAGAACTCATTGTTAGAACATAGGAAGTGGTTTTATTTGTTCTGATACTTCCTCTTTGTTTCCTCATTAAAGGAACCTTAATTAATCAATAATAGTCTGGTATTGTTCTTCTACTCCAATTAGACAGTAGAAAGTCAATTGTTATTAACAGGAAGAAGAGACTCAAAAGATTCAAGAGGGAAAGTCTCATTTGCATTTTCATGCAAAAAGATGTGCTGTTATATGTGCTCCCAGTATATTTGCTTTTAAGGTTTGTAAAGTGTACAGAAAATTATCCTGATATTGTTATTTTGACTTCCACTCATAGTCTACAAGAGATTGAAACCATTGCCCCAGAACAGTATTAATTTAAGATTTCCTTGGTTTTAGACTACATTTTTTAAAGTCAAGCATGAGGAATCTATTGTCTAAAGACTAAGTATAAGCCATAGGTTCTTTCAAGTTGGAAAGAGGGGGAGAAAAACACCACTGTAGATGGGCAGCCATATTCCTATGCGCTGTGTTCAGGTGCGGGTTCCTAATTTTTTTACTACCACTCTGTGGGCATAGCTTATTTTGTGGGTGTGGCTTGCCAGCCATGTGACCGGGTAGGCATGGCTTGCCGGCCATGTGACCGGGTGGGCGTGGCTTCTCAGACTGCTGAAGGGAGGGGAACTGAGATAGGTCCTGCCGCTCATTCCCCCCCCCCCCTCAGCAGCTCGAGAAGCCTCGAACGTGCGAAAATGCCTGGGATCATCACCACGCGTTCGTGGCTTTTCGGACTGCTGAAGGGAGGGGAATGGAGATAGCTCCTGCCGCCTGTTCTTTCAGCATCTCACGCGCTCCCTCAGCCATCCTCCCCTGCTTGGACTCACTGTGGGGTAGGAAGGCAGTGCATACACAGTGCCGGAAGCTCAGCTTCTGGGCATGCGCAGAATAAAAATGTTTTAAAAAATTTAAAAAAATTTTTTTTTTATGGCGGCACCCAGGCACCGGCAACCGACCGCACCGGTATTGTAATGTCACCGGCGGGCCGCTACCGGTGCTATAGAGTGGACCGCACTGGTAGGAACCCACCACTGGCTGTGTTGTATTCATATTACTGACATTAATTTGAAAGAATGTAATATACTTTTTTAAAAAAATGATAGAATTGTATAACAGTAATAAGGGTACTCTTTTCTTAGTCCATACTACAGTATAAAGATTAATGCACGTGCCTATTTCATATGCAAGGAAGAGCAGCTCAGTTCATCAAACATGATTGTGCAGAAGACATTTCAGCCATGTGGAAACCACCACCTCTTTTTCTTAGGAAACTGGTTAGCCAGTATAATTTGTTTTTTATAATTTTTTATAATAATTAAGACCAAATGCATTAAAAAAACAGCAGCATATCAACTGAGGGACTCATAAGGTCTTGTATGTTAAGGAAAAATAATTGCTTCAGCAATGCTGCATAAACAAGTCTGTTCTTAAATAATGATGCTAAATCAGAAACATGAAAGCATTTGCTTGTCTGGAAATATGCTAAGATGCTGTGCAAGGCCCTTTGGGCAATGTAATAATAGGATCAAATAATGCAACCTTTTGCTTGTTGACACCAATCAGAATTTTATAATACACTTGTACATCTAGATTGTAGTTATTCAAAACAACTACTATTGATTTCAAAGGGATTTTCTCCAGGGAATAGTGCTGCTAACTTAGAAGAAAGATTTAGAAATTAAATCAGTGTAATTTTCATATGTAGGCAAAGGAGGGTATAAGAGGGAGACTCTGGTCATGTGAAGGTAACTGTTGATGAAAGTGAATGGATTGAAATGGAAGCTTTCAAAATGTAAGGCCAATTTCTGATTCACTAAGATCAAAGATAGATAATCTGAGGCTGCATGGAACTTGTGAAAATGATGGCTACAGACCCTGGAAAATTCCAAACTTTGCTACTTGATCACAGTATTGAATGTGACAGACAGGGAAAATCATAATACATAACTGGAGAAAAATTGAATTAACTGTATTAAATATAAATGTTATGCAAAATCACATGATTAATTTTTTTTGCCTTGATTTTTTTTTGCTATTGCTTTTTACAATGTAGTTTCTGGCCTGCTTCTCAAAGGATCTTTGCAACTCTTGGCCAGAATTTTGCACCTTGCCTTAGAGCACATAGAGCAAGAAAATGTGTGGTTCTTTCTGTTAGAAAAATGCAGGAATGCTCTATGTAGTAATGCAAATTTTGCCTATAGATGTTTCATGTTTTAATTACTTAAGGAGAAAGAAGATAACACATTCACCATGTCCATGATTAAGAACCTGCAAATTGAGAAATTATTATTTTTTCATTAATTTTTTTATCCCACCTTTATTTTTATAAATAACTCAAGGCAATGAACATGATAATACTCCTCCTCCTCTTTTCCCCACAACAATCACCGCATGAGGTGTGTTGGGATGAGAGAAAGTGACTGCCCCAAGGTCACCCAGCTGCCTAAGGTGGAACTAGAATTTACAGTCTCCTGATTTCTAACCCATAGCCACTCTTCCCAATGAAATATATCTCCCTGGCTTGCTTTTGGACAGATTAAATGAAGTCAAGTCAAGGAATGAGGTGGGAACATAAGCTTCATAATGTCAAACACATTATGTAACATTTCAACAAAAATTAAGCACGGTAAATACCTGAAGGGTTTGTGCTTGTTGTAAATATGTGGCAGTCTCACCTTTGGTCAGCTGGAGATTTTGAATCATATCTTTCCAAATCACATAAAAAACCCTCATGTGATTCATAAATAAAAATATGATTCATGAGTACAAATGTGAGGCCATATCAAGGGAAGAAGTTGTGGACAGGTTTTAAAAGTTTTATTCTATTGCTATAATGAACCAAAAAAAACAAAGTGAAACAGCAAACTATAAAATGTATATGTGCATATACAGCCCAAATTAATTCACTATATTGTAGGAAGTTAGTACCCACCCCCTCCTAGAAAAATGAAATATCCTAGGAAATATTGAAAAAGGAAAGAATATGTTTCCCTGAATGAGGAAAAGAGAAACAGGTTTTAAATACAAAGCAGCTTCCTACAGCTCCCTGCCTCCACCCTTGCCACATTCCTCCCACCTAGCCTGGAGCAGTCTTCTAACCATAATAGGATTTGCCCAAGGCCCTTTCATTCAGCCAAGCCTGGGACAGACAAAAGTTTATAGAGTTGCCACTGCATGGCCTCCTGGGAGCCTGACCACCAATCAGTGCATTATATACACAGGAACAGGAAACTAAGAGGTGGGGCCCAACAGAGATTATAAAACCAAGTGACTCAGCATCTCTCTTCCCTTCTTTTCTCTTCACCCACATCTGGAAGCATGTAATCTACCTTTTCTGTACAGGGGCTCCTGCATGTGCTCCTGTCCACCATTAAAACCTTCTTTCCAAGCAACTTTCATGAATCCAGTGTCTTTTTCCCCACTTGGAACTGAACCCAGAAGGATATTCCTTACAACAATATGATGCAGCCTCTTTATTGTAGTTTATGCACCATAATCTGCCATACTGGTCCAATGTGGCTTGGTAAATGTCATTGGCCCAAAGCCAACATCTAGCTTCTGTGCTTAAAGGAGGACTGGAACCTCAGCCTTTCCACTCCTAGTCCAGCACATCAACCTCTACACCAGGGGTGTCAAACTCGCAGCCCGTGGGCCGAATGTGTCACATGCTGGCCACCCCCACCCCCATTTTAGTGAAGGGGAAAAAGTCATGATACAACACATTATGAGATGCTGTGAGTTTGACACCCCTGCTCTACATCATACTGGCTCTCATATATGTATGTCCAAACAAGGTACCACTCCCACGGTACCACTCCCAACAAACAATATACAGTATACAATCTTCTTGCAGCAGTTAATTATGTGGTCCACTTTTTCTTCAACTTCTTTACAGAGATGACATTTGCTATCTTAAGGCTCAAATCTGGCTATGTATGCATTTGTTCTTAAGGCTTGAACTTGTGCAGCTGGAATTAGCCCTTCTGTCTCTTACTTCAACTTTCTCATTCTTAACCATTGCCAGGTCTTGTTATTTGCTTTGCCTGCTAGGTTTTTTTAAAAAATGTACTGGCATTCAATACTTTATCTTGCCGGATCTCTTCTCTGTTCATCATTTGATAGGCCTGTTTGGTTTCCTGGTTCCCTTGTGGTTATATCTATCATCCTATTCCCAGGTTGGACAGGATCCCAATGTCAGTAATCTTAAATTTGCAACATATATTTTTAAATTTTCAGATTAAGCATCATATACATTGGCCAGGATGAGCCAATGTATGATCAAGAAATGTCCCACAATTCTTTCCTGCACCAGCCACTGTCTTTGTGCAAAGTGTCAATACGGTCTGCATTTTTAGCAACAATATTTATTACTAAAAGTCTGTAGAGATTCTCAGTCATCCAGGTCATGGTTGTCCCAAAGGTGCTTTTTCAGGAGGCAACTGGAGTTTCTTGTTTTTTTCTGAAGATGTTTCGCTTCTCATCCAAGAAGCTTCTTCAGCTCTGACAGGATCAGGATCACATGAGTAGTGCTCCTGGTTCCTGTAGTTTGCAGGGTTTTTACTTTTTCTCTCTCTGGAAATCCATTCCTACTCTCACACCATTCAAAAGGTGTTTATCCCAAATTGTATAGCTAAACGTCTGTAGAGATTCTCAGTCATCTAGGAAAAAACACCTTTGGGACAACCATAATCTGGATGACTGAGAATCTTACATACATACATACATACATACATACATACATACATACATACATACATACATACATACATACATACATATATACACACACACACACACATATACACATATACACATACACATACACACACACACATACACATACACACACACACACACACACACACACACATCAGCTGGTCTCAGGATATAACTATAATATATAAATTCTGTGACGAAAACTTAGAGTCTTTACTTATCAACTGTAAACCATTTTACTCTCCACGTGAGTTTTCATCATTTCTACTAATTGCTGTGTATGTCCCACCACAAGCCTGTGTAAACAAGTCACTACGAACTCTAGCTGACCAAATTACGGAGGCTGAATCCAAATACCCTGATTTACTGGCCATTATTTTGGGAGATTTAAAAAAGGCAAACTTAAGGAAAGAGCTTCCAAAATACTTTCAGCATGTCAATTGTCCCACTAGAGGCAAGACTACTTTAGACCATTGCTACACAACACTAAAAGATGCTTATTAGTCTTTACCACGAGCAGCTGTGGGACACTCTGATCATTGCATGATTCACCTTGTACCTTTCAGGCAAAGATTTAAAACCACAAAACCAACAATTAAATCAGTGAAGACTTGGACTGAGGCGGCAAAGTTAAAGCTACAGGCTTGCTTTGACTGCACTGATTGGAATATTTTTGAAGATACCTCTGCAGACCTGGATGAACTCACAGATACTGTGACATCATATGTCAGCTTCTGTGAAAACCTATGTGTACCGACCAGGAACTTGCAAATATACAGTAACAACAAACCTTGGTTCACAGCTAAACTTAAGCAGTACGTCATTCCAAAGAGGAAGCCTATAGAAAAGGTGATAAAATGCTGTACATTCAGGCCAGAAATGTATTAACAAGGGAGATCAGAGCAGCAAAAAGAAGATAGAGCACTGCACACCAGAACAACTAGACACAAGAATGGTTTTTTCCCAAACGCCATCACTCTGCTAAACAAATAATTCCCTCAACACTGTCAAACTATTTACTAAGTCTGCACTACTATTCTTCTCATCGTTCCCATCACCCATCTCCTCCCACTAATGACTATATGACTGTAACTTTGCTGCTTGTATCCTTACGATTTATGTTGACTGATTCCTAATATGATTTGATTGCTTATTTGTACCCGGACTATCATTAAGTGTTGTACCTTATGATTCTTGATGAACGTATCTTTTCTTTTATGTACACTGAGAGCATATGCACCAAGACAAATTCCTTGTGTGTCCAATCACACTTGGCCAATAAAAAATTCTGTTCTGTTCTATTCTATTCTATTCTATTCTATTCTATTCTATTCTATTCTATTCTATTCTATTCTATTCTATTCCATTCCATTCCATTCCATTCCATTCTATACAATTTGGGATGAAAACCCTTTGAATAGTGTGGGGGTAGAAATGGATTTCCAGAGGGAAAAAAACCTGCAGACTACAGAAACCAGGAGCACTACTCAGGTGACCCTGAGGACACAGATAAACCTCCAAGTGCTTCAACAACCCTCTAAAAGGATGCAGATGACCAACTGTCTGCAAGAAATATAAATCCTTCCATTCCCCACTATCCTGTCAGAGCTGAAGAAGCTTCTTGGATGAGAAGTGAAACATCTTCAAAGAAAAAACAAGAAAGTCCAATCACCTCCTAAAAAAGCACCTTTGGGACAATATTTATTACTCTATTACAAACAACCTTGCAGCATTTGTTATATTGTTTAGGATTTATTGTTTTTAGTGTTGCCTGTATTTTACTGCATCTCTATTGTTTATTTGAACAAATCTCCCATTTCACCTGAGGAAGATTTTTTTGTTTTGTTTTAAAGTTGACAAAACGGAGTCCAAGCTGAATTCTGTTAAGGTATACTTAACTAATTTTATGTGCTACATTGAATTCTACTAGTATATGCTATTGTTAAAATAGGATTTTCTCTCTCACCTAACTGTAAAATATAACACAGCAACAAAAAGTCTTCCATTTTCAGCTCACTTACAGATGACACAATTTTAAAAAGTAGAATGGTATTACTTAGAAGTAATTATACATATGTGGATAAAGAAATGCTGATTATCATGGGCTTTTTCCTCTAGGCACAGACTGCCAGTTTGGTTCTAGAAGATGGTACTAGGATGAGAGGCTACTCTTTTGGGCATCCATCCTCTACAGCTGGAGAAGTTGTATTCAATACTGGCCTTGCTGGGTAAGAGCACATAATCTGTTTGTCATACTACCAGGATAATAAAATGGTATCCACATTAGAATGCTTCCCACCCAAAAGTTTGGACAATTCTTTCTTGTTTTTCACTCTTGAATTCTGTGTAATCTCAGTTGTCCCTAGTTCAGTTTGGTAAATCTGTCTCCCTGCTCTCTAAATTTCTCTATGAACAACAAACTACATCTGGACTTAAATATTATTCCTTTTAGCCAGAAAAAAAGAGATAATGCAGATGGCTTCCATAAACAGAGGTGGGAGCTTAAACCCGCCTGATGTTGCTCTCTCCTCTAGAAATACTTCCAGAAGCCCTATGATTAACTTTTCATAGTCATGTTTGATTAAGCCTATTTCTACAAACATTATGTTTGCTAGGAGAAGTTGTGGCAGGAAGGAGCAGTGGCGCTGGGAAGGTTGATTTTCTCCAAAGAGGGGTAAAACATCCCATTAAGCTTATAGCAGCAGCTTTTGGTGATTTCTTCACTTTTCTTTCATCTTTTCTATATGAGAAGTTTGGAGAGTTGCCTGCTCAAATTACTACTCACCAATGGGTTGATTTTCTTTCCAATTTCCTAATGAGAGGCTAGAGGAACAGAGCACCATAAAATTTTACTTCATAGTCATCTACAAAGGCTATTTCTCTGTGACATGTTTATTTGTGAAAAAACCAGAATCAATTATACCAGTGATGGCTAACCTTTTCTGGACCAAGTGCCCAAGGCGCGCACATGAATGTGTGCATGCGCCCGAACCCCCAAAATGCATGGCCCCCATGCATGCGCCCCAACCCTGACCCGACCCCTGCACATGCACTCAACCCTCTTGTGCATGCGCCCCCCTGTGCATGAGCCCCCACATGCGCCCGCCCCATGCATGCGCCCGCCCCACACATGTCTGCACATGCCCTGCATGCGCCCCCCCCCACGCGCATGTGTGGCAGAGACCTGATGACCAGATGGCCAGTGGGAGGCGCGCACATGTGCGGTGGAGCTGAACTGGAGCAACGGCTCGCGTGCCCACAGAGAGGGTGCTGCGTGCCACCTGTGGCACGCGTGCCATAGGTTCACCATCACAGAGCTATACTGAACTTAATTCCTACCAACAGACATAAAGTTTTAGAAGGGGTTGAAGTTGCAGAAACTTTAGGGGTGAATGACCATATCATATTGGAATTCAACATTCCAGGCACAAATAATCGAACAAAGTCAAATTAGTATCTTGGGCTTATGAGAGCTGACTTCAACAAACTTAGAGAATAAACTTCCTTGCTGTGGAAATAATATATATTTCTATTTGCACCTAATAATCTTTATAAACTATCACCATTCATATTAACAAGATTCACTGTATTATTTCAGATTCTTTGAATTTACAGGAAACATTACTCTTTTTAACATCCTTTTTAAAGTGTTTAAAGTTTTCTTTAAACACATTTCTGAAATCAAAACTTTTTAATACATCTTTTTCTTTAACTTCTTACATACATACTTTGAAATTCAGTATTAAATTTAGGTCCCTCCCTCCAAACTACCCTCATAGAATAATATTTTTTTTCCTTTTTGTATACATCCTTTTTAAAACTCTAAATTTTTCTTTAAACATCATTAAACATCATTTTTTTTAACTTTCTCTTAACACAGATACTCTCAAATACATTTTCCAATAACATTTTGCATACTTTAGGAATTACTTAGACATTATACATATATATACAAACATACATACATGTATAATATATAATGTTACATTTTAAAATTTTAGTCTTCTTTCAATTACAAATATCAAACAGGTAAACATCCATCCTAATTCCAGTTAACTCATTAAGTTTAAGTCACTCCTTCCAGCTTGTCTTCATGGAGTAAAATCTTTTTCTTCTCTGAAAAGTTTATCAAGTATTTATAAGCTTCCCTTTTTCTCCAGGATTGCTCAACCTTGTTAATGTCCTTAAAGAAAAAATCCCAAACTTGTCCCTTTAAAAATTGCAGATTTTCTTGAAGCACTTCCTTCAGTTGTGTTGAGATATTTATATTTAAACAATCGTAATAAGAGTTGGTGTATAACATGTTGTTCCCAGCATCAGCATATGTGCTAAATAGCCAGCTTCTGGTGCAATCCATCAAGAAGGGTGAGACAAGTAGTCTGGCTGACCTTCTCTGCTCCTGCCTTTTCTATGCCCTATGTGTTCTTGGATTAGGTGCAGAAGGCAGTTCCTCCTCCTCCTTGCTGACTGGCTGCAGCTGCATGCTTTTCCCACCTGGAGCCTCAGCCAAATCCCTCACTGATGGCTGCTCGGAGCCATCAATTAATTCAGCTAATAATGTGCCAGGAACTGGTTCATCCTCCCTTGAGCTGACATCTAGAGGAAGCATCCAGGGGATGCATCATAGTACCTCAAGTCTCTGTCTTCATATCCAGTTATTCTTCAATATCTTCATAAATGATTTAGATGAGTGGATTGAAGGGGAAGTCAACAAATTTTCAGACCACACCAAGCTGGAGGAAATAGATAGACTCAAAATACAGAAGGATCTTGACAGACTTGAACACTGGGCCCTATCCAACAAAATGCAATTACTGTATGTTCCGGCATATAAGATGACTGGGTGTATAAGATGACCCCCAACTTTTCCAGTTAAAATATAGAGTTTGGGATATACTCGCCGTATAAGACTACCCTTCCTACCATCTTTCTTTTTCTTTCTGTCTTTCTTCCTTCCTAACATTCTTTCTTTCTTTCTTTCTTTCTTTCTTTCTTTCTTTCTTTCTTTCTTTCTTTCTTTCTTTCTTTCTTTCTGTCTTCCTTCCTAACTTCTTTCTTTCTTTCTTTCTTTCTTTCTTTCTTTCTTTCTTTCTTTCTTTCTTTCTTTCTTTCTTTCTTTCTTTCTTTCTTTCTTTCTTTCTTTCTTTCTTTCTTTCTTTCTTTCTTTCTTTCTTTCTTTCTTTCTTTCTTTCTTTCTTTCTTTCTTTCTTTCTTTCTTTCTTTCTTTCTTTCTTTCTTTCTTTCTTTCTTTCTTTCTTTCTGTATGTTTTCCTTCCTTCCTTCCTTCCTTCCTTCCTTCCTTCCTTCCTTCCTTCCTTCCTTCCTTCCTTCCTTCCTTCCTTCCTTCCTTCCCCCCACTCTCTCTCTCTCTCTCTTTTTCTTTCTCCTGCCCACATCTCCTGCCAGCCTCTTGCCTTAAGCCGCCGGGCGCCTCTGCTCCGCAGTCCCTCCTGCGCGCACCCACCTGCTGGGAAGACTGCGGCTGGCAGTGGTGGCTGCAGCCTTCCCAGCAGGAGACCGAGATGCAGGGTGGCTCCAGGGCTCCTTCGGCCACTTGGCTGGAGAACGGCAGGGATGTGGCCGCAGCCGTTTTTGAGCTCCCCCAGCTCGGAAGTTTCAGTATCCAGCGTATAAGATGACCCCCGACTTTTGAGAAGATTTTCAAGGGGTAAAAAGTCATCTTATACACCGGAACATATGGTAAGTGGTGAGAAATGTATGGTCTTACACTTAGGCAAGAAAAACCAAATGCAAATGTACAAAATAGATGGTAATTGGGTCAACAGTAGTGACTGTGAGCAGAATCTAGGCATCCCAGTGGGTCACCACTTCAGTATTAACCAGCAATGTGCTGCAGCTGCTAAAAAAAGCCAATGCAATGCTGGCCCTGCCCCTTGCCCCTCCCCTCCCAGTCACTCCTCGCCTGCCCGAGAAGGTAAGGGCAATGGTGGGGGATGGAGAAGTGACCAGGACTGATTCTCCAGCACCTCATCTCTTGCTGGGTCTCACAGATGCTTCTTCCAGCCCTTGTTGGTGTTGGGCATGCCTCGGTCGCTCGGGGAGACATGCAACTTGCTCTCCACCCTGAGACATTGGCCCAACCTGGCCGTGGCTGATGCCGGACTCACTAACACAAGGGCTGATGGTGTGGGAATGGGATCTGGAAGGAAGGGACAATGGAAAGGGGGACGGGCCCACAGCTTTGAATCTCGCACAGGGGACTTTCGCTGCCCAGAGGACATATTTCAATCAATGCCGGTGGTGACACTGCTCCATTGGAGGAGTAAAGAAGCTCAGGGCAGGAGGAAAAGGGGGATGGCCCTGCCAAACCTCACATGCCCATCCCAGGGGTCAGGCTCAGAAAAAGCCAGAGACCCTCACTAAAGACGCTTGCCCATCAGCCAGTCAACCCACTTTACCTGTGCACCTTTGTCAAGCCCGGCCGCTCACATGAGGAGGGTCTCTCCAGTAGTGTGGCCCTCCTAGCCCCACCACAGCCAGCCAGGGAGTCGCGAGAGGAGGAGGAGGGTTGTCTTCGGGGAAGCATCTTCAGTGGCTCACACTCCTCAGCCAGCCCAGATTTCTGAAAAGTTGCCATGAAGAAAGAAAAGTAGTAGTGAAGAGCCCCAAGGAGAGCTTACCGGGGTGGCCAAGCCTCAGCTTTCTGAGAGAGAAGAAACACAGATAGATAGATAGATAGATAGATAGATAGATAGATAGATAGATAGATAGATAGATAGATAGATAGATAAAGACAGAGAGAGACAGAAAAAGAGAGAGAGAGTGAAACACACACACATACACACAGATAAACACACAGAGAGAGAAACTGAGAGAGAAAGAGAGGGGGGGACACACAGAGAGAGAAACTGTCAGGTCCCAGATATTTCTACAGGGACGCTGGCATTTTGGTGGGAGGAAGTGGCGGGGGGGGGGGGGAGGAATGGAGTGGTCTGTATATGAAGTTTCTGTTTCTATTTCCTGCATTACTGTGGTAATCTCTATATGAAGTCTCTGTTTCTGTTTCCCTGCAATGATGTAGTGGGGGAGGGGTTTGGTTAGCATTGCTTTAAATAAGTCTTACTTAGTGGCGATAGGGTGGCAAAACGTTTACATTTTCCCGCTCTTATTGCATCTGCAGACTCGCACCCAGCTGCCTTGTTTAGGGTGACACACCACCTCCTTGCAAAAGGGGGTGGCGAGGAACACTTGCAAGGCAGAGCTGAGGAATTTGCACAGTTTCTTTTTTAAAAAATAATTTTTTACATTATTTTTTATTGAACACACAAAACAAGACAAAACAAAACGTTTAACAAACAGGTGGGGCATTTGTAACCCCCTATCCATCAAAAGCTGTTGTCGGATGATTACATTTTATACAGTATTTCATTTAATATTCATATTGCTCTCACATTACCTATCCTATTGTACAATATACCTTCTAAAACCTTTACAAGATTACTTGAGAATACACCTTTATACTTTTCTTTTACTCTATCTTACTGTTAACTAAGGCATTAGAATCCCCAATAGTAATTAAATTCTCTACTCCTAGTTCTGTAAATTTATTGTGTAATTTTTTATAAGATTCAAATTGTTTATCATTTGAGGCATAAATTATTGTGAGTATAGCAAGTAGTCTTAAATTCTCTTTTTTGATATGTACTTCTTGGAGAGCAGTTACATTGATATCAAGTTATTCCTTTTTTTTTTGTTTAGAAAATATTTCAGTTCTTTACTTCCGGTTATTAAGTCCATTTATTTTGCTGAATGTTATTTTTGTTTCTTCGGACATTATTATTTATAATATCTTTTAGTATGCTTCGTCTCTCTTAGCACTCTGCCTTGCGTTTTCTCTTGCTGTCTTTGTTTCTTAATGACCTCCTTTTGTTTATTCCTTTCTTCTACTAGATCTTCTTCTTGGCTTTTATCTTCTAAATCTTCTCTGCTTTCCCTACTTTCTCTGTTGGGTTGTTCTTCTTCTATTAGGCCGCTTTGTTCACCAAAACTTCGGAATTTGCACAGTTTCTGAAGGATAAAGTCGCTCAGATCCGGTCGAACCTGGACTCTGGCTGGACACATCCAGTTGAATTGACAGGAGCAAGTCTTAATCCAGTTCTATGGGACGAGTTTGAGCCAGTAACTCCTGATGATGTGGACAAGGCCGTGGGAGCGATGAGTTCTTCCACCTGTTTATTGGACTCGTGTCCCTCCTGGCTGGTTTCGGCCAGCAGGGAGGTTTCACGTAGCTGAATCCAGGCGGTGATCAATGCTTCTTTTAGAGAGGGATCCGTACCACAGCCCTTAAAAGCTGCGGTGGTGAGACCTCTCCTTAAGAAGCCCTCCCTGGACCCAGCGGACTTGAAGAACTTTCGTCCGGTCTCCAACTTGCCTTTTTTGGGTAAAGTTGTTGAGAAGGTGGTGGCTCTTCAGCTTCTCCAGCTATTGGAGGAAACTGATTATCTGGATTCCTTTCAATTGGGTTTCAGGCGCGGCTACAGCACAGAAACTGCCTTGGTCGCCCTGATGGATGATCTCTGGCGAGCGGCTTTCGATACCATCGACCATGGTATCCTTCTGCACCGACTCGGTGGTCTGGGAGTGGGAGGCACCGTTTTACGGTGGTTCTCTTCTTATCTCGCCGATAGGACGCAGTCGGTGTTGACAGGAGGACAGAGGTCGTCTCCTAGGCCCCTGACTTGTGGGGTCCCTCAGGGTTCGGTCCTCTCGCCCATCCTGTTTAACATTTACATGAAACCGCTGGGGGAGATCATCCATCAACACGGGGTGAGATTTCAACAGTACGCTGATGACTTTGTACAGGTTCACCTGGTGCACCAGTTGCAACCTTATTTGGAGAAGGAGGCTTTACTCACGGTCACCCATGCCCTTGTCACCTCTCGTTTGGATTACTGTAATTCGCTCTACATGGGGCTACCCTTGGAAAGTATTCGGAGACTGCAACTGGTGCAAAATGCGGCTGCGCGAGCTGTGGTGGGTGTTTCCAGATACACCCACGTAACACCTATACTCCGCCAGCTGCATTGGTTGCCCATTGGTGCAATTCAAGGTGTTGATCATCATCTTTAAAGCCTTACATGGCTTAGGACCAGGTTATCTTTGGGACCGCATTCTACCTCATACATCCCTACGACCAGTTAGGTTCCGCAGAGTCGGTCTCCTCCAGGTCCCTTCAACCAAACAATGTCGGTTGGCGGGCCCTTGGGGGAGAGCCTTCTCTGTGGGAGCTCCAGCTCTCTGGAACCAACTCCCCCCAGAGATCCGAATTATTCCCACCTTGCTGGCCTTCCGGAAAACCATTAAGACATGGCTCTTCCTGCAGGTGGGGTGATTGTGACTGTTGCTTGTTTATTGTGTTTATTGCTTTTAATCACTATTTTATTATTGTTGTTTTTATTGTATTTTTTGATAGTATTTAGCTGTTCTTATATATGTTGTATGCCACCCTGAGTCCTCAGGGAGTACGGCGGCCTATAAGAATCGCTAAATAAATAAATAAATAAATAAATAAATAAATAAATAAATAAATAAATAGCTGGTTTTAAATGAAAAGCTTCAGTTCTTGCCTAGATCTCTTGTTATCACAAACCCTCCAATAAAAGCTCCTTTTGGAACCACTGCAGTTTCAAGAGTCCTGCTTTCTTGGGAAGATTGGAGAGGCAAGACCTTACAGAAATGGAGAAAGAAAGAGAGAGAGAAACAGAGAGAGACAGAGAGACAGAGACAGAGAAACACTAGAGACAGAGAGAGAGAGAGAGAGAGAGAGAGAGAGAGAGAGAGAGAGAGAGAGAGAGAGAGAGAGAGAGAGAGAGAGAGAGAGAGAGAGAGAGAAAAGAAGGTGAACATTTTTACAGAACTTAAATAGACATTGAGTATTTGATTTGAAAGTAATCTTCAACCCAGCGTCTTTTTTTCCGGAGTTCAAAATGTTTTTGTTGCAGAACAAAAAAATTGTTGCAGAAATAAAAAATTGTTTTCTCTGTAGCAGTTCATTGATTTCATAAATGCAGCACACTATATATTGTTTATACATAGCATAAAGGTAAAAAATAATATATGCAGTGTTATCTTCATTTTAGATGTCAAAAGGGTTTTGTGGCTCCCGTTGTTTTTTAACAACCAGTTCTCTGCCCTAATGACTGTCTGGGTAGGTGTGGCTAGGGGGTCATGTGACTGGGTGGGAGTGAGTGATGTTGAGTTGGCCATGCCCACCCAGGTTTTGTGGCTCCCGGTGTTTTCTGTGGGAAACGGGTCCCACAGTAAGTGTTGAGTGTTTAAGGTTGCAGACCTCTGGTCCAGTCTGATAAAGAGAAGGATTAAAGGGTGATATGATAGCTGTCTTTCAATTCTTGAGGGGCCATGACAGAGAAGAGGACTTTTCTCCAAAGCTCTTGAGGGTAGGACAAGAAGCAATGGGTGGAAGTTCGTTAAAAAGAAATCCAATTTAGAATTAAGGAGAAATTTTTTGACATTGAGAACAATCAGTGGAATGGCTTGCCTTCAAAAATTGTGGGTGCTCCATCAGTGGAGTTTTTCAAGAAGAGATTAGATAACCATTTTTGTGAAATGGCATAGGGTTGGACTACACTAGACCTTCAAGATGCCTTCTGACCCTGTTATTCTATGTTCTGTGTTCTGACACTGTGAATTATAACTAACTATAGAGAAGTACTTCACACATGTTGTTGACAACTTTGTGATTCAGTCAGTGTCACCTGAACCCAGACAGTGTCCTAATGAAAATTAACAAGTTGTTCTATTTTTTCAGTTAATTTCTGACACAGCGCAGATAAACATGCTTTAAAAGATAGCATTCAAGGCTCAGAAATATAATAATAACCTTCACATGTAATGTTACAGTAGATTTTTAAAACATGGTTGTACATGTCAGAAATATAATAATAACCTTCACATGTAATGTTACAGTAGATTTTTAAAACATGGTTGTACATGTTAAGTTATTCAAATACAAAAATCACATCATGATTTAAGCTTGAACCAGGACAGTATTTCCACATCTTCCAGAAGGAGCCCACTCCAGATTTTTAAAAATTGTCTGCCACAACAGCTCTTCACAACCTAAACCTAATATTGAAATTTTTCATTTTTCCCTTTCCTCTTTATAAACAAGGGGAAATAATTATACATACATATATATATAATATGTACCTGTGTGAGAGAAAAGGGTTGGGAATGGATAAAAGCTGTAAAGATAGAAATAAAAGAGAAAATTGGAATAATCTCCTTTCTTCTTCTATCCAGCCAATGAACCTATTTAAAAACAAAGCTTATTGTTATTTTAAAAAACAAAATGAAAAACCATCTGCAGTTGAAAGAGTCTTTCAACCTTACTAACCAAAAGAGTTAAGAATATATTTTTAAGCTGAGTAATGGAAAGTTCAAAGAAAAAGTATTTGTGAAATGAAAGTAAAGCATATGCCTTTTAATAACATTTTTAGTGAGAAAAGATGTTACCCAGATTCCTTCTGATTCCCTAACCCTAACCCTAACCTTACCACAGACTAAGCTAGCTGTCCTTCTACATTGATTATGGGGGAAATGTTGGCTGACATTGGGTGAAAATGTTGCTGCCAAACTCTTATTTATTTATTTATTTATTTATTTATTTATTTATTTATTTATTTATTTATTTATTTATTTATTTATTTATTTATTTATTTAAGTTCTTCTATGCCGCCCTACTCCCTCAGGACTCAGGGCGGCGTACAACATTTTAGGGAACATCAAATAAATTGTTAAAAACAATTTAAAACAATTTAAAAAACATATAACATACATACATGGGGGAGACGTCAGATGGAAGGTCGTCTCAAAATCACCCCGCCTGCAGGAAGAGCCATGTCTTAATGGCTTTAAGGAAGGCCAGCAGGGTGGGGATGATTTTCAGGTCAACAATCCTTCCCCCGCCCCAAAAGGAGAAAAGGGGAAGGAATATGTTTTTCATAGCATTTAGCAGCTTCCCCCCTTACTGCACTTCATCCAGGTTTATCTGATTGCCTAATTTAGCTGCTGTGAAGCAAACTCCTTCCCTCAGCACATTGCTCAAAAACATTCTCTCCCCTGCTGCTCTTCCCCAGACTTCTATGCTGTTATTTGGGTTAGCCCATTTAATTGCTTTTCATCTGGATTCCTAGTGAATTATTTGGATCTTGATTTATCATCTCTTTGGCTGTTCACTTTTGTCTGCCTTCACTTGCCCTATTTTATCTAAAAATATAGAACTATTGTCTGTGCATTCTATTTTTTCAGATCTCTGCCGGTTATATCTTCGATCTATTTCGTGCATCCTTGTTTTATTCATTCTTAGTTGATTCTAAAAAGAAATTTATAACAAAAACTGATTTAGTTAAATGAAACACTTTAAAAAATTGAATACTTTTACAGTATATTATTTGCAAGGGAGAAAACAATGCAAAATGTAGCTACTCTTCCAGACAGGATGGAGATTGGGGGAATCTCCTTAGAACTTACCTGCACTGCAAGGTAAGTTTGGGGATGGAGATTGGGGGAATCTCTTTAGAACTTACCTGTACTGCAAGACCCCAACTATCTTTGGAGTGCAGAGTGTAGAAGTGACAATGTCAGCCTTTACTCACTTCCATGTGCTTTGAAATTTAACCTTCAAATGTGTTTTCTTGTTATGGTTGGAAAATAATTTCCAATTGTCAGCTTTTGTGCTCTTGACCATCTCTCTCTCTCTCTCTCTCTCTCTCTCTCTCTCTCTCTCTCTCTCTCTCTCTCTCTCTCTCTCTCTCTCTCTCTCTCTCTCTCTCTCTTTCTTTCTCCTGCCCGCATCTCCTGCCAGCCTCTAATATACTAGATATTAGTATATCTACATATACTACTTTTTTCCCTTTCATCTGCTTCAGTGCGGGGTTCTGCTACTTGTTTTTCCAGTTACCGGTACATGTAATTTGGCCTTTAACACATCTTATTCTTTTATCTACCACCCTTTTAATTCAACCAATATATATGAAAAATTGGTTTAAATGATCTCTTATAGTGACTTTAAGTCAATCTATCATCATACTCATTAATCATGCTTATTAATCAAGGAGAGATGCTTATTAATTGAGAGCCAGTTTGTGTTTAAGACTCCAGGCTAGAAACCAGGAGACTGTGAATTCTGTCTTAGCCATGAAAACCTGTTGGGTAAACTTAGGCTACTCACTGTCTCTTTGCCCAAACCACCTCACAGGGGTGTTGTGGAGAAAATAGGAGGAAGAAGAAGTATTGGTTATGTTTGCCACCTTGAGATATTTGTAAGAATAAAGGTGGGATACAAATATAAATAAATAAATAAATAAATAAATAAATAAAAATATTCAAAACATATTTAGGGTTTCTTCCGCCTTTAAATGATGTATGTTCAATTCTGGCCAGCTTTTCTATTTCCCTATCTCTACCTATTTTATGCTTTAGAAATATTTAACATGATGGGTAAGTTCTTCCATCTGGAACAGAACTTTTGAAATACTGCAACTTAAGGGAACCCAGACCATTTGATCAGTTTGGGAAGATAATTAAAGCATTACTGCCACATTCTGTACAAACCTGCTTTCTTTTTTTCTTTTTTCTTTTATTAAAAAGTTTTATAAGTAATGCAAACATTTTTCTCCCCACCCCTCCCCCCTCCCTCTCCCCTTGCTCTCCCCCCAACTCTCCCACCCCCCTCCCTAGACTTCCCAGAACAAACACAGGGTATAGTATTTATAAACATAAAACTAAAATGTGCTAACAAATTATTGACTTCAAAATCTCTCTAAATCTTTAACTCCTTATAGCTCAAAACCCTTTTAACTTAAACTAAGAATTAAAAATGCTTCATTCGTAAGCTATTTCAAACTCTGCTTTCTTATCTGTGAAATCATCACACCATAGAAAGAGCCTTCAGTACTCTCACTGGAATCAGTAGCAGTTACATTAAAGTACATAAATTTGGTTGCAAGGTTTTGCATCTGAAAATAATTATATGTGCTTCTTTGACATGCTAAATACCAGTTCTTTTAATATACCTGCCAGCTCACAACTGCTTCATATAGATCAGAATGATGGAGAGCACTACTAATTTTTCTACTGTGATAGATGATGGGTAATATATTTTGCTGCATCACCACTGCCAAGTTGCACCAGAAGGATTAATTTCCCTTCAAGATGATGGTTTATTGGCAGAAATGTTGTTTGCAAACTATGCATGAGCTTGTTTTCAAATGCATTTGCTCCTCTGCTCCCCAAAATGGATCTCAGTTTCACACAGCTTCTCATGAACCACTCACTGTATTCAGAATATGTCTCATAGGAATCAATATCAGAGTTCCGGAGATTATGAGAAAGTACACCCTGCCAATTTGGAGGATGGCCAGCAAAGCTTGCATGAGCTGTTGAAAAGCATCTTTGGCACAATATAAATCCTGTGCTACAGGTAGTCCTCAACTTACAACCATTAATAACCATTCATTACAACCATTACAACAGCATTGAAAAAACTTCTTACAACCAGTCTTAGCACTTATGTCCATTGCAGCATCCCCACAGTCACATGATCAAAATGTGGGTTCTTGGCAACTGGGCTGTATTTACGATGGTTGCAGCATCCTGGGGACATTTGTGATCTTCCCAGCCAACTTCCAACAAGCACAGTCCATGAGGAAAGCCAGGTTTGCATGAGTCACTTAACAACTGCAATGATTCACTTGACAATGACAAAAAGGGCTATAAAATTGAACATGACTCATTTTACAACTGCCTTGCTTAGCAATGGAAATTTTGGTCCCAGTTGTGATTGTAAGTTGAGGATTACCTGTATTGAGGTCACATAGGATAAATGTAATGTGGCTGAACATGACAGGGTATTAATACCAAGGTTAGAGCAATCCCCATTAGGAAGAACATAGAAATCGGAGTATAGAGAGGTATGTAGTCCAGCTACAAATTATAAAACCACACTTATTCAAATAGATATGCCTGATCTATTAGTCAATTCATACTCACAATACTTGTGAGATTTCCTTGTTGGATGTGAGCCAAAACCAATATATTTCAAATAACTCTAAATAACTACAGAACTGGCTGCAGTTATTAAGGAATATGTAAATTGTGCCTGATAACCCGCCCACTAGTATTTTGCCCACTAGTATTGTGCCTGATAACCCGCCCACTAGTATTTTACAAGCCACAAGCTTAGGAACAAGTTATGATACTTTAAGGCACTGTGTTTCCCTGCTCTCTTCAGATCATCAATATTCAGAAAATATTTAGCCACTTTTTTGGGCCAGCACTAGAAAAAAGGCTGATCTTCCCTGCATATATAGAGACCTACTGTCTTTTTTTATACTGGATTTCATAGTATATCAATGCAGGGAGATCAGGGGTGGGTTCTAACTTACCTCACCGCCGGGTCGCTTCCTCCCGCGCTGTGTGGCTGCGTGCGCATTGCGCATGCGCAGTGCCGAAAATTTGCAATTTTTTTTAAAAAGCCAAAAACAAGATGGCGGCGCATGCACAGTACCGGAAACTTGGCTTCTGTGCATGTGCAAAAGAAAAAAAATTCAAAAAAAATATTAAAAAAAAAAATCCCCCCCCCAAAAGATGGCGGCATCCACAGACCAGCGGTTTGCTACCGGTTCTATAGAACCGGTGCAAACCAGGAGGAACCCACCTCTGAGGGAGATACAAAAAAGCATTGATAGGTATATTATATTCTGTAATAATTTTTGCTTTACTGAAATAGTTTTCTGAAATATAGTAAGGAGACTGAAGTAGAAATGCAAGTGTGTATTCACACCTTAATTACAATAACTCTTGGCCCAGTGGCTATAATTAATAAAAAAGCATTCACACTTAATAGGAGACCAGGTCTGCAGTAATAATTTATGTACTTCAAAACTGCCCAACTAACTTCAACAGTATTACTTTATTATAAGCCTCCAGGGTTACAAAAATCATTCGTTAAAACTAAGGACCTAATTTGTTTTAGTCATTGGCAAAATCTGCATATCAAAATTTACAAAATCATAGTCTGACATATTTCATACCAATTGTTTAATCTGACACATCATTTCTCTCAATTGATTAATACATTTAATTGTTGATATCAGCCCACTACCACTCTGGATTAGTTAAAGTGTTTTCCTGTGCGCAACAATCCATCTTTTCACAGGGAAGTCTACATTCCATAAAAATGCCTCTTGCAGTTTGCTGATATTTGAGAAATAATATGGCACTTCAATTATATATAATTTAAATAACAATGAAATAATTTCTATTTAGCCTGTGTAAATCATCCTGAAGAATGCTGGTGCCTTTACAAAGACACCAAGGATACTTCATTTTTGAGTACTGTGATATATATCCATATAAAAATGAAGTTCATGAGTTGGAGGGGAACATTTCTTAGTAGCTATCACTTGCACAAAATGTTGTATCAGATTGAATGGGAATTTCCCCCTTCAAATCTTTAGGTACATATTGTTTACAGACAATTAACTGACTACAATTTCTTTCATCAGTCAATTTATCATAATTAATAGCAAAAATGGCAATATTTAACTTCTCCTCTCCAACTGGAAAAAGTGTTAATATTCCCAGCAAAATCAATAGTTTGACAAAACAGTTAATCTGATTTCTTATATTCTGTCTTCCAGCCTGCTGATCTGGCAGGGAGTATTACTTTTGTGTGGACTTTAATCTAGAAAAATAATTTCCTATTGTGCTAAATCCAGATACACTGAAAGTCTGACTGACCCCAGCTACCATGGGCAGATCCTCACACTGGTCAATCCCATCATAGGAAATGGTGGTGTCCCTGACACAGCTGCTTCAGATGAAATTGGCCTCAGGAGATATTTGGAGTCTGATGGCATCAAGGTAAGCAAAACAAAAAACAAAAATCAAAACCCTAACACCTCATTCAAAACCTCCTTGTTTTATTTAAACAAAAATTCCTGATGGTGCCAATAGTGTCTGCATTACAAATAGTTTTTGACTTGCAATCATTCATTTAGTGACTGTTGAAAATTACAACAGCATTAAAAATGACTTATGACTGTTTTTCACACTTATAATCATTGCAGCTTCCCCATGGTCACATGGGTCAAAATTCTGACACTTGGCAATTTATAATAGTTGCCGTATCTTGGGTCATTTGATCACCTTTTGCAACCTTCTGATAAGCAAAATCAATGGAGATGCCAGATTCACTTAACAATCATGTTACTAACTTAACATTGCTTGTGCAAATGCAGCTTCGCGTGATCGTGTGCTTGCCCGCTGCTTGTGTGGCTTGGGCCCCAACAGGCCACAGCCCAGTATCGGGAGTTTGGGACCCCTGCTCTAGAACATGCCCTTAGTAAAAAAGAGTTAGAATTAATCCTTTACTGCTAAGCATTATTTTAAAACACTTTTAAAATAGTTTTAGAGTCACATTTTCTTCATAGGTTTCAGGCCTGCTGGTGCTGGACTACAGCAATGAATACAGTCACTGGCGGGCAGTCAAGACTCTGGCTGAATGGCTGAAAGAAGAAAAGGTGAGGCAGAATATATTTCCTATGGAAAATATTTTTATAATGTTAATAGTGATTTGTGTTTTACTGTATTGTTTAAGTTTAAGTTTAAGTTTAATTAAATTTATATACCGCCCTTCTCCAGGGGACTCAGGGCGGTGAATAGCCAAGTAAAAAACATTAAAATACATTTAAGCCAAGTAAAAAACATTAAAATACATTTAAAATAAAATATTCAATGTGGCCCTAATTTAATACAATTAAAATTTAGTAAAATCTTAAAATTTTAAAAACCCCAAAAACTTTTTCACGCTAGCTCGGCTTGATAAAAATAATACGTCTTGAGGGCACGGCGGAAGGTGGACAGGTCGTGAATTGTTCTTAAGTCTGGAGGGAGCTGATTCCAGAGGGTGGGTGCTCCCACAGAGAAGGCCCTCCCCCTGGGCGTCACCAGCCCACACTGCTTGGCTGATGGCACCCCGAGGAGGCCCTCTCTGTGGGAGCGCACTGGTCGATGGGAGGCAGTTTGTGGCAGCAGGCGGTCTCGGAGATACCTAGGTCCAATGCCATGGAGTGCTTTAAAGGTGGTAACAAGTACCTTGAAGCGCACCCGGTAGACCACCGGAAGCCAGTGCAGCTCGCGCAGGAGGGGTGTTATATGGGAGCGCCAATTAGCCCCCGAAACCACCCACGCGGCCGCATTCTGGATCAGTTGGAGCCTCCGGGTGCTCTTCATGGGGAGCCCCATGTAGAGAGCATTACAGTAGTCCAGACGCGACGTGACCAGGGCATGGGTGACTGTGCACAGGGAATCCCGATCCAGAAAGGGCCGCAACTGGCGTATCAGGCGGACCTGATAAAAGGCCGCCCTGGTCACAGCTGTCAGATGGTCCTCTAAGGACAGCTGTGGATCCAGGAGGACACCCAAATTGCGAGCCCTTTCGGCGGGGGCTAGAGACTCGCCCCCGATAGTCAGAGATGGAATCATCTGACTATATCGAGACGCTGTGAACCACAGCCACTCCGTCTTGGAAGGGTTGAGCCTGAGTCGGTTTCTCCCCATCCAGATCCGCACAGCTTCCAGGCACCGGGACATCACTTCAAGGGCATCATTGGGGTGGCCTGGGGTGGAAATGTACAGCTGTGTATCATCGGCGTACTGATGGTACTTCACCCCAAAGCCACGGATGATCTCACCCAGCGGCTTCACATAGATGTTGAACAGAAGGGGCGAGAGAATCGACCCCTGGGGCACTCCATATGTAAGAGGCCTCGAGGACGACCTCTGCCCCCCTGCCAATACAAACTGCGGCCGGTTGGAGAGAAAGGAGGAGAACCAACGAAAAACGGTGCCCCCTATCCCTAACTCTTCCAGCCGGTGCAGCATGATACCATGGTCGATGGTATCAAAAGCCGCTGAGAGGTCTAATAGGACCAGGACAGAGGAACAACCCCTGTTCCGAGCCCTCCAGAGATCATCAACCAATGCGACCAATGCCGTTTCCGTGCTGTGCCCGGCCCTGAAACCCGACTGGAACGGATCTAGGTATGATGATTCCTCCAAGTACTGGGGAAACTGTCGTGCGACCACACTCTCAACAACCTTCGCCACGAAGCGAAGGTTGGAGACAGGGCGCTAGTTAGCTAAAATTGCTGGGTCCAGGGAGGGCTTCTTGAGGAGAGGCCTCACCACCGCTTCTTTCAAAGCCGTGGGGAAGTAACCCTCCCCCAAAGAAGCGTTAATAATTCCCTGGAGCCAGCCTCGTGTAACCTCCCGGGTAGCCAGCACTAACCATGAGGGACACGGGTCCAATAAACATGTGGCTGCACTGAGCCTCCCCAGAATCTTGTCCACATCCTCAGGGGTCACCGAGTCAAACTCTTCCCAGATAACGTTCTCAAGACTATTCCCTGTCACCGTGTCTGTATCTACCCAGTTGGAGTCCAGTTCCCCCTGAATCTGAGCGATTTTGTCATGTAGATATCGTCCAAAGTCCTCAGCCCTGCCTTCCAGGGGATCCTCCCGCGCTTCTTGATGGAGTAAGGAACGGGTCACCCTGAACAGGGCTGTTGGACAATTCTCTGATGACGCGATGAGAGCGGAAAAATACTTCGATTTCTCCGCTTTTATCGCCACTAGGTAGGTCTTAATATGCGACCTTACCAGTGTTCGATCAGATTCAGAGAGACTGGCCCTCCAACCGCTCTCTAGGCGTCTTTTCCGGCGCTTCATCTCCCTCAGCTCCTACAGTAAATTGTAGAAATCAAAGAAGACGTCTTTTTTCTAGTCTTATTTACTAGATTACAAAAACAACCTGGAAACTGTGCACTTCAGTAGACTTTTTGTAGGCTTTTTTTTAAACAAAAAAAAATCAGAGTTTTTATCATTCTCTTTCTCTTTACAGCAGTGGGAAGAACATAGCTTGATATTACAACTTCTTTCCTGGTTCTGTACAGAGTCCAGAATCTTTGAGAGAAATTATGGAAATTGTTATGTTCGGTGCGGAACACGTGGCAGAAAGACGTTCTACGATTGGCTAAGGCGACTGGCAGCTTGAATATAAAAGAGCTGTCAGCCGGGAAAAGTGCCTCACCCACTCCTTGTTGTTAGTGCAAGAGCAAGCCAAAGTTAGCTCAAGATAATTCACATAATAAAAGAGTTGGACTGTTCCCCTGAGTTGCCTCAGTCTGAAACCCTCGAATACTCAATAGAAATTCTGTGTTATCAGTTCAAATTAACTTTATAAAGTACACTTCCCTTTAAACCATACCTTCCCTAAGAACTGCATTTCCTAGGATTCTTTTAACACAAACATTGGCAAGTCAAAAACCTACATGCCTTCTCTTGTGTGATTATGTTGATGTTATGTTATTTTGACTGGTTTATAAATGAAAGTACAGGTAACTATACAGGATTGAGATAAATCTGTGGCAGTTTCAAACTTAGTTTTTATGACATTGTTGATTTATTAGTCATCATATGGGTTCATATCAGAGGTGGGTTCCTCCCGGTTTGCACCGGTTCTCACAATGACTTCACGGAACCGGTTCTGTCGGTGCCAGTCTGTGGACGCTGCCATCTTTATTTTGGATTTTTTTGGATTTTGGGGGGGGGGATTTCCCCCCCGGTTTTTTCTTCTTCTGCATATGCGCAGAAGCCACGTTTCCAGCACTGCACATGTGTCACCATCTTGTTTTTGGCTTTTTTGGGGATTTTTTTGAATTTTTCAGCAATGCGCATGCACGTTTCGAACTGGCAGCGAGGTAAGTTAGAACCCACCCCTGGTTCATATCCTAAATATTTCTAAGTTGATGGGTTATTTTTTTTGCTATGATTGAAAAAAAATGAAAGTCCATCTTTGATAGCAGCTTTCACTGAATATTAAAAATATTCAACATATAGCACTGATTGGAAATTTTAGTATGATATATAGAAATTATATTTGTGTTAGGGTTAGGGTTAGGGTTTTATATTTATATTATATTTATATTATATTTGTAATAAATGAATTAATTTCCATAATCAGATGGAATTACCAGAAGTTTCCATTTTAAATTTTTAGTATGCTAACATTTGTTTTTTTTCCCCCAGATACCAGCTCTTTATGGGATTGACACCAGGATGCTTTCTAAAATAATTCGAGACAAGGTAGACAAAACCAAGTTATTGAAAAGTCCCTGTAGATGGCTGTTATAACAAAACTTTCCAAATTATTTTTGGATACATGAAAACTACAAAATAGTTCCCAAACCTTTGACTTAATCACAATCTTCTCTAAGTGGATATTAAAGTAAAAAGCAAAATAATAAGGTTGACAAGAGAAAATATTTTCCTTTCTATTGACACTTTTCCTGAACTAAATTGTCAAGTTGCTTTTTCCTTGAAAACTGAAAACATAAAATCCCCAGATTAAAAAAAAATGCTTCAAAAGATCAAACTGAAATAATTTAGCACATGAAAATAACAATCATAAACTTCCTTCAAATATGAAGTAAACCATACCCAGAACTTTTAATATTAAATTTCAAAATGGTTCTTGCTTGGTTTAAGCCGAGTTGAACTCTTTCACCTACATGCGTTATACCTTGTAAAACAGAATAGTTTTTTCTGTTTGATACTTTTAGGTTTTTTTAAAACTAGAAATAAATGGGTTTTTGAACAGAGTTCAAGGCAAATACATTTTTTCTTCTCTTTAAAGGGTGGGCAATGGAAATTATATCAAATCAGATCATAGGTCTGATAAGCCTCATAGGTCTCTCCCCCAACTTTTTCCAAAAGAATCTGAAGAATTTGGGATTTTGAGATAATTCAATACGAATGGTGTAAGTCTCTGACAGATTATTTCTGCTCCTTTTTTCAGTTGTCTTTAACTTATATATAGAAAGAATAAGTAAGGCAACTATTTTGACTTTTAATAGATTTTGGGTGCTCCACATAAGCACTTATTGCTGACTTGGAACCAGCTTTGGACTATTGCAATTACTTTATGTTGAATGATTTTGAGAACTTTTTCCTCTGGCTTTGTTGTGATTTATGTGAGGCTGGGACAAAGGTGATGTTTTCTTTGCAATGCAGAGTCCCACAGAATTGCTTTGGAAGTTTGGGAAGTAGAAAGATAGCTGTATGAAAATGTCCTTTGTCCTTAGATATCTGATAACAATATTTTTTTTAATCGAACAGGGAACTATTCTTGGAAAGATTGAATTTGAGGGTCAGCCTGTGGAATTTTTGGATCCAAACAAGAAAAACTTAATTGCTGAAGTATCAACAAAGGTAAAGATTCCATTCTCAGTTGAGACATTGTAGAAGTACAGCAGTTCCTTCTGTTGTCCTACTTTTGATTATCATGATGATGAGAATTTTGAAAGCTGTGAAAATTGTTTGGGATGAGCCAAGTACCATCATGGGGCCTCATGATTATGTGATTAGAACAAGTTTAATTTGGAAAGCAGGCCAGGCCATAGGTTCTCATCATTGGTTTGTGATCTTTTTTGTCTCTGAAATGAATTATCTTCATCCTGGAAGTGGGGGAGAATTTCTTCAAGTTTCTTGATAACTTGGCTATGAAGGGAAGATGTCACTGGGAACTTTTTCTGCTATTACTACACAGTTATAAAACTATTGGGGGTGGGGAGTAAACATTTTGAATCAGAAGCTTTTGTCTTTGTTATGATGGACCATTATCTATTTTATTTATTCACTGTTTTGTTTGAAAAGAAATATGATAGATTTTATTCATGTCCTGCATCAAATTGGATGTCTTACTGAATGCCATACCCATGCTTTTGTATACTACAAACCCAGAATGGCTTATTTCCCCAAGTCTCTACAAAATGTACTTGGCAATCATGCATCCAATCACATGTACAATATTACTTCCAAGTTAGAGACAAAGATTAAATCAACCCCAATTTCCATTTGGTTACATTTGTTACAGTGAAAAGAGCCAAATCTTACTTTCAAAAATAGTCTGTTGTTTTTTTAAAATAAAATGAAACTTTACTAAAACCTTCACTTCTGAAAACTATTACTCTAGTCTAGACTTCTTTGAATTGTGCAACCATTTGAAGACAATGTAAGACTAAGTAAATGAGAGAATTTATAGGGCAAAAGGAAATTCAAATGGATCAATTGACATCTTTGTTGCCCTTATAAGGGTCTTCCAGATGTTTCTATAGTAGCTGTTTAACATAAGCTAAGTAGTTTATGGTTATGAAATGGTTATGTTGATGCTGATCTGATGATTTTACTTGTTTTATCTCAGCTGCAATTATGTGTTTATTGTTGAGTTATTGTTTATGGAATTTTTAATTGTTATTAGTCATTAGAGTCATGGTTTTGAATGGGCTGCCATATAAATGGAAACAAACAAACAAACAAACAAACAAACAAACAAACAAATAAATAAATAAGCAAGCTAGCTAGCTAGCTAGCTAGCTAGTTAGCTTGCTCCTAAGGAAAACCAGCCTTACGAATGAATTTAGGGAGGATATGATTTAGTTATATCTATTCATGCACCTGCTTAGAAGACTGATCTAGCATGGGAAAGGAACTTATACATGCTGAAATATTTAGTAAATAAACAATCTTGTGTGGATTTTGGAGTAATGAAACATGTCAAAAGCTAAAAGATAATGTTGTTATATTAGTTTTGGAACTACAAATATTAATTATGTTTGCATAAAAGTATGGACTTAATAAAACCTTCAAAAATCACTAGAAAAACCAACACAATTTTGTTTGTTTATTTATTGCAATAATTTATATACAGGTTTGCCTTGTCCTAGGACTGTTACTACTAATTGCAATTTTGTGTGAACTATTCCCCATTATGTTAGCTTAAAAAAGACAACATGGCAAAAGGGAGGCTTATTGCCAAGGTCTGTCCTGCCAAGCATAATGAGAGAAACATTTTACAGAAGGTAAAGAATGGCACAATACAAATGTATAGGTATAGATCCAAAAACTGAAATAATTGCTGATTTTTTTCCAGAATATGAGCTTATTAATTTCCCAATGAAATCATCTTAAACTAATTAGAGCTCTGATCTCAGATTGGTAATTTTTCAATTTTCCTGAATTAGAACAAATCCTGTTCTCATTAATTTCCCTTTCAATTCAGTATGCTCCATGCAGCAAAATCCTTCATGTAAATGAACAATAAGCTGTAACTGTGCTATACATTTTGAATGATCATGACAGAAATTAAAGTCCCTCTGGGAGTTGGGCGGCATAGAAATTCCAATAAACTAAACTAAGTAGCCCCCAACTGTTCTGGAAAAAAAAAATGCAGATCTATACAGTAAGTGTAAATGTTTGCGGCATAGCATTCTATTTTTTCAAAGTGAAGCAAATACAGCTGTATGAAACAGAAATATAATATCAATTATATATTTTCTAAACAAACTGGGATTACAAGATGGTTTCTTTGACATTTCCAGCTGCATATATGCCATTTGTGAGGCCATATGGTTTAGTTCCCATGATCTTCAAGAAGCTTGACTTTGGTACTACTGATAAAAAACCCATTCAAGAACATTCAACTTGAGTCTTCAGTTAAAGATTTATATTGAACCTGAAATGTGCCAGTTCATATAATTTTAAAGCTAAATCTCTTTCTCCTTTTTCTCCTGAATAACTTGACATCTCCTCATATTGGTTTTTAACCTTAAGGCTATTGTACCCAGAGATGAGTATGTTGGAATGAGTGAAGTTCTAAGAATATTGGACAGAAAAGAGGCTCTGTTCACCCAGTAGGATATACATCTGAGGGGATGAATTTAATGTTTCCCCAAATAGCTGGCTGGATTATTTTCACAATTGTATGTAGAACTGATTTCTTTTACCAGGTAAATGAGTATTCTATTTGGTATAAAAAAGGGTATAAAATGAAAAGAAGACTCTTTGAGATCTAAAAATATGTTCCAGTTTTAACTATTTCACAGAATTAATTATCACTAGAAGTGGATGCTGTTGATAATCTGTGCTAGTACAAAGAATGAGTGCCAAAAAGGCACTGAAACTAGCAGGTGTAGATGCCAGATGAACAGAACTCCAGTGATCCCATTATCTTTACAACTTATTTTATAGAGTTATAAAGTAGCATACAAATAAAGCTGACAATTAACCGAGCTGTTCAATTATAGCACACAATGATCTTTGTTTGTTTATATTTATAATTTAGAATTATAAGGCTGCCCAGCCCAGCACTTCCTCTATCAAGAAATGCTTTTCATATAAACCAACTTATGATAACATTTAAGAATTTTTATTATCAATAATAGGTTAGAAGAATCTGATGATATTTTTAAAGAGGCTATAGGCAGCTCTTGTCAGAATATATTGAAACTGCAACAAATTATTTAATTTTCCTTATTTCTTTTTCTGCATTTTCAGAGTCTGGGGACTAGAGTAAATTTAATAATTTCCTTGACATTTCAAAGGGCTGAGGTTATTTCCACAGAGTATGAATGAAGGTCAGGTTAGACGTGATAGAGGCTTGCTTGTGTCTTTTTTTCCTTTTAATCTGGTTACCCATATATGAAGTTTGAAAGTTTTACGTCAAACAGTGTGAACAGATCAGGAGTAATAAATCTTAGTGCTTTCTGTTCTTTTGTATTAGGTGGTAGTTGTCCCTTGCTAAGTAACATTTGAAAAAAGGAATGTTGTGTGGTATCTTCTTGAACTTATATTAAAGGCATCTCTTGGAAGTTCATAATATTACTGGTCCAAGTCCATTTGTGTCATTTCCTGCATATCAAGGAACTAGAGATTTCAGCCAAAGATGTAAATGTAAATTATGTAAGAACTGTCACAGTAAGATGTCTCTTCTTTCTTCATAATAGGAACTATAAAGGTATGGGTCAGTGGTGGGATTCAATTTTTTTTTACTATCGGTTCTGTGGGCGTAGCTTGGTGGGCGTGGCATTGCTTGGTGGGTGTGGCTTGGTGGGCGTGGCAGGGGAAGGATACTGTAAAATCTCCATTCTTACCCCACTCCAGGGGAAGGATACTGCAAAATCTCCCTTCCCTCCCCACTCCAGGGGAAGGTTACTGCAAAATCCCGATTTCCTCCCGATCAGCTGAGACTCGGGAGGCAGAGAATAGATGGGGGTGGGGCCAGTCAGAGGTGGTATTTACCGGTTCTTCGAACTACTCAAAATTTCTGCTACCGGTTCTCCGGACTAGTTAAAATTTCTGCTACAGGTTCTCCAGAACTGTTCAGAACCTGCTGAAACCACCTCTGGCATGGGTCTGTAGTTGTTGTCTAGGAATCATTGAGGCCTCCTCTGGCATGTAGCCCTTGGCATTCCATATATGTTGGAGATTGAAGGGACTGAGAAGCTCTGTATTGTATGGTGCAATAGACTTCTGGATGAGGCCAAAAATTTAAATTGCAGAGAGGACTTCTGCTTTAGTAGTTCACATGTTCTCTTTAGGTCTGCTTCTTTCTTTTCCTCTGAGAAGCTTCTATTTTCCTCCAGAATAGTGGTAATTCACCTGTGAAATGATTCTGTTAAGAGATTATCATCTTTTCATGAAGCCTTCCAGCTGTGAAATATCAGTGTGCCAAAAGAGCCTGATTAAAAGGGGGTTATTAAACAGATAAAAATAGTTTGCTCAGCAGTAGATCAGACATGGACTTTGGGAAAATGTGCACTTAAAATCACAGTTGTCTTAGGTCCAATGGATTTGATGATGATGAGGAATGCTGTTTTGCTTATTGCTGGAACAGAAACAAAATATAGGCAGCCTTAAGGACTACCAATAACTTGTCAATTGATCTATATCAAAGTGGGGGCAGTAAGGGTGAACATTGAGTATATGATGATAATTTTGCACAAAGTTCCTGAAAGAGCAGAATTCTATTTATAACCACATTGATCCTTCCAACTCTGTTGTTGTTGTTGTTGTTGTTGTTGTTGTTATTATTATTATTATTATTATTATTATTATTATTATTATTATTATTATTATTATTATTATTATTATTATTATTATTATTATTATTATTATTATTATTATTATTTGAACGAAAACATAGAATAGGATAGAATGAATTCCTTTTTACTTTTCTCCTAATACTAGAAGACAGCCCCTCAGTGAAATTAACATTGGGCAGTAGATTCAGAAAAGATTTTCAAAGAGATTTGTGTGTGTGTGTGTGTGTGTGTGTGTGTGTGTGTGTGTGTGTGTGTGTGTTGTGTGTGTGTGTGTTTTGCACATTATGTAATTTACACAAAGGTCTCCTATATAAGATGTAATGAAATGATGGCCATAAATGTGTAAAAGAGATAGATGGCTCTTCTGTAGCCTGGTGCCCACCAGATATCTTGAATTACATACTTTGTTATCTGTAGCAAAGACACCTACTTTGGCTGGAACCAAGAAAAGTTCTAACTGAGCATAAAGTGGACGGGTTGTTGCTAAGGAAAAAAGTGTAAAGGAGGAATACACAGCATTTTTGTTAAGGTAGCTAAATACTGTATGTACTATGCATTTTATTCTCTTAACCTGCTCTGGAAAGAGGAAGTGGTAACTCATATAAATTAAATTAAATTTAAAAATGGTATGTTTGAATATCTGGAAAGGGTTTAGAGCAGGGGATATAGGGAACCTTCATGTCCTACTCATGAAGTGGATCTGCATAGCCATTCCAGTGAAGACAAATCTGGTGTAGATGGCTCCTCATTCTCAACCAATAGGACTCTACTTTCATTATTCATGCTAAAAACAGAAGATAGCAGCTTAAAATATTAAAATAAGACATTCTCAGTACGGGGGTGGGTTCTGGATTCTGCTACTGCCGGTTCGCTCAGGGATGCGCCATGCGGGAGTACTGATTCTCAATAAAAAAACAAACCCAGATAAATTCAGGTGTAATTCAGATAAAGCAAAATTCATCAAATGCTTCGAATTAATGTTGACTTTGTCCTAATCTGTTTATTTGTTCATCTGATTTATATAGCTACCCATCTCACAAATGTGACTGTGGGTGGCATAAACAACCAGTCTAATCAATTAAACAGCAATTAAAAAAAGAGTTTGATTTAGTGTGAGTTATCTTCACCTGATGCAAATCTCTAGTTAACAAATAAGCATACAATAATGTTTTTCTTTTTCCTAACATGTGAAGGAGGTCAGAATATATGGCAAAGGAAATCCAATCAAAATTGTAGCTGTGGATTGTGGATTGAAGCACAATGCTGTTCGTTTGCTAGTAAAGGTAAATCAACATGTTTCTTAAAAATATTAACTCATTTTCTATGTATCTGTGGTTTATTAGTTTATTCAGGACTAACTGGAAAGCCCGGCTTGCTAATTTCTCAAACAACATTTTATTGATGTTGCAGCAATCTGAAATACTGACATTGACACATTAAATTCTTATTGGAGTTGTTTGAATGTGTGTGTATTTGTATGTGCATATGCACACATTAATGGGGAGGGGAAGGCTCCTTCTCATGATGGACTACCATATTGAAAAAGCCAACAACTGCGACCACTCCAGAGATGCTATCCACTTATCTGAGGGGCTCATACTTATATACAATGTGTTTTCACTTTATTTTATCCTGAAAACAACCTTGCAAGATTAATTTATTTTAAAGACTTTGTTTTAAATACATTACAGCTAGACCTTGTTCAGCGAGTGCCTTAGACAGTGACTGTTTGCAGTTACAATGGTGATGAAACCAATATTTGGTTTCAAAACCAACTTTGATACCAATCCTCTTATTGATGACCTTTGCAGGCCTGCAAAGCAAAGGAAAACTGGAGTAAAATCATGAACACAGTCACAGTTTCACTTAGCTACTGCTTTGCCTAATCACTGAATTGCTAGTCCCAATTGTGGTTGCTAAATGAGGGCTACCTTTATTTGAGAACAATTAAATGTATATTAAACCCATATTAAGCAAGAACTACCTCTTTGTATATAATTATTGTAACCTCTACCTCTAGTATACAATTAATCAAGAATTCTTTATGGAGAAATGCTCTAGTAGTGGGATACTATTTAATAATGTGGCTATCTCTAGAAGTGAATTCAATTATTTATACTTCATTTTCAGAGACAACCACAGTGATTAAGAATAGAGAAAACTCTCCTTTTTCCATTTACTTGCAACCAACCAAATCTAAGTGCGCTATATTGGAATGGGTTTTTCTCATATTCAGACTCAAGAATGTACCCTATTAGCTGCATTGCATATAATCTAGTTAATTGCCTAACAACCTTTGATGCTGTCCATCCTGTTTTGTTGTCAGAGAGGTGCTGAAGTTCATTTAGTGCCTTGGAATCATGATTTTACCTCAATGGACTATGATGGACTTTTCATTTCTGGAGGCCCTGGTGATCCAACCCAAGCACCAGAATTAATTGAAAATGTCAGGAAGGTAAAGTCTATATATTGGAATAAATGTTTTTGTTACGATGCTGTTGACTGACATTACCCATGGTTTGTTTCTTTATTTGCATTTCATTAAAATATTACCCTTGAAATAAAGATGAAGAAAGTGATGGATTAGAGCAAAGCACTATAAAAGGAGACATGAAGGCAAGTCGTTAGAGGCACCCAGAAAAAATAAAGATTTCAATTAAAGGAGAAGAAATCCACTGATACAAAATGGAAAATAGTTTAACTCTGAAAGAATTCAAGAATATCTGGCAATAATATACACAAAACTTTCTCTCAAGATTGTGTGCTACTTTAAAAAAAGGAGATAGAAGAGATAGAAGAGAATACAACTGAGAATCAGTCTGTTTTGGATACGATTTAAAAATGGCAGCCTACAGTAATGATATGGACAAAGATGTTACATGTGTGTGTGTGTGTGTGTGTGTGTGTGTGTGTGTGTGTGTGTGTGTGTGTGTGTGTGTATAAATGGACTTTTGCTAATTAAAATAATTTCTTATCAAAAGGTTTTATTTTAACAAAATGACTTTATTATTTAAGGGATAAAAGATGATATGGGATGAAGAGATGTTTGATTAAAAAGTTAGAGAAGGTGATAATTTACTAAAAATTCTTTGTATTTGTCTTGATGAAGGGGAAGTTGTTTCTTGATATTTATTTTTTTAATACTTTTTCTTTCCCCCTTTTCTCTCTACATTTTTTCTTTTTTATATTTTTGTTAGTTTGTGTTAGCTTTTTTATCATAAAACTTTAATAACAATTATAAGAAAAGAAAAAATATGAAGAAAGATAGAAAACAGATTGCAAACAGAGAAGATTTGCCCAACTAAATTCTAGAGAAGACCAAAAAGAGACATGAGTTATAACTAAACAAACTGAGGGTAACAAATGAAGGAAAAGAAAAGAGATTTTAAATAAAAAAAATAGGGAAAGTATTTATGCAAAGATGAACACAGTTAAGGGCAAAGATATAATTTACAAAGAAGATTTGGTACCAAATGGTGGCAGTAATGTCCAAAATGATCCCCCAAATTGCTGATAGCTACTAAGGTTTGATTATTGAACTAGAATCACACATTCTGGAATATGACGTCAAATGATGCTAGAAATATTGTTAACAATATTTCGCATTGCCAAACTGTTTAAAACTATGCAACATTTTGTAGTTACTCAAGATTGTTAAAAAACAAGTATGGAAAACCCAGTGGTGGCCAAGGAAGTGGAAAATATCAATTTATATTCTAAATTTATATTTAAAGGACCACTATTAAAGAGTGCTTGAAAACTGAACAATTGCATTTAATCCACACATTAATAAAGTAATACTTAAGATCATGCAATCCAGATTCTAACAATAACTGCCAGAAGTGCAACTTGGATTCAGAAGAGGAATCTAAGAACATTTAAGGCCACATTGGTAATATCCAATAATACAAAAGACAAAAGGTATTAAAAAAACTAAATACTTGTTTTTGTTTTACTGATTATTTTTGACTGTATAGACTAGGGGTGTCAAACTGGCAACCTGCGGGCCAGATGCGTCACACACAGGCCATGCTCACCCCAGCTTCGCAAAGTCAAAAAATGTTGTAATACGTCACGATACATCACGTGACGCAATCGTGTTTGACAGCTGTGGTATAGACCACAACAAATTGGGAATAACTCTTCCAAACATGAGCATGCAAACTATTTCTTTTGCCAACTGAAGAATTTGTATGATTAGGAAGCAACAGTTAGAATGAGCAAATGGCTCAAAATGTTGAAAGGAGTATTAAAGGTTGCATGCTGTCAGCATGTTTATTTAACTTACGGTATATGCAGAATATATCATAAGAAGTATAAAATGAGAAGAAATGGAAAGTGCAGTTAATATTACTGGGAAAAATATCAGTGAGCTCACATATGCTGGTGATAAACTTCAGTGGCTGGTCGTGAGGAAGATAAGGAATTTTTTGTTGAAGGGCAAAGAATACAATGCAGAAACTAGATTGCTGCTAAACATATCTGTAACAATCTGTAAGATTACAGTATGTCAGTAAGCAATACCAACCCAGTAGAAGTAGACAGAGAAGAAGGTGGAGGAATAATAGACTTTATCTTCCTAAATTCACAAGGAATTTTAAATTAGCAAATAGCATTCTGAACAATTGAAATATATCCAAGAAAAAATGAACTTATTTTACTTGGATAAATAGTCAGAATACTCAAGTGCACAGATAGCACAATAACAACAATTGTATTGCCAAGGCTATGATTTTAACATATGATTATGAAAACCAGATCATCAGAACGGGGCGTTGTTCCTTACCTGAACGCCCCTTCTCGTAGGGCGGAGCGAGCCTCCAAGAATGGGATGATCCAATCCATCAGCCAATCAGGACTGAGTCTGACTCTATATAAAAGCTGTCACCCCGAAGGGCACCCCCTCTTGAGACGAAGGACGGAGTCAGACCCATAGTGTAACAACCTAACCAAACTTTATTAAACAGCAGGAAAGTAAAACTATAACTCTATGCAAGAAACCAACAGGGAGGGACTTGGAGGCTCGCTCCGCCCTACGAGAAGGGGCGTTCAGGTAAGGAACAACGCCCCGTTCTCCATAGTGGGCGGAGCGAGCCTCCAAGAATGGGACATGCCAAAGCAGTTCGGTCCCTAGGGAGGGCATACAGTTATTCATGCTGTTCCTCAGCCGAAAAGGCAGACTGAAGAACATGCCTCCCAAAATCAGCCTCAGCCGAGGCGAATTGGTCCACTTTGTAATGTCTTATAAAGGCCCCCGGAGAAGACCAGGTGGCCGCCCTGCACACTTCCTCCAGAGAAGTTCTGGCCGACCACGCTGTCGTGGTGGCCGCGCTGCGTGTCGAGTGTGCGGTCAACCCTTCCGGACGTGGGAGGCCTTGCGCACAGTAAATGTCTGCAATGACCGACCTGATCCAGCTGCCTATAAGTGCTGGCGAAGCCTTGTTGCCCATGGATTTCGGATGGAAACAAACAAACAACGCTTCCGAGCGCCGAAAGGGGGCGGTGCGGACGTTGTAAATTTTAACCGCCCTCCGGACGTCAATGGTATGCCACTGGCGCTCCAAGTCCGTTGAAGGTTGGGCATAAAAGGAAGGTAAGACCAGGTCTTGTGTCCTATGGAAGAGTGTATTCACCTTCGGAATGAAAGTCGGATCCAGACGGAGAACAACCCTATCAGGGTGAAAAACACATAAGTCCTCCCGGACCGATAGGGCCGCTAGTTCCGAAATCCGCCGCGCCGAAGTTATGGCCACCAGAAAGGCAACCTTGAGGGTGAGGTGTCTTAGTGAGACGGTGCGTAGCGGTTCGTAGGGCTCCGTCGTCAGCGCCAGAAGGACCCGCGGGAGATCCCACGTTGGGAATCTGTGGACAACGGGAGGCGAGATGTTGGAGGCCGCTCGCAGAAATCGTCGTATCAGTGGATGGACCGACAGTGTGTCTGCGGTGTCGCAGGATAGTACGGTGGAGAGTGCCGCCGTTTGTCGACGCAGAGTGTTGGGGGCCAACCCCTTGTCCAGTCCCGCTTGCAAAAAGCGTAAAACACCCACGATGGTAAGGTCCATCGGGCATAGCGAGGCAGTGGAACACCACGCACAAAATGACTTCCATGTAGATGCGTAAATACGGTCAGTCGACGCCCGTCTGGAGGACATAAGAGTGTCCACTATGGCGTCGGGCACCCCGCGATGAGTCAGGCAGCGCCGGTCAAGTGCCAAGTGGTCAACTTGAACCAGTGCGGGTCCGGGTGGTTCAAGGACCCCTGGGAGAGCGAAGACGCGGTCGGTGGTATCCTCCATGGCGGGCTGGCCGACAGCGACCGGAGGTCCGCGAACCACGCTCTCCTGGGCCAGTACGGGGCGAGGAGAATCACCTCCGCTTCCTCGGCGATAATCCGGCGAATGACTTGTGGGAGCACTGCCAGAGGAGGGAAGGCATACAGGAGACCCCTCGGCCAGAGGCAACGAAGGGCGTCGACGTCCTCGGCCCCTTGAGACCGGTAGCGGGAGACAAACCTCGGGAGCTTGGCGTTGCGGGGAGTGGTGAAGAGGTCGATGATTGGAAGACCGAATCGCTGCACCAGCTGCTGGAAGATGTCCTGGTGCAGGCTCCACTCCGCCGAGTCCACCGCATTGCGACTGAGCCAGTCCGCTGTTGTGTTGTCTACTCCCGAGATGTGCTCCGCTCTGAGCGAGAGCAGGTGGCGCTCCGCCCAGAGTCCCAAGGCTTTGGCCTCCGACATTAGGCCCCGGGAGACCGTCCCACCCTGGCGGTTGACGTGCGCCTTGGTGGTTACATTGTCCGTCATTAAGAGGACATGTCGGTTGCGGAGGACGTGCTGGAATTCCTGAAGGGCTCGGAATGCTGCTCTCAGTTCGAGGATATTGATATTCAGGAGGGTCTCCGACTGAGACCACGTTCCCTGGGCCACATGGCAAAGTACGTGGGCCCCCCATCCCTGCAGGCTGGCGTCGGTTGTCACCGTCACCCGGCTCGGTTCGAAGAAGCTGGACCCTTCGGATATCGCCGGGGAACGCCACCACTGGAGAGAGCGACGGACAGAGGATGGGATCAAGATTTTTGCCGATGAATTGCTCTTCCCCGCCCTTTGGAAGGGGAGCAAGAGCCATTGTAGTTCCCTGGAGTGCAGCTGTGCCCAGGGAGTGATATGAATGGCCGAAATCATTTTTCCCAGGAGAGACGAGAGTTGCTTCAAAGGCGCTCTCCTCAGGCAGAGCACCCGTTGGACAAGAGTGGTGAGATTGTCCTGCCTCTCCTGGGAAAGGAACACCCTGCACTCCAGGGAATCCACAATAGCCCCTAGGTGGGTAATTCTGTTGGTGGGCGTGAGCTGGCTCTTTTCGATGTTTACGGAGAAGCCATGCTCTTCCAAGCACTCCATGGTTAACTGAAGGTCCGCCTCCGCACGGGCAATGAGGACGAGAGGATTAAAATGTCGTCCAGGTAACAGTGCATGCGGACGGGAATGGCCCGCATGCTCGCCGCAAGGGCTGCCAGGATCTTTGTAAAGACCCGCGGAGCGGAGGAGAGGCCAAAAGGGAGTGCCGAATACTGGTAGTGGTCGGACATGTAACAGAAGCGAAGGTACTTTTGATGGGAAGGCCGAATTGGTACATGGAGATAAGCTTCTGTCAAATCAATAGAGGCCATAAAGTCCCCCTTTCTCACACACGCCAGGATGGACTGCAGCGTGTGCATCTTGAACCTCCTATATGCGACGAATTTGTTGAGGCGTTTGAGGTCCAAGACCGCTCTCCACCCCCCCGAGGATTTTTCAACAAGGAACAAGTTGGAATAGAATCCTTGCCCCTGCTGGTCCTCCGGAACCCGTTGGATGGCCTCAATCTCCAACAGGTGCTGGATAGCGGCCAACATTAGAGACCGCTTTTGGGGATCGGAGGACTGGGGGCACCTCATGAAAAATCCCGGTGGGGTGGAGAGGAGGTCGAGTGCGAGTCCCGATGTAATGGTCTCCCGCACCCAACTATCCGTGGTGGTGTCTTCCCATCGCCCGGCAAAGTAGCGCAGGCGACCCCCAATGGGAAGGCCTGAGGGATTTACTTGAAGCGGCGGTAGGAGCGCCCGCCTGCACCCCGAAAAGGGCGCTTGGCCGGTGGATCTGCCTTAGGTTTCTCCTGCCCCTGATTCTGACGGCCACCAGCCTGATATCTACCCCTGTACCTAGGTGCACGGTAAGGCCGGCGAGGCGGGGGAGGGGGAGGAGGAGTAGAAGGTTTGTTCTGTCCCCTGCGGGTACAGTTAGGGAGAACCTTCCGCTTATCTTTGGACTCTATGAGGTATGGGTCCAACGCCTCCCCAAAGAGGGACTGACCCTGGACCGGAGAGGTGGCGAGGCGCCACTTGTGGCGAGCGTCCGACTGCCACCCTCGGAGCCAATGCATCCGACGTGCCACCACGGATGCCCCCATGGATCTTGCCGCGAAGCGTGCGCTCTGCAGGGTGGCATCCGAGGTGAACTGGGCCACTGCGAGTAATTTGTTGATGTCCTGGCGGGTGCGCCCATCGGAGGACTGCTCTTGCAGTGTCTTTAGCCAGCGGATAGAGGTCCGGCAGAAGAACGAGGCCGTCGCCGAGGCACGGACGGACCAAGCTGCCGCTTGATGGGACCGCAGAATGGCCTGCTCCGTGCGACGGTCCTCAGGGCGCAAGAGTTCCTCACTGTCACCTGGTAGGGGATTAGCCAAGTAGAGAGCCTTGATGGGCGGATCTACTGGTGGAACCGGCAGATGTTGCGCCAGCCCTTGGGCGACATTGAAGTACCTCTTGTCTAAGGACGATGGTGCCGCCCCCATAATAGGGTTCTGCCACTGTTTAGTGACCGAAGTAATGAAAAGTTTTGGAGCTGGGATAACCTCCTCTTGGGAAGTCGTCTCCTCGAAGAGGGGGTCGCTCGGTTCCTCGCTGGCAGGCTTGGGCTCCACCGGGGGCATTTTGGCCGCCGCCCGCGCCTTGTGGAGCAGGGATTTAAACAGGGCTGGGTTGAATAGGCCCGTGGTCGCCGGGGGTTCAGGGGCAACGTCCTCGTCCGCCGACAGGTCGAGCTCTGGTCTCTGGTCCTCGAGCTCCTGGGGAGATTCCGGGGACGGTAGAGGCGCAGTGGTGACGTCTGGCAACGGCTGGACCCACTCTGTGGCGTGGCGAGGCTGTGCGACGACTGCCGGTGCCCCAGAAGTCGATGGTCGTGGCGGAGAATTGTGCTTGATGCCCGCCGCGATGCCTTCCTTGATCGCCATCTGGATTAGGGCCTGGACCTCCGGGCTCTGGAAAATGGCGGAGGCGGTTATTGGTGAGCCAGATGGGGGGTCAGCCCGTGATGTCACGGGCTCCTCCCAAATATCTTCGTCCCCCAAGCAAAGATGGGGGTTATCTAGGGAGAGGGCCCCAGATGACTGTCTGGATCTGGAGGGCAGAGTGTCACCAGTGTCCCGGGGACGGGAGGCGCTGGAAGAGGCCGAGGTGGAATGTTTGGCCTTGTCCCTGTGGGCGCCCTCCTTTTGGGAGGGTCTCTTGGCCTCCGTCCCGTCCAGGCGGAGAGGAGGCTGGTGGGACGGACGATGCCCGGGCATCTGCCTCCTGCTGCCTTGGCTCCTTGGCTTTGGCCTTATTCCTGGCCCCTTTGTCAGCCATGATGAGGTCTGGAGGCAAGGCAGGGAAGACTGGAGCCGAGGAAGCAGAGGAACCTTCGTGCGGCGCTGGGTGCGGCCGGCAAGCCTCTGGGCTCCAACCGGCACGGAAAGACGTCGGAGGGGAATCCCCGTGACGTGGGAGCCCTCCGGAGCGCGTGCGCAGAGAGCGCGGCGTTCCCGACAAGCAGCTGGAGCCGCCGGGCCGACAAACAGCTGATGCGGAAGTTCGGCGTCGGCGCGGCTCCGCTGCTGGCTAATAGGGAGGGCGGCCGGTGGGGGCTCCCTGCGGCGAGTCGAAGCGGCAGATGAAGAAGGAGGCGCGCGCGATAGCTCCGCCGATGGCCAGCTGGTCCTGACGGCAAACCTGCTCGATGAGCACTGCGCCTGCGCGCAAGGGCCTCCTCTTCAAAGACGCGCCGGCAGCAAAGATGTGCGATGAGCCGGGCGCGTGCGCACACTCACTCCCGACCGTCAGCTGTAGGGCGGGCCTTGGATTCTTGTCGAAGATGGCCGTTCGCGCCAAAAAGTTGACAGGACGGGCGGGCAGGCCGCGCCAAGGCCCCGGACGATCAAGGGAGCGACGAGAGGATCGGAAGGCTTGTAAAGGAGGCGCCGAAACGCTGAAGCCTGACAGGAGGGAACCACACGCTGGTAGGTCTTAACCGATGGAATCAGGGGTTCCCCTCCCCGCGGTAAGCGGCAGAGCCGCCCTGGCCGTTGGTCACTCAAGCGTGGCAGCTTCTGTGACTTATAACGAGGACACTTCACAGGAACAGGGTGGCCAGGCCGCAAATCAATCCTCTGGGCAGCAGTGCAGAAGACAGACAGCTGTCACAGGGCACCAGCTGCTCCCCCCCACTCACGATGTCAACGGTGTGGGGGTAATTTCACTTACTGCTTGTAGAATTTGTAGAGTTTGTAGAAGAACAATTTGTTGAAAAACCTGCTAGGTTAGGCAACACTAGTCCCAGACTTAGGACTGAGTCGAAAGAGGGGGTGCCCTTCGGGGTGACAGCTTTTATATAGAGTCAGACTCAGTCCTGATTGGCTGATGGATTGGATCATCCCATTCTTGGAGGCTCGCTCCGCCCACTATGGAGAAAGGGTGATCAAGGAAGAATGAATGCATTGTGATGCTGGAGAAAATTGCTGAGAATACCTTGTATCACAAGAAGAACAATTAATTGAAAGCACTAATAATTGAGCTAATCTTGACTGTTTTGGAAAATATTTGAAAAAAATCAAAAGCAATGGAAAAAGAGGCTGAAAGATAAGATAAAAAGAGGTTAAGAGAAGTCAGGTTTGCTAATACTATTACTGATAACATAAACAGGAGCATAGAAAAAGACCAAACAGCAGTTACTGTACTGACAGATAGTTCTGGTAAACTGATGTCCACTGGATCACAAAAAGTTGGAACCAAATGAACAGCAAATGATCCTCTTCAAAAATGTATTTTCCTGGAATTGTTTTCAACAGACCAAATCAGCAAATAAAATTCTAAACAATTGAAATGTACCAAAAGCAGGGTGGTTGAAATATGTAGCACTAATATGACAAAACAACACAAGCTGTAATTTGAATGGTTGCTAAATAGCATATTAATTGATACTGCACTGCAATTGCTTATAATCTAACAATATATGCATTTATATATATTTTCTGTCTAGGTTCTTAAAAATGATCGCCAGGAACCTTTGCTTGGAACCAGTATGGGGAATCTCATTACTGGATTGGCAGCTGGGGCAATATCCTACAAAATGACCATGGCAAACAGGTATGAGACATATATATGCACAGGTTCAGGAACCAAGAGGCAGGAGTGTTTTTAATGATCATCCAGTACCAATCTTTTCGAGAGAAACTCAGCCAAAGTATTCCATATTTACTAAAAAGCAATTTATGTACCATATGAGAATCATGCTTTTTGCTACTTACTGTACATTCAGTTTCTTCCAAAGTTGGTGTCTGGTCTACACTTGCTATTCTTTTATGTTACAGGGAGTCCTCAATTAAAAATTGTAATTGGGAATATGAATTCCATCGCTAAGTGAGGCAGTTGTAAGGCTTGATGTCACATGATTGTGTTTCAGTTGCAGTTGTTAGGTGAAACCCAGGTGGTTGTTAAGTAAAGTTGCCTTTTGTGACTTCTGCATTGATTTGTGGGGATCCTGCGGAAAGTTATAAACATTGATCATTTGACTGTGGGATGTTGTAACTATTATAATTGCGAGCCGGTCGCCAAGTGCCTGAATTGCAATCATGCAGTGACTGCAACCTAAGAACCCACTGTAAGCCTCCTCATTCAACACCACTGGAACTTCGGATAGTTGCTGAGCAAGAGGTCGTTAAATAAGGACAATCTGTTACTGGCCAGACAGAAACTCCTGAAACTCTCTGTCAAAACTCCCTCCTTGTAGTAAGAGCAGAGTGGACAGACCTGCTGGATGACAGAACTAGTAGTATATGATAGCTCTACAGAGGCAGAACAAGGGTTCCAAGAGCACTTTAAAAATGCAGAATTTGAACAACACTTTTTCTCTTATAATATAGGTTTTACTTTTACTTAGTGACAAGTCCCATTTGCCAAAGATCTCCATCCATTTTAGTCAGTAACTTCGACCCTGGAGCATTTGCAGTTACCCTTTCCATTTGTTGTAAGGAATATCCTTCTGGGTTCGGTTTCAAGTGGGCAAAAAGACACTGGAAGCATGGGACTGCTTGGAAAGATGGTTTAATGGAGGACAGCAGGACCACATGGTCTGAGGTCCTAGGGAAAGGGGGATCACATGCCTCGTGGATGTTGAAGGAGAGAAAAAGGAAGTTGCTGAGAGTCCCTGAGTTTTTTATAATCTGTGTTGGGCCCCACCCCAGAGTTTCCTGTTCCTGTATAAGAAATGCACTCTGATTGGTGGTCAGACTCCCATGGGGCCATGCAGGGGCAACTCTGTAGGCTGTGTTTTTGAGTTCAAGTTTGGCTGAGACTTGCTGGATGATGGTGTAATGAAAGGGCTTTGGGCAATTCCTAATATGGCTCTGTCTGAAGGAGGTAGATCTTTGTTATGTAGAATAGACTGGTCCAGGCTATTAACAAAGGTGGGGGGATAAGTGAGCTGAGCCATTCCTTGATGGCACATTGACAAAGGTGGGGGCTACTAAGAGTGAGTCTTTTTTTCTGCCTAAAAGCATGTTTCTCAGCCAGGGATAGTCTATATAATATTCTGCCTTTTTAATTTTTCCTAAAATATTTCATTTTTCTAGGAGAGGGGTGGGTGCTAACTTCCTACACATTAGTGCAGTAGCCATAGCAACAATTGGCCCCTTCACTGCCAAAAAGCAAATAATCATGTAATAGTCATCTAGTGAAGAAGTTGCTATGATTTCAGAAGCTCATTTCATGGATCTTGTGTAGTTTCCTTCTGTTATATCACCGAAATCTGGGTTATTTGAAAGTTATCCTGGTTAATTGTGTTGGCCTTGGGGGAAAAAAGTAACAAAGATTACAAAGACACGGAATGACCAGAGTATAATTTGGAGAAATAATTTTATTTTAGGTTTAACATTTTTCCTGCAGAGCAGTAGCAGTAGCAAACAGTAGAATTTCTGGCCTTTAAATATGATTAAATATAGTGCTCTGCTGCAGAAAAATGTTCCCACATATTTATTCTACAGTACTATTTCTCATTCAACTTACTGAAATAAAAATTCCTTTCAACAATTTATTTCAAAAGAAAATATGGAAAAGTTCTCAGATGTGGAGTGTGGTGGTCTTGCCCTTTGGTTAACAAAGTCACTACAAGAATCATGTGATCTCCTGTTTCTCAGTGAGCAGCCATTTCTGTAGGGTTATTCAACTTTCCTGGCTTTCCATTCTTGGAAGGGAAAATGTCACCATGGAGCTTTTTAACAGGCTGCTGAGTAGGAGAGCCAGTTTGGCCTAGTGGCTAAGGCATCAAGTTAGAGGTTAGGCAGTTGTTAGTTCTATTCACCTTAGGCCCAAAGCCAGGGGGCGACTTTGGGCCAGTCACTCTCTCTCAGGCCTAGGAAGCAGGCAAGGGCAATCCACTTTTGAAAATGTCCCCCAAAAAACTTCAGGGGCTGTCTAGGTAGTTAGCAGTCACCAGGAGTCAACAATGATTCAAAAAAAACCCTCCCCCCCAAAAGTGTGAGAAACATGAATTCTTCAGAATAATGGTAAGTAGTGTGATTTATGTAATCTCATCTTCTTTCACTTCCTCCAATGAAATAATCTCAAAAACAGCATTCAAAATAAATTTGAAAGAAATTCTCAAGCAACTTGAGAATAAGGTAATACAACAGGCTCTTTCACAAAGGGAAATTGCAAAGCAGAGTTTGGCAGAATATCAATTAACTGTGGTCATCTTCCCTTGCCTTTCACTCCCCACATGTGATTTCCTTAACCAACCATTCCTTCTCTCCCTGATTCTTCAGAGGACAGAATCAGCCAGTTGTGAATCTGTTAAATGGACAAGCTTTCATCACTGCTCAGAATCATGGATATGCAATTGATGGCAACTCTCTCCCTTCAGGCTGGAAGCCTCTCTTTGTGAATGCAAACGATCAAACCAACGAGGTAAGACTTCTTTCTCTGGGTATCTGATGTCTGCTCATCAAAGAACAGGCTGGCATCAGTATCGCTTGGATTATCAATCCCATGAATTCTTTAAGATTCTTTGCCCACTTCTCACTGAAATATTTATCTTTGGTGAATTACTGGGACATTATACTGGAATTATATAGCGAATACAAGGCAATATTTTATAGGGACCAGTCAAAAATCCAAAACGGTATCTAGCCATATGATTTCCTATTCATCTGCATGTATGTTGGAAAGAGAAAGGGAGAGAGGAGAAATGCTTCTGGGCAGGGTGGCAATCCCTCTGTAGTTAGTAAAACCCTTCAGTTGAAATAGGGGCATTTTATAGAGGATTATTGATGGAAACTGAAGTTGCAGCAAGGCATGGGAAAAGAAAGATGAAGTTATTTCTCTTCCTTTGAAAGTTATTCAGAAGTGCAACCTGCATTCATTGGAACTCAGAGGCCTTTTCTGAAAAGCAGCTGGTAGTATTTCTCTTAGTAAACCAGGGTTTATTTTTAGATTATGGACTCAATATACATAGGTGATTCTCCTATAATAAAAGTAGGATTGGATAATATTTCTGTTAGGATTGTATGAATGACAGATTCAAAACTTATGCAAAACTCAATAAATCTTACAGATGCTGTGATGTTCATTTCAGGGATGAATCTACTGTAAATGTTCACTAGAGTTGCTCATCTGTTTCCTGGACCAGTTTGAAGATGTAATAAATTTCAATTCTCCCTCTAAACTGTATCAAATACTTAGCCTTGACTGTATGTGGGATTTGCTAAGAAGAGCATTTTAAAATTATTTTTGTTGTCAGGAAGAAGACTAACATTATTACTTATTCTTAATCCTGCAGGGAATTATGCATGAAAACAAGCCAATTTTCACAGTGCAGTTCTATCCAGAAGGCAATCCAGGGCCAACTGACACCGAGGTATTTGATGGGGTGATTAGGAGAAAATAATAATAAAATGGTCAAACATCAGAACCTTATTCTGCAACAATGCGTCCCATCTGAAACCAGATGTTGCATATTGTGCGCATTCAGCTTTGTTCATAATTAAGACTGCTGAGCCCAGTGCTGCGACCAAGGTCATGCTTGGTGCCTGAACAAAGCTGGTTCAAAACATTTTTCATAGCATCCTTGTCTAACATCAGGATGTAGATCTATGCATATTAAAAAATCAGGTAGCACCATTCTATTACTTCAGTATACTGGCATGGAAACATTTCTGCTGCAATGTTCTCTGCTTGGGGTTGCCCTTGAAGACCACTTTGACAATCCAACTTTTCCAAAGTAAAGCAGTGTAAGCAGTGATGGGCATACCTTGATATTTTGTGAATTACACAGGTTGCTATTTTGTTTCTGGATGTGATTCAAGCTGCTGGCTATTACCTATAAAGCTCTAAATGGCATATGGTCTGGTTGCTTAAGGGACCACCTGTCTCCTTAGTATCTGCCTGGTTGAATCGATCTGGCATGGTTGGCACACTATGGCAGGGTTGGCACACTTCGATTAAACAATGTCATCTCTCAGGGCCCTGGAATCATGCCTTCTCTGTCCAATTAACAATAGCATCCGCATCTCTACGTCCCTTTTTTCTGTGTCACACATTCAATCAATTTTATGGTTGCAATGTTTTGCTGCTGTTGTCTTATCATATGCACAGTCTAATTAAAAGAGTTCATTTTTTCTGGAGCATGCATTTCTTAGCCAATTCTTCATTACCAGTCACATGACCATGGCCATCTTTAAAAAGTGTATGCAGATTTATATTCTTCCAGATACTTGAGACATACTCTTCTGAAATCGGAGACTTTTAAGACTATCAATCTTGTTTATATAATCTGAGTGGCGTTTCCAAATTCCCTTGGCTTTATCTAAATGCCTTAAATTGACAAAAATGGACTTACTCACTGCCAGGTAGATCATCCTTGCTACTTTTTCCCAAGCTCTTTGTTCTTGTTCTGTCTCTGTGTGTGATAGATTATGGCAAAATGAGGAATGATGCATTTGAAAGTTTATCTTAGAAGAGGCAACCAAGTCCAGATGTAAGAAATGTAGAGAAAAAGTGTTCCAAAAGGTCTCCATCTTAATTAACCCACTTTAACTAAGATTGGAAATGTACTCTGACATTTTTTTTCCAAGTTTCTGTATTCACCCCAGCCTAGCAGTAAAGATATTGTCCTGAAATCTGGTCATCCTTGCTTCATTGGATTTGCCAGCTACATGTAATTTGACACTGAATCTCTCTTTTTTTTCTGGGTCTAAGGCAATTTCTTGAGACTTCAGGAGAATTTTCTACTTGGATTACAAGAAGGATGACCATGAAGTATTAGTACCGCTCTATAAAACCCTAGTAAGACCACACCTGGAATACTACATCGAGTTTTGGTCACACTACCAAAAAGAGACTCTGGAAAAAATGCAGAGAAGAGCAACTAGGATTATTAAATACCTGGAAATGAACACTTATGAAGAACAGTTGCAGGAACTGGGTATGGCTAGTCTAGAGAAAAGAAGGACTAGGCGTGACATGATAGCAGTATTCCAGTGTTTGAGGGGCTGCCACAACGAAGAGGGGGTCAATTTATTTTCCAAAGCACCAAAAGGCAAGACAAGAAACAATGGGTGGAAACTAATCAAGGAAAGAAGCAATCTGGAATTAAGGAGAAAGTTCCTAACAGTGAGGGCAATTAACCAGTGGAACAGCTTGCCTTCAGAAGTTGTGGGTGCTTCATCACTGGAGATTTTTAAGAAGAGACTGGACAGCCACTTGTCTCAAATTGAATAGGGTCGCCTGCTTGAGCAGGAGGTTGGACGTGAAGATCTCCAAGCTCCCTTTCAGCTCTATTCTTATTAATTGATTGATTGAAGGAGAATTCTGGCCTTAACTTTCCCAGTCCTGCCGTAGTTTGGTTGTTAACAAGCTAATTACATGATTGTAAATGACCAGCTAAGACAGGCCTATAATAGGAAGCAGAGCAGTAGACATTGGAGGAAAACCAGCAGCAGCAAGAATGGAAAGAATTAGGTTTGTTTTTACTACCTCAGGCAGACATACACAGCAGCAAGAGACAAGAACATTTCAAAAACATAGCACAAATACCAAAATGGAGAGGAATTGCAAAGGTTTGATCAAATGACAGGCCAAGGGACTAGTAGGAACATGGCATCAACTGTGAAGCAACCAGTAGCTGGACCAGAAGAATTATTTACAGCAACCAGCAGCTGTAAGAAAGGGTGTAAATATTCCATATTGAGCCTGTTCCCAGCACACAATGGAGAACAATCAATCCTCATATGAGTAGTAGCTCATATGTTCTTCTCCAAGAACCTGATCTTTCTGTTGGGTGCAGTCTTCTGACTTCAAATCTGATTCTACATTTCTCCCAAGGTTTGGGTCCAGTTCAGAGTCTGGCAAGGCAGGAATTGGTTTCACACTATCAGGGCTACTAGAGCTCATACCTCCTGAGGAACCTGCCTCCTCCTCATACCCAGATATATCTAAATAAGTATCTTAAGCCATAGGCAAGACACAAGTGGAAACTTTACTGATTCCAATTTTTCAAAGTCATTAGCTTTATTTTCCAATCTTCTCTTATTCCAATCCTTATTTTTCTTTATAGAACTTTGTGTAATTATTTAAGTTTTGGAGCACAACCCTATTGGTGGTTTAAGCATTCTGTGTGTTTAGAATAGAATAGAATAACAGAGTTGGAAGGGACCTTGGAGGTCTTCTAGTCCAATCCCCTGCTTAGGCAGGAAATTCTATACCATTTCAGACAAATGGTCATCCAACATCTTCTTAAAAACTTCCAGTGTTGGAGCATTCACAACTTCTGGAGGCAAATTGTTCCACTGATTAATTGTACTGTCATGAAATTTCTCCTTAGTTCTAAGTTACTTCTCTCCTTGATTAGTTTCCACCCATTGCTTCTTGTCCTACCCTCAGGTGCTTTGGAGAATAGTTTGACTCCCTCTTCTTTGTGACAGCCCCTGAGATATTGGAACACTGCTATCATGTCTCCCCTTGTCCTTCTTTTCATTAATCTAGTCATACACAGTTCCTGCAACCGTTCTTCAAATGTTTTAGCCTCCAGTCCCCTAATCATCTTTGTTGCTCTTCTCTGCACTCTTTCTAGAGTCTCAACATCCTTTTTACATTGTGGCTACCAAAACTGGATGCAGTATTCCAAGTGTGGCCTTACCAAGGCATTATAAAGTGGTATTAACACTTCATGTGATCTTGATTCTATCCCTCTGTTTATGCAGCCTAGAACTGTGTGCACATGTAAATAATACCAAGAGCAAGAATCTGACCTGAGCAACAATTAGTGATGCAGGTTTTATAACTATAGCAGAATGGAGACTTACAAAAAATATTTTATAGGGATAGGCAAAGCCTAGCACTTAGCTGGCTACACTGTTCTAGAAAAGTGAAGAAGCATGCACTCTGTCCATCTGGGAAGAAAAGCAAATGGTAGTCATCTCATTAAAGAAAGAGCAGGCATAATGAAAAAAGGGACACAGAGTAAATCTTTAGCTCTCTATTTATACTTTGTTCCATCTATCCGTATATTGTAAGCAGCTAGTTATGATATGGTGATGAGTTGGCATCCCTAGACTTGGAACTCCAGTAATTTAGTCACAATCAGTATGCCAAGAAATGATGCTTTGTTTTGATCAAAGTTCCTTTTGTGTGTTGTGTGGTTCCATGAATTAACTCTATTTCAAAGTGCTATAGTGGACCCATCACATTGCATCATATTAACCACTTCTCTGACCTTTCCTGGTCTCTTGGATGGAAAACAAAGGATTGGGTGAAACATGTGGCCTGCTTCTTTTCTTCTGATTGGAGGTGGGACATTTTTCATTTCTACATCAATCCTCCGCCAGCTGCATTGCCTGCCCATTAGTCTCCGGATCCAATTTAAGGTGTTGGTTTTAACCTTTAAAGCCCTACATGGCTCAGGGCCAGGTTACCTTCGGGACCGCATCCTGCCACATACCTCCCTACGACCGGTTAGGGCCCACAGAGTTGGCCTCCTCCAGGTCCCATCGACCAAGCAATGTCGGTTGGCGGGGCCGAGGGGGAGGGCCTTCTCTGTGGGAGCTCCCTCCCTGTGGAACCAGCTTCCCCCGGAGATCAGGACCATCCCCACCCTGCTGGCCTTCCGGAAAGCAATAAAAACTTGGCTCTTCCAGCAGGCGGGGTGAAAGTGAGACCAACTAGACTAGATATGGGTCTCTCCCCTTGATTGTGAATGTGAGATATTCTTTTTAATTTTTGTATTTTTTAATTATTGTACCTTATATTATGTAATGGATTCTGATATGTTGTGAGCTGCCCAGAGTCCCCCGGGAGTTGGGCGGCATAGAAATCCATTTAAATAAAATAAATAAATAAATACATCAAAGCCCTGCCTCAAAGTAGGTCACTTCAGCAGTTGGACTCAAGACAGCTTTGCAAAGAGGTGCAATTTGCCATTGTGCACAACCCTACAATTTACAAGAGTAAAATCAATGATTGGTCTAATTAATTTTCAACAGTGGCATATTTTTCTGGGAAACTCACAAGGAATGAAGGAAGGAAGGAAGGAAGGAAGGAAGGAAGGAATGAAGGCAGGCAGGCAGGCAGGCAGGCAGGCAGGCAGGCATAAGTATTAGACTGGTCTAATCACTTAGGGCAGTTTTTTTCTGGTCTTGATTTCCAGATGTTGGACTCCAGTTATTATCAATTCTGAACATTGATCATGCTGATGTGATTATAGGAGTTGTAGTCTGACATCACTTGGGAGACTTAAGGTGGGAAAGGCCAATTTAGGCTTAGTTGTTGCTAAGTTTTTAGTTCTATGTAATACTTTATATTAAACTCTACAGTTCAATTTGTATAAGTAGAATGGGGTCCCAATTATTGATCTTTGTGAAAGAAATGCGGTATATTTCTTACTATATTTCTTCCCCCTTGAAAAGACCTATTACTTTTCAAATGCATTTTGAATACCTTTTCCATATTGAAGTTGTAGAATTATGTAAATGAATTCACATGCACATTTTCTTGTTCTCATATTTGAAAATGAAGCTTAATCCTCTGCCTGTGATTTGTCCTGGTAATCCCACGAGCAATATGTTGAGTAATTTGGTGAGTGTAATAAGAAAACAGCTTCAGAATGTACAAGAAAGGTAAAAAAAAATGGACCTAATAGCATTCACTGGAGTTATTGTATTCAAAAGACATTTTAGAAAAAAATGCATTTTAATTGCTTACTGACTTTCTTGCTTTACTGAAAAAAGATTGAAATGTATCAAAGACAAGGAATAAATGTGCTCAATGGAACAGAAAAAAACCTTTATACATGTTGAGCTAATCCTCCAGTCTGAATTTGGGAATCACTGTAAGACTGAAACTTTATATGTGGGGAGGGCAGGTAGATGCAGGTGTCCAACTTACAAGGTAGGAGCAATGAGTTTAAGGAAGCATAAGTAACATTTCCCTTCACCCACCATTCTTCTCTGCAACCCTCAAACTCAACTGTTTCCTCCACATTTAGAAATGAGAATTAGACATTCTTTCTTATCTATGTGATTGTTACCAAGCTAAGAGGAACAGGCAAGAGAGAGTAAAGAACCCAACAAGGAAGCAGGCCTGGAAAATTTGGGAAGCATCTCTGACTACCTTGACATCTAGATAGAAGAAAAGAAGTGAGAAAGTTATCTCCTGAAACAAACACAGAAGATAAAAGATATTGAATTCTTAAGGCTAACTGAAGCTATCTGCCTCAGAAGACCAATGGAAAATTACTTCCTAAAACAAAATGGAATGGAAACAGAGGAATGACAAATACAGGATATATTCTCCCAAATGAAGAAAACCTACCTTCAAAACAAAATATATAGACCCAATCACCACTTTGTGCAAGATGCTCAAGAAAAGGAATTCAGTGAACTAAAATACTGTTCACTAAAAGAGATTCTGGCAGATGCATTCACTAAACCTTTACTCCAAGATTGGTATGACACCCCTCAATAAATTATGAGAATTGTGATTGGTGTATGTCACCAATCAGTGACCAATCAGAGTCAGTGAGAAGGGCTATTAGAGGCCCAAATCCAGGGATACCAAATTTTCAGTGCACCTTATGATCTACTGGCCACAGGCAGGACATAGTTAGCTAGGTTCCACACTTTATCTATCCCTGTAATATGTATCTTTTAAAATTAACACTATTTCTATCACACTTGCGACCTTCAAGGAGAGACTGGACTGCCATCTGTCTCAAATGGTGTAGGAACTCCTGCTTGAGTAGGGGGTTGGACTAGATGACCTACAAGGTCCCTTCCAACTCTAATAATAAATCTAAATCTAAAACATGCTTTATTTATTCTTGGTCAGATACTATTTTCATCCTCAAGAAACTCACTACATGGAGGACTTTAACCTGCGAGAATGAAGTGAATAAATAATGCAGTAAATTCAAGCCTGGGAAATACAACTAGGGAAAATTTCACAAGATTTGTAATAGACAACCACATTTCTTATTCAGTTTAAATTTCTGAGGCAGATTGTTATTATACCTTTGTAATAAACAAAGAAATTAAAGATGGGTAGATTTGGTTCATGATATGAGCAAGCCGATGTTATTGGCCAATAAAATCCCACACAATTGAAATCCACATTTATATGAGACACTTGTAAATCAGCAGCCGAAGGTCTTAGATGGCATTTAGATTTTCATGCAGATTATATGAGAAGTGTGCATTAAATTTGTTTCTTTGCTTGGGATACAATGCAAAGAATTTATCTATTAATTAAGTTAACTATTAATTAAAGTAATTAGGTTCACAACCTAATTATCAAGAGAATGCTAATGATACTAAATAGCAAATTCTGGAGGGATAATTTTGCTGGCTTGTTAAGTTATTGTAGTAAAAACATTCAAATCCTTTGCTTATGATAGTAATAACAGAATTTATGTGAAGCGCTTCTTTATGTATATTCATTTGAGAAAAAAAAATACAGCATCTGACTTTTTGTCTAACTGCTTGCTTTGATGTCCCAAACTGGTCCCAAACTGACCAGAACTCAGGAAGCTTCTTGGATGAGAAGCAAAATGTCTTCAAGGAAAAACAAAGAAAGTCCAGTTGCCTTTTGAAAAAGCAACTTTGGGGCAACCATGTCCTGGATGATTGAGAATCTCCATAGACATTTGTTTGCTTTTATGTTAAAATACTTGGGAAAAAATGGTTAGGATAAGTAATCTGAAGTAAGGTTGTGCATGTGGAAGAAAATGATTGACAAATAATAAAGGTTAAATGTAATAGACTGAAATTGTGCCTCCTGAATGACTTGTATGGGTATGTTTTTTGTTTTTTAATTCTTTTTCCTGACCCTCTGAGAATTTAAATGAGCCCTGGACCGAGATCATCTCTCAAGAACAGGGTTGAACCATACATTGAAATGGGTGAAGAAAAAACCCATAAAATTTAGGAGACTTGCATAACTTAAGCATGTTTTATCACAAAGTCAGAAACATCCTTAAAGGAGATTATGTTTAGGACTGTTTTACATCAGTGGCTCCACAGTATAGCCAATAATAATTTGTCCTTCTTTACCACACAATTTGAATTGTTCTTTTTCTCCTTGTGTACAGTGTCACACACACTTTATGCAACATGAGAAATACACATTAGTTTGAATTAACTACTGTACCAATGATAATTCTGGAATTTTATTCAAATGGGATGAATAATCCATATAGTTTTTTTGAGACTGCTATATTTTATTGTTTATTTTTCTAGTTCATATTTGATTCATTTATCTCGCTCATCAAGAAGGGAAAAGGTACAAGCGTTCCTTCAGTGCTGCCCAAAACCACAGCTGCAACTTCAAGAGTTGAGGTCTGTATATTACTGTGCTTTATTTTATCTTTATCTGAAATATTAGCCATATTGATTATTGCTGTTGTTATATGAACTGGATAGAAAAATTACTAGAAATCTGCATAACCAAAATTCCTTGCTAAAATTGTCTTGATTTTGTTACACATGAAATTTACATTAACACTAGTTTTGCTCCAAATGATTATTAATATGATGGATGTTGGAATGCATCCTTTTAGTATATAAAGGAGATTTTTTATTGGTTTATTTAGAGTTATAATCTATTAGATATTCATGTATTAGGACATGTCTCCTTGAGGTTTAACCTGAGCCACTGTTCACCATGGTTCTGTTTTAGAACTTGCTTTGGATGGCAAGAATTGTCTACTAGTCACAAGAAAGATTTTTGCTTATATTCCAGAATGCAGCAATCAGCCTCTTCTTACCTGGGCTCATGGAAGAAGAGTTTCCTGACTAAACAGTTCATTTCTACCATTGTGGAGACATTCTGATTTAACAAATTTTATTTGTTACTGCATTTTATCCCCCCCCCCCAATCCTAAACCATTTGTACCACAGACTTAATCATGCTGCAACCTAGCAGTCTGGCATGAGAATCATAAAGTCTTTCCAGCCCCTTAAGCATAGAGTGTGTTCCTTTGAACAAAGCTCAAATTCATGATTGGCGTCCATAAGTGCTGTTGTAGCTTAGAGTTGAACTGTGAAGTCCTTGGTGCTGTCTGAGTTTAGTAGTTCACATGCAGTTGTTTTGTAACTTAACTAACATCTTCAGTGCTGGAGGGCTTCATTACCTAATCAGGTAATGAAATGTCTGCAAGCAAGCAACCACGCTCAGACATGAAACAAAATTAATGATTTGAGGCTGAAATATTTTAATTCTTATTGGATATGTTTCCAGTAAACTGATTTTAACTATAGGATGATTTTGTCAAGGGAAGTGAATAATTCTTTAAAAGAGTGTCTCCTTTGGACAACAATGATTGTTATGCTGTCTTGATAGACACCATAAGGAATGTTTGCAAGCTTACTATTTGGCTGAATGTGCAGCTTTGCAAATACTTATTTTTCAACTTGAGAACTTTCTTAGAATTTCTTGTTTGTTTAAGCCAGTGTTTCCCAACCTTGGCAACTTGAAGATGTCTGGACTTCAACTCCCAGAATTCCCCAGCCAGCGAATGCTGGCTGGGGAATTCTGGGAGTTGAAGTCCAGACATCTTCAAGTTGCCAAGGTTGGGAAACACTGGTTTAAGCAATGCAGCATGCTAGGCTATGCTTTGGGGGGCAGCGACAGCCCCACCCACTCTAATGAAGTGGTCTAAATAACAAGAAGTTTGTAGGGAACTTTCCATTCAAAAGGTAGACTGTGTAGTTTTTTTAGATGACACTTGAGGTTAGAGCTTCAAGAATTCCCAGCTGTCTAGCTACCCATAGTGGTTACTAGTATTTGAAATGCTTGAAAATTAATGTCCTTCTCATTGCAATTCTATAATCAACAGGAACAGAGTCAAAGGGGAAGCATCAATTATTCCTGTTAGAAAGAAAGAAGTTAGGACACAGCTTCCTTGATTTAAAAAGACTGAGAATGTATGTGCTAATATAACCCCAAATCGTTGACTGAGATGGACTGCCATAGAAACTGAATGAATGAATGAAAAACTGACTTTTCTGATTATTTTAAGGTTTCCAAAGTCCTCATCCTAGGATCTGGTGGTCTGTCTATTGGTCAAGCAGGAGAATTTGATTATTCTGGCTCCCAGGCTGTGAAAGCCATGAAGGTAAGAACAAGGACACTGAAATGCTGGCATGTGCCATAGCCATTCCTGCTCTTTCAGACAGGAAGATTTTGTTCTGCTTTTATAAAATCTTTGGCACAATATAGAAACATGACATACTAACTGCCTCTATTATTCATTGAGAATGAACTCTATACCTCCCCTGAACTTCTAAGTGGGCTCCATTATTAATAAGCATGCAATGAAATAATTCACATAAATGATTGAAAGTGGTTTACTATAAATGATAAAGATAGTGATTGATTGTGAATAAATACATTTTATTATTTTCCAAGTTCAGCTTGGTATCTGTTACTCTGTTCGGAGGATGGAAGTGCAAATAATATTTTAAATGATGTGGCAACTGACAGGTAACAGATCTCTGGATTAATCAGAGCACAAATCACAATGTAGGCTAAGTTTACTGAGATGTTCAGGGTTTATGTATGCTATTACTGTACAATAAACTTCCAGTAATTTTGGTAAGGCAGTAAAAATAAAGTATTTTTGCTACATTACCAATATCATCTGCAACTTTGCATGAGCCCGATATTTGCAGAACAGACTTTGAAAACCTTGAATTATTTATGAAATATGATATCTTACAGGAAATAGCTTTATAAATGGGGTAATAATTAGGTTTCTCACTGTACATGCAGTTAGGGATAAAGGAATCTTTTACCAGTGTTCATGTTTGGATTTTTGCATAATATCTTTCTAATAAAAAGATTAAAAGTATAATAGCACAGTATGAGGTATGGATTACAAAATTTCATTTTTCATTTTTATGTTTTTTAGAGAGAGAGAGAGAGAGAGAGAGAGAGAGAGAGAGAGAGAGAGAGAGAGAGAGAGAGAGAGAGAGAGAGAGAGAGAGAGAGCCTATCGGATTTCTGGTTGGAAAGAACAATTCTCCCTTCTGAGAAAATGTGCATGATGCACCCAAGTGAAATATTTTTCATTTCTAGTGATTTTAATATGAAAGCTAAAGACTTCTGAATCCAACACCATTTAAATAAGTTTAACATTGTCTAGATATTTTTCTGTTACCTTTTGTGATGTAACAAGTGAGTTGAAGGTGTTTTTTATGGGATATGTGACAAGGGAACTTAGATTATAATATTTCAGTCACAAAAAATCCTTTCTACTAATAGTCTTCGTGGGGTACATTTCCCCCCAATTTCAGGAAAACATGTTCATAATTATGAAGGCTGGGAAGCCCTGAATTCTCTAGGCCAAAGTTTCAGTGACTGATTAAGGTGATGCTTGGCTGATTCAACAAAAACATTAGTGAGCCCCTAAAATTGGCAAAGTGACTGATAGAATTAAAGATAACATACAGAAAAGGACCATTTCACTGAGGATATGATATCTGAAGATAGCAAATCAAAAGGGAAACATGTATTTTCTTGATAACAAAAATAATCTTACTTCCCTCTCCTCTATTTTCTTGCTTTCTATTTTACAGTTAAGAAATATTCTGTTTTCCATTAATTTTGATAGCGTGACCTCTTTTCTCACTACCAATCAGCTGTCCAAATTTGCTGCTAAATCAGCCTTTCTAGAAATGACACTTATTATTGGTGTCCTTACCTTTGGCAGCATGATCTGCACCAGTAATGTAGTCAAGAGTGTTTGCATGATAAAGCAATGATAACTATGTCTAAGTACAATTGCTATTGCAGACCTTCCCCTGAATTATTTTAATTGTTTAATTTAATTGTTTAATTTTTTATTTAATTATTTAATTCATTTAACTAATTATTTAATTTAATTAATTAATTAATAATTTAAGTTAATAATTTAATTAATTAGTTAAATAATTATTTAATAAATAAATAATTTAATTATTTAATTGCAACTACACAAACTTATGAAATGATGCAGCTGTTTTAAGGAGATGCAGCCAACTGCTAGTTGAGCACTCCCAAGTACTCAAAAAGCCACTTTTACCTTTAAAAAAAATGGAAGTGTTGACTGTCTTATTATTTAAACTTACTTTATAACTTTAAATTTACTTATGTAAATTCATTTTGTTTTGTTTTTCCAGGAAGAAAATGTGAAAACTGTTCTGATGAACCCCAACATTGCATCGGTTCAGACAAATGAAGTTGGCTTAAAGCAGGCTGACACTGTTTATTTCCTTCCAATCACCCCACATTTTGTTACAGAAGTAATCAAAACAGAACGACCAGATGGATTAATTCTTGGCATGGGTGGACAAACTGCTCTGAACTGTGGTAAGTTATGGGATTTCTCTAATGCAGCAGAGAAAATCCTATGCAGGTAATCCTCGACTTACAACCATTTATTTACCAACTGTTAACTTGGTAAAAGTCAAAAACTGACTTACCACTAGCCCTTGCCCTTAAAACCATTACAAGTGGAACCGTGATCAAAACTTGGGTGCATGGGAATCGACATGTATTTACAATTTTTGCAGAATTGCTATGTATAGGGTCATATAGGGCCAGCTGGCATGAATGTGCATCAGTTCTGTTCTGCTGTAAGAAAAGTGGGAGTTAGTTATTTCTACAATTTATGTGCCATTCCATTTCCAGAGACTCTGAGCAACATATAATATTGTTTGAAAATAAAAAAACAAATATGATAACATGATCTTACTCATCCCCAAATGCCTTTCTGAACAACCACATTTTACATCACTCCAAAAATGTAGCAAGGATATCTGAGAGTAAGCAGAATTGGGAGGGAGAGTCCCTGAGAAGGCTCAGGCCTCAAGGGATCACCAGGGTCATGTGATCACCATTTGCAACCTTCCCAGCCAGTTTCCGACAAGCAAAGTCAATGGGGGAAGCCGGATTCACTTAAGGACTGCAGTGATTTGCTTAACATTAGCAATACAAATTTTGGCTATGATCATAAGATGAGGACTTTCTGTATCTGTGAGAAAAGGTAACACAGACCAAATGCAAAATATGGGAAAGGAAGCATTCAAAGAGACTGTGTCTTAATTAAGTGGCTGGGAATTCAACTCGTTCTGGAATCCATGTGGTTCTGTTTCTTTGGTTTGCCAGTTGTCTGGGCTTGACAGGTTCCACCATTAAAGGAACGCCACCTTCATAGATTCTGGGCTTGAGCCTTCTCAGGGACTCTCCCTCCCAATTCTGCTTACTCTCAGATATCTTGATTACCCCCCACCCTGCTACATTTTTAGAGTGATTTTAAAATGTGCTTGTTCAGAAAGGCATTTGGGGATGAGTAAGATCATGGTATCTGGAAAGGTGTATTAGTTATCATTTCATTAACCAATTTTTTTTTATTTTATAGAAATAACTAACTTCCACTTTTCTTACACCAGAACTGAATTGATGCACATTCATGCCAGCTGGCCCTATATGAACCTATATGTAACACGGTGGCCTGCCTTCACTTCCCCATCATAGCTAAAGAATCAGTTGCTAAGGAGAAAAGATTTCTGAACATTTGTGAATGATAATTGTTCCAATTCATTCTGTGTACAGGAGTGGAGCTGTTTAAACGTGGCATTTTGCAGGAATATGGAGTGAAGGTCCTTGGAACATCAGTTGAATCTATCATGGCTACTGAGGACAGGCAGATGTTTTCAGACAAACTGAATGAAATTAATGAGAAGATTGCTCCCAGCTATGCTGTGGAATCGGTAAATCAAATTTCAAATAATAAATCTGGTGATAGTTTGAAATGGCGGAACTGGTGAATTGTCTAAGTGTGGAGGCCATGTCATCCTAACTGTGGGGACAGGATATAATTCTCCATTTATCATTGCTCTGAATATATTTTGACTCACAAATATATATGAAGAAGGCAGGAATAAAGCATAATGCCAGTGAAGGGAATATATAGCATCCTATTTGCAGGCAGGTCTAGGCTATATTTTGAAAGTTTTCCCTTTCAGTCTATCATTTGTCCCACTGTCTGCATGAATAGTGGTGGTGCTGCAGCTGCAAACTTTGTCTCTCCGAAGACCTTACAAGTTGAAAGATAAAGGTATCACCATGCCGTACACCCTAGTCTCTGACTCCAACCAGAGAGGGTGCCATTTCTTCACAGTCCTTCATCACAGGCAGATCTACCCAGTTTTGGCCAGGGGTAGGACAAGCAGAGAAGAGGCACTGCAGAGCCTACCCTTCTCTTCTTCATGACCCCAACTCAGTTCTGTCAATGGTAGAGCCAGATAACTTGATTGAGCATTTGCTGTACATTAAATACAGAGGAACTTTAGATCTTAGATGCATTATGACATTTTACTTGGGGGTAATTGTTTTTGAGCAAATAACTTCGATTTTTAATATTATTTAAATGCTAACATGATTTAGCAGTTAACTCATAATGGTTTTTGTCCTATTAAAGTCCATAGATTATAAAGTAATGAACAACTCTATTGATTATTAGGGTTAGGGTTAGGACAATGAATTTGTTCACCCCCAGATAAATCATTCCAATTTTGTCATGACTTTAATTTTCTAATCCCTTTTTTTAACTGCTAAAGAGAGTTACCCTTTCTCTTCTTTTATGGAATCTTTTTGCATGCTTGTTTTAGTCCTGGGTTAATAATAGTATTGCAGGTAGAAGTGTTCTATGTGTGCACTTAAGAATCCGTGAGAACAGATATCGAGCAATGATTAGTGAAGCAGGTTTCACAATTATAACAGAAAAGAGATTTATTTAGGGAAAAATAGACAAAGTCTAGCAGTTAGCTAATGTTAGCCTACCAGGAGACGAATGAAAGAGTCTGTGCTTTATGTATGTATGCATGAGAAGAAAGGCAAAGGCAAGTGAGTAGAAGTTAGCAATTTCTTAGACAAAAAACAGCGGAGAATGATAGAGAAAGAAAGAGCAGAAAGTAAATCCTTAAATCTCTACCTACCATTGCCCATTGTGGTCAGTTAGTCATAAGGTGATAAAAAGTGAATGTTATTGAATATCCTGAGAGAATCTTGTTATCTATTCCCATGAAGTGTGTACACAGGAATATGTAAAATTGTTCAATGAAGTTCCATCCTTCCGAGGTAGGTAAAATGAGGACCCAGATTGTTGGGGGCAATATAAATATACATTGCTTACTGGTGTAAACCGCTTAGAGAGTGCTTGCACTGTGAGGCGGTATATAAATCTCACAAAATAAATAAATAAAATAAATGTTATGCAGTAATTCAATGATGCTCAAAGATTTTGGGTGCAGGGAGATTTTCTATCTACTGTTATCTTATTTTCTGTTCATTTTTGTATTGTGGCAGATAGAAGATGCTTTGGAAGCAGCAGAAAAAATTGGCTACCCTGTTATGATCCGCTCAGCTTATGCCTTGGGAGGATTAGGATCAGGTTTATGCATTGACAAGGAACGTCTCCTGGATCTTGCTACCAAGGTATTGTTCTGGTTGTTCTTTGGTAGTATTTTGGTATCACACCTGAAAATCAGGGATCATCTGCCCAGAGTCACCTGGTTAGCTGCCCAGGGTCACCTTGCAGAGGAGATGGGCAGCATAAACATTTAATAAATGAAATACATAAATCCAAGGTAGAAATCAGGGCACAGCAGGCAGAGTCATAAGCCATATGTTGGACAGTGTGTACACTGAAAATTCAGTTTCAGTATCTTTGTTAGTATACGATAGGAACATTAAACACCAGCAGTACTTCCATCTGACTATTAGTGTAAATACTCAATATGATATAATTATTATTATACAAATATATGAATAATTATATACCGTAATAATTAGCACTTTAACACTGATTTGAATACATCAGATACTGAAAAAATAGGTCTGTACATTAGACATTACCTCATTGTTACATCTAGTTTATGTTAAATAAGTACATATAAGTATATATAACTATACCCTTATCTGTAATTAATCACAAAATAAATAACCGTGATTTATAACAAATAAATTATTATTCTATAAAATAGATATAAAAACTGCCATAAGTATCATAATAAAACACGATAACAATAAAAACATGTAAAATTGGAAGTTATTTAAAAATCATCACTCCAAAGTAATAACAAAGGTTTGAATAGAATGTTCTCAAATGAGTTTTTAAAAAATAAATTAATTTACAAAGGAAATTAGCATTCCATTTCCTTTTACCCTAGCCTAGTCCATGTATTTTCTAAGCAACTAGCAAATTCAGCCTGAAAATTCATTTATCCATTTTCACCTTTTCATATTGATATATTTTATGATAATGGATTAATTATCATATCCAATACGCCAATGTTATTGGATTAATCAGTATCCAATAACATTTAAAATCTTAATATTTTTATTATATTTGTGTTGATAGATAATCTTCTGTAGAATAAAACAAGTATTTCTGCCTAGGGAGTTTATAAAACTTGCTATCTCTGAAAAGTGATGGATGGATCCTCAGAACTGATGGGTTATGTGGAGGATGTCATTGGTATCTGAAAATATGAACAAGAGGACAACCTCAATAGATTATGGAAACACTTTCATTCTTTGAAGTTCTCATCCTTTGGAATGGATGAGCTTTTTCAGCTTTGGAAATCTTTGCCTTAATAACAAAAAAATTAGCCATAGGGAGGGCCTCTGTCACTGAAAGATGTTAGGATCATAGCCTGCTTGCAAAGGAAGAGAGACATCTTTACTTAGATGATGTATGGGAACACTGTTGTGTACTCATGATTATTAGAACCATACTATAAGAATTATTGAAAGGAAGCAGAATAATATAATGCCCACTTACATTATATACAAAATGACACTATTAAGTTGTAGCCTCTGGAAATTTAGAGTCAGAAAGTAAAATAAAGCATATTTACCATCTGAGTAACCAGATAAGCAGAAATCATCCCAAAGTAGATTATTAGGCATCTTATTCTAGTTCAATATGCAAATAGCTGACAGTTGTATTTTTTTCCAATGCTGGCAAAAGGGTAATGCTTTCACCATAGACTTCTGTCCAGATTGTGATGTTAAGGCTTTGGCTCTCTGCCATCTATGGTGACCACCTCATTCTGCCAGATGGTAAGGTTAGATTTGAATACAATAAGCAGACCAAATATATCTGATTAACTGGGGAGAAAACTGATGTTCTTTTCCTGATGTTTATCTCTTGCATATTTTTAAATATAAAATATACTATTGAATATAAAATATCAATTTAAGCTTCAAGGCTGGTCTCTATTGACAGACCTGTTCCCTTTGTTTTTGTTCATTTAAAAGCCATCTAAATAGTGACTGATACAGTATCATGAAACTCTAGATTTAGAATGTATTTTGACTAAAGAAAACTTACTGTGTTCATTAGCTTTATACGTATTCCTTGCTTCATGCTCACTGATTCAGCAATCATTCAAAGTTACAATGGCGCTGAAAAAGGACATCCGTCTGTACTTCGGAGCACCTATCCACACCACCCCCATGCTCCCTGCAGTAGCCACCCACTCTCTAAAGTCTTGTTTGTGGCATTCTTGCCATCCTGCAGCATGCACCCATCTATGCTTCATGATGATAAGCAGATTTGTGGAAATTTTTACTTAAAAGTATTTTGCATTTCTTTATGTAGCCCAGCTCCTCTTGTAAGTCTGTTTTTATTAATAGAAATGGCCCTTCGACAGCAATTATGTTTCAAGAGCACTAGGAAATGTTAATTTTTTAGCAGAACTATAAAACTTTATGACTTTCTCTTCTCTATAATCATCAAGGCATTTGCAATGACCAATCAAATTCTTGTGGAGAAATCAGTGGTAGGATGGAAGGAAATAGAATATGAAGTTGTGAGAGATGCAGCTGACAATTGTATCACTGTCTGCAATATGGAAAATGTTGATGCAATGGGAGTTCATACAGGTATGTTTGCTTAGCTCGTTGTCATATTGTTATTTAAAACTTTGTCATTGGAGTCCCAAGGCTTAGTTCTAACATTTGTGGGATTATAGTATTGATCCAATGTCCCTAATCCAGTCTTAACACCAAATTCCCCCTTTAACCTCCAGAACCATCTCTGTCCAAGGTTTGGACATTTTGACCTCAGAGATTGGCAGATAGGGATAGGAGAGGGTTGGTTAGTCTTTGAATCATTAACATTAGTCTTTGAATCATTAAAACAGCCATGTTGTTTGCAAGCTTGAGCTTTGTTTTGCTTGAGGTATGTAAATGAAAAAGCTGCTTTAATTATTACAAAAAAGTCTTTTTAATGCACTTCCGAATTTCATGAATCACTTCTTTCAAATACTTGGCACAAATCTAGTATGCATCAATAACTTCAAGGAACCTTGAAAAGATTTGAAATTGTAAGGAATAACTTATTCACCTGGAGCGTTATTGCAACAGGTGGGTACATATATATATAGTAGAATGCAATTATTTTATTACAGATCCAGTTTCATCAAAATTATGTGGAATTCAAGATACATGGAAATAAAAGATTGTTAAGAGTTGGTCAGCATGTTCGCATCTTTCTACTTAATATGTCTTATAATCAGGGGTGAGCTTCAAAAATTTTAGCAAGGGGTTCTCTGCCCGGTTGCTGGGTGGGCGTGGCCATAGTGGGCGTTGCCTAGTTAGTGTCCTGCACCATGGCGGGGGGGGGCATTTTTGCCCTCCCCGGGCTTCGGAGGCTTTCCTCGAGCCTCCGGGAGGGCGAAAACTGCCTCCCCAGGCTCCAGAGGCCCTCTGGAGGCTAGAAACGGGCCCATTTCCGGCCTTCCTGAACTTCTGGTAGGCCCGTTTTTTGCCCTCCCTGAGCCTCCACACAGGCCCTGCACTTACCTGCATCCAAAACAGGCTGCATGGGGACTCCTGGGAGGGGCAGGGCGGGGTGGGTTGGGCCAGCCAGGAGTGGGATTAGGGGGTTCTCTGAACTGCACAGAATCTTAGCTAGAGGTTCTCCAGAACCCCTGCGAACCCCCAGCAGCCCATCCCTGCTTATAATGCATGTGTGTATGCAAGCATGTATGTATATTATTTGTACTTTGTCTACTTCCAAAGTCTCAATTTAAATTTTATTTTAAATTGTATCAAATAAATAAATTTGCTTCCAGTACTAAGTACATTTATTCCCATGCATTTTAGTTCTGTGCATGCTTATTGATAATCTATTTGTTGGCTTAAAATATGTCTCTAGCATTAATACAGACCAAACATTGCACTGTTAGACTAAATCATGATCACTGCTTTCTTCTTCAATTAGGAGATTCTGTTGTGGTGGCTCCCAGCCAGACCCTTTCAAATGAAGAATTACAGATGCTACGGAAATCAACCATCAACGTTGTCCGCCACTTGAACATTGTGGGGGAGTGTAATATCCAGTATGCCTTAAATCCCACCTCTCTGGAGTACTGCATCATTGAAGTTAATGCTCGGCTTTCTAGAAGCTCTGCCTTGGCATCGAAGGCCACAGGGTAAGGGTGGACAGCAATGGGTGGACAGCTATGAAAAGGAAGCATTTGGATTTATTTATTTTTAAAAAGCCTTTCGAAATATTTAAATATGTAGCCAAACATACAGTAATTTCAGTTAAATTCATGAAAGCCTTTCTCATACATTTAATGCATTTCTAATTCTGTTATGTTAAAATTAATAATTAAGTGTATGGAGAGACCTTCCCAAGTCTTCATGCAGCCTTCACCCTCAGGCTGGACACTCTTGCTCGAGCTGCTTGATTATCAGTACTGTATGTCATGCATGTCGGCTTTGATGTCTTTTCTTCAAGGATTCCTTTCTTGCCTGGAGTTAAAATCAAATTCTGTAGGTGTACAAAGTATACTGTAACCTTAGGGTTTTTTCTTCTTCTTCTTTTCCTCGGGAGTGGAAATGCTGAACACCACTCAAGCAGACCTTACCAGATACAGTATTCCCCAAGTCTTCCAGAAATCATGAGGAAGCTAGAAAGATTCTGAAGCCTTGAAGAAAAATATTGAGCAAAATAATGTTGTCTGTCTTGAAGAAAAATAAGTTGTCTGGTCTCTATGTGCTTATTGGACCAAACCTAAGCGGTTTGTGCAGCTGCTGTAGGGTTGAACTGGATCAGTGTTTCTCAACCTCAGCAACTTTGTAAGATGTGTGTACTCAGATGTGTGTACTCCAGTTCCCAGAATTGCAGCTGGTTGGGGAATGCTAGTTGGGGAATTCTGGGAGATGAAGTTCACATATCTTACAAAGTGGCTGAGGCTGAGAAATACTGAATTAGATGATCCTTGTGATCTTTTCCAACTCTACAATTCTGTGATATGCAAAAGCTTTTGGTGTATTCTCTGTCCTTTTCCCCCAATAGCCTCTTTTGTTTTGATTCATTATTTGTGTGTAAATGCACATATAATAGTTTTACTATGTATATGGTTTTCCAAGCATTAACCAACCATGATTTTATTTGCTGTATTCAAGATCAAATGAATACTGCCTACTGTCTACATTTTCAGTAGCCTAGACAATAACTGTAAGACATATACATTATACAATGTTTCTGTCCTTCAAACATACTGACGAAATATGGGCAAAAGAAGCTACACTACTAATCTGTTATGAGTTGGGCCCATTATTTAATATTTATTAAATGAACTGCATTTCCAAGCAGTGAACAATAAACTGAAATATAATGTCACTTAAATAAACAATTCTTTAAGTGTTCTATCACTGGAAGTTTTCTACTAATGTTTGGATGGTCTGAAGATTCCTGATTTGGATTAGAAGATCTCCAATACAGGTAGTCCTTGACCATTCACTTAATAACCATTCAATGTTACAACGGCATTGAGAAAAGTGACTTATGACCGTTTTTCACACAATCATTACAGCATTCCCATGGTCACGTGATCAAAATTCAGATGCTTAGCAATTGATTCATATTTATGACAGTTGCAGTGTCTCAGCAAAGTCAATGGGGAAGCCAGTTTCATTTTACAATCATATTACAACTGCAATAATTCACTTAACAACTGTGGCATTAAAGGTTATAAAATGGGGCAAAACTCACTTAATAACTGTCACTTATCTACAGAAAAGTTGGGGTCAATTATAGTCATAAGTTGAGGATTACCTGAATGCTTTCCAACCTATGATTCTGATTACCTATGAAAATATTTCTTTTTGTTCTTCATGTCAGGTATCCTTTGGCATTTATAGCTGCCAAAATAGCCCTTGGTATCCCACTACCAGAAATTGAGAATGTAGTATCTGGAAAGACCACTGCCTGTTTTGAACCAAGCTTGGATTACATAGTAACCAAGATACCACGCTGGGATCTTGATCGTTTTCCAGGTGCATCCAACAAGATCGGGAGCTCAATGAAGAGTGTGGGTGAGGTGAGTCCAATGCTTTCCTCATTTTCTGAAGAAATAATATTCTTCTCAAAATATTGTTGAGATCATTTGCGCATATGAACATGCGCATATGCGGGGACGTGTAAATGTGCACATGTACAGGCATGTGCGCACACATGTGCAGGCATGCGCGTGCACATGTGCAGCAGAGACCTGAAGACCAGCTGGCCAGCGGGAGGCAGGGCATCCCAACACTGGCAGCGTGGCAAGAGGTCAGATCTTTTTCTTTTGTGAGCTTCTGTTGCATGGAAACAGAAGCTCACAAAAGAAACGCCATGGAGATCTGACCTGGGGCAACGGCACGTGTGCCAGCAGAGAGGGCTCTGCGTGCCACCTCTGGCATGCATGCCATAGGTTCACCATCACGGTGATATACCTATGCTTTAAATAATTATAGCTTTCTTTTTCCAGAATCTTCCACATCAAAGTTTGTGAGATAAGGATTCTTCTTACCTGATTTCTCTCACAAAATTACCAGGGTTCCTAGGAATAGAGAATTACTTTCAAAGTTGAAGTGTGTGATGTAAAAAGTAGAAAAAAAATATTAGAATGCCATTCATAATAATTTTATAGTGCTCTCAAGGACAACTTGAGGAAAGCTGACTTAAGCTTTGTGTATGGAAGAAATACTCTTATTAGTTGTGCCAGAAATAGTGGAAGGATTTCATCACTCTTTGTGCAAATATCTCTAAAATTCCAGGTTCTCATATTCACTGGTAAAATGGAGCAGTTCAAGCCTGTTTGTTTATTGAAGCTCATGATAGGAAAAGCTGCTTAATAAAAAGTAAATCAGTTTAGTTTGAGGACTGAATTATCACTGATTGTTGCATACATGATACAGAGCATGGTCCTTCCTTGTATATACATCCTGTTGGCTTTTCTTCCTCCCAGTGTGGGTGCCTTTGCTGATTAGTTGTCATAGGTTATCTATTTGCTTATAAGAGCTGGAAATGACACAAATCTACTTTTGCAGTTATTTTGCTGTTAATTTTGGAATGAATTCTTTTAAATAGTTCTTACTATGAATGTTATGTTTGACTATTAATTCATTTTATGACAAATTAATGTGCGGAATTATTTTGAGATAAGAAAGGTGACATGAAAGTATAAAGATAAATAGGGGCTCATGGATATGGTAATTTTTATTTAATAACAGTCCATCAAATGCATGAATACTTAACAACGAGGACAATGGAGTTTCCTGTTGCTTCCATAGATGAGTGAATAGGTTTATGAAATAACTTAGAATAGGGTTGATCTTTCGATAAATGTTTGAATTTTGTGTTATTTCAACTATTTCCAAACTGCTGGGAATTTCAGCCTTCCTTAGAAATACCTCTGTACTTTTTCATAAAAGTGTAACTGCACATCACGCTCATGCTTCATTCTTGAAGCAAGCAATTGTCTTTTCTGTTCTTTTTAAAAATTGCCTGTTGCTGCCTTTATTTTTCAATGAGAACATTATCATTCAGTCTATATTTTTATAGCCAAAAATTATGACAAGAGAAATACATTTTATTTTTTCAGACTTCCAAAAACTCTTGGGGAAGTGTACCATCCTTACATAGAATATTCAGTGAATCTCTTTTCTGAATTTTACAAGTCAAAAATGGGAAGGATAATTTTGAAAAAATGAAGTAGCAGTACTCTGTGTGTTTAGATTGTCATGAACACTTGCTTAGGATTAGATTTTTCCCATTTTCAGCCAAAGACCAAGTGTTTATTCTGAACATACTTGCTCTTAACAAGCCAAGTAAGGTTCTTTGCTGCCCCTGCTATTCTTTCTACTTAAACATCCATCCATAGGCATCTATTCCTAACCACGATGACATCAAAATAATGAAAAGAGTATTGTGGATCACAGCACAATGCAACATTATGACACATGTTTCATCCCTTGCTCCCTGCCTCCATAGACATTGATGTATCTATTTTAGAATTATTAAAATGTATAAACAAAAAACTTGGACCAGACCTTATCATACTATTGGAGTTGTAGCATGGTTGTTGTTTCTCAAGTTATGAGAGTCACAGAAATGTTTAGTTAATTTCCTTCGATATTAGGAAGTATTTGAGAGGACAATGTTCTATTTGTTGGCAGGGTATGATGATTTCAGTAAACCCATGTGTGGTATGAGATTTGCTTAATATTTTCTCTTTTTATATAGTTGCCACATCTCAAATGGTATAGGGCAGTGATGGCAAACCTATGGCACGCGTGCCACAGGTGGCACACGGAGCCATATCAGAGGGCATGTGAGGCATTGCCCTATGTCAGCTCCAGCGCGCATGCGCGCATTGGCCAGCTGATTTTCGGCCTTGGGGAAGGCCATTTCGCCCTCTGGAGGCTTCAGGGAACCTTCCCTGGAGTGCGAAAAACGGCCCAATGGGCAAACCGGAAGTTCGGAAAAACGGACTTCCGGTTTGCCCATTGTGCTGTTTTTCACACTCCGGAGGCTTCAGGGAAGCTTCCTGAAGTCCCAGAGTGCGAAAAACGGCCCAACGGGCAAACCAGAAGTTCGGAAAAACGGACTTCCGATTTGCCCGTTGTGTTGTTTTTCGCACTTGGAGGCTTCAGGGAAGCTTCCTGAAGCCATGGAGTGCGAAAAACGGCCCAACGAGCAAACCGAAAGTTCGGAAAAACAGACTTTCGGTTTGCCTGTTGTGCTGTTTTTCGCACTCCGGGGCTTCAGGAAGCTTCCCTGAAGCCTCTGGAGTGCGAAAAACAGCACAATGGGCAAACCGGAAGTCCGTTTTTCTGAACTTCCAGTTTGCCTGTTTGGCTGTTTTTTTCACCGTCTCAGTCTTCAGTGATGCCTGTGCGCATGCGCAGGGGCAGCATGGGGGATTGCGCATGCGTGGGGGGAGGCTATCATGCACACACACACCCTTTTGACACGCGAACCAAAAAAGGTATAGGGTCTCCTTCTTGAGCAGTGGGTTGGATTAGGGGACCTTCAGTGTCCCTTCCAACTCTTGTTATTTTGGATTCTTAAGACCTTTGCAGAAGGAATACTTTGAATATTAATGACTAAACTGAATATCAAAATTCAATATTGTCAGCATTTTTTAAACTTCCACTTCTCTTTTTTCTTCTAATAAAACATTATATTAAACATAGTAGAAAGAGCATGGCATTTAAAATTTTAATTTAGGACTCTCTGGAGTAATATTGACACATTCATCTGTAGGTTTTAAGAAGAATGGAATGTGACATAACGGGTAAATCATGCAGTTAATTAACTAATTATCCAACAGTTTTGCAAAATATACTAATTAATAACATATTTGCTTGTTGTCAGATTTTTTTCTTAATGGTTTTAAAATATATTCTTTGGCTGTACCATTTTGACATTCAAGGCTTTCTTTAGAGCTTTAGGTTTCTTTTTTAAATCTTCTTTCCCTTCTACCTTCGTAGAAAAAAGAAAACTTTACACAACTCTTTATTGAGCTACTATCTGAACATTTGTTTTACAAAAAAGGGGTATGCAAAACTTGTTTATGATGTATAAATGGGTGTGTCAACCATCCAATTAACAGACACAATAAAAGCAGGCATCTTCAGGAACTTTAAAATCCCAAGAGCAAGTCTTTATTGAGTACATCATTCCGGCACAGAAGAAAACAAAACCAATTCTAAATTTTCCCGCACAACCCTACATAGTTAAAAATGAGTTTCATCCCCTCCTCCCATGGAACGGGCCACACTGTCCAATTAAGAATTAGCCTGTTGTTTTGATAACAGTCCATGTCTTGGCTGACACCTGCAGAAGAGTGTCCTTGGCTCTCATGGTTGAAGATTGTAGCTTCCACATTCCATTTCCTCCCCTCCCCCCTGTTTGTTGGCAAGTTGAAAAGCAATAATAGTCACAGGAAGCTTAAGCTTTTTTCAATCTTGACAGGGTACTTTGCCTCATTGAAACAGCCCTTTGATATAAAATGAAACAATGTTGTGTTTCCAATTGTCAGAGCACAACTGAGTTGCTTTGATCTGTAATAGGGGCTACTGTGACCCTGAATACAGTCCATATTACGAAACTGAAGCAGGTGATCCAGGCACATAAATCTCATCTCCAGTCATTGCTGCGCTGAGGCAGAACCAATTGCTTGCAGGAGCCAAGATGCCTAATTGAGGTGGATCTTAACTAGTCAGCACAGGTCCAGTCATATTCTGCCTTTCTTTTACTTTGAGTTCAAATCAGTTCGCAGTGTATCAAATATTATTTCAAGAAAGAGTGTAAAAACAGTGTCCATTGGATTCATCAAGCTTGCTTCATAGTCAGGTTGCCAATTCTGGAGGACAAAATTCTGATACCTGTTTATATGCAGAACCTGGGAGAAACATTTATTTCCAAATATGTTTTTCCCCCTTTTGGCAGCTTTTTAAATAAACCCTCATAGAAAGTGATTTTCGCTAAAGTGGATATATCTAGGAAGTTTCACTCTCCTGGTTTCAGAGCTGGAGATTGTTTTTTCCTTATTGTATTACCAAATTCCATTACAGTATATGGAAATATGACTGCAGTTTTGCTTCTGTATCTGTGACATTTTGTTGTGTCTATAGTTCAAATTTCTTCTAATATGGGTCATATGCACATTCTTCTTTGGAGAAAGGTGAAGGCTGAAGCAATAACTGAAGTTCCATTGTGGATTAATTTCACATTTATAACCAGTGGGCTATTAGCTACATAATTAAGAATACTTTCCTATCTTTTCCTGACTCTGAAAAACTGATGCAATTTTCTTTTGCAAATTTCAGAATTAAAACATTTTCAGACTTTGAAATGTTGTCATTCAGTTCTATGCTATATTAAGTAAAACCCAGTCTATTCATGAAATATTATCATTGAAAAATGTGTAGTGTAATTGCTTTCTTCCAGCATTGTGTGTCTTTGGCTTTTCTTGTGACTAGATGGAAGTCAAGAACGGAGGACAATATATTTAATTTTCAATGACCCTAGTATTGCTTCTACTTGGAGTAATAATGTTGGTGGCAGTACATTCTGACATAATTCACACATTGCATAATTCACACATTGATTTTAGCTAGTTTTATTCATGAATCCATGACTTATTCAACAAAATTTGCTTTAAAATGATAGTGCGGTGTATGAACCCAGCCACTATGTGAAGTCAGCTGCTATGTGATATGGCTGTGTGGGGAACTGAGGTACTGTATATTATTAATGCGGTTATTGTGTGTGGGGAAGGGGGTTGCTGTTAACTTTTGAATTTAGCCAGGCTGTTGAGCACAGGGCAGGGATTAAAGTATATACTGTATCAATTGCCCATTTGCATGACTCGTTTACCAGGATGGGGGAATTTTGAGTTTTATGAAGACCCTAATCCAGGAATTTAACTTGTGCAAGTGCTATAAACACCAGAGAAATCTGTCAGGTTTTGGTTAACTCTCTCCAATCCATTGTGTTGTGCACAGTATTTACTGAAGGTTAAAAGTCCCTTCCTTGTTCTAATCAAGCGGAAAACCAAAGACCTAAGAGAAGCGGTATATCCACCTCCACTTCCTTCTAATATTTGCCTTGTGCAATACCAGGGGAAATTAATAAAAAAGCAAAAGAAAACAGAAAAGGGTGAGATTGGTCTGCCATGGTGCCAACCCTAATTATGCCACTGCAGTGTTTTATTTTATTATATTAATTTTGGTTTCATTTTTTAAAAATAAAAAAGGAAGCCTTCTTTGCAGCTTAGAGGATGTAAAAACGATTCATGCTTAACTGTGTCAGACATCCTGGATCAACTAAGCATGTGTGAACTGCATTTGGAGTGCAATATTCCCTTCCATGTTTTTAAAAATAGGGCTGAATTTTATCAGAAAAACTGAGGAAAAATATTAACAATGTCAATCTCAACAAATGTAAGGAACAGAACTTGGTTTGCTCTGTCAGGCTTTCTATAGTTTCACCATAGGATTTGAAAAAAGGGTAATTTCACCATAGGCTTTCTATAGTTTTCACCATAGGATCCTCATTAGCTTTTATGACTGATTGATTTATTTCAATATTAAAAGGTATATTGTTATTGTTGTAGTGTTGGTACTAAGATGATGATGATGATTTGGATCTTGAAATCAGCCAAGAAATGAAGAGGGATAGAGGAGAGAGCAAAACTGTATTTGTTTCTAAATGAAAGCATTCAAAAGCTCTCCCTGAGCTGGCTTTTGCTCCCCTGTTCTTTGGAGGGAAACTGTATACATTAGTGAAATGTTTGAACATTGGTTTGAATTCTCCAGTTAATTAATTGGGGTTGTGGGTGGGTAGCAGAGCATGTCTGAATGAATACAACCAAGCCTACAAACAGAAAATAGAGGTTAAGGCTTCAGGTCCAAAAAATTAAGCAAAGTTTACTAAGAATAAAGTTTACATGCTTCCAGAGAAAGCCTGCATCAAATTTATTCATGGTGGGGGAAAGGGGAAGATGGGAAAAAGGAAATAAGAAACTCTCTTCTTGTAGGAGAAAAAGCCTGAAAGTCTTCCCCTTAGGAGAAGGAAAACAGAGATTTGTAGGCCATTTTTATTCCTAATATCCTAGTTGGTCAATCAAGTTTTAGGTGCAGCCTCAAAGCTGTTAAACTCTATCTCCAAAATTTTGTAGTCTTCTTTCTTCAGCACATGCATTTTTGCCTAGAAGTCACTCTGCCTTATGCTGCTTAATTTATTTTTAAGGTGGCAACTTGAATTTTTTCCCCTTGAGAAATCTGAAACAGAATCTGTGCATGACCGTGTTAATACTTTCTTTATTCCAGGTTATGGCTATTGGACGGACCTTTGAAGAGAGCTTCCAGAAGGCTTTAAGAATGTGCCACCCATCCATTGATGGCTTCACATCAGGCTTGCCAATGAATAAAGACTGGCCTGGGGAGGTGGATCTCAGAAGCGAACTATCTGAAGCCTCCAGTACACGAATGTATGCAGTGGCCAAGGTACTGTGAGAAGCAATTGAATTTTCATCTTGTCGCTAGCTAAAAGATGAAGCATTGTTTTAACTGATAGATAACAGCAAGATAAAGATCAGCACCTTCCATGTTTTTTCTTAAACAAAGGTAATGTAATATTCAGTTACAACATTTTCAGTGTGGCAGAATTCTTGTTTTAAAAGAGCAAATTATTCATGCCAAACAAGACCTTTGTTGAAATTATCTTATGGTATCAAAATCTCCAGCATTCTCAAGTATTTTTTATGATGATCAGGAACATAGGTAGTCTGGGTGGCAACCTTTACATTAAATCCTTAATAATTAAGAAGTAGGAAGAACACGTTTGTTGTTAATTTTCTTTCTCTGCAATAGACTACTTTTCTGATTCCCCTAAGCCATTATACAGTCTGTTTATAGCATCAACCTAAGAAGAATAGACACTGATTCCTCCAGAATATGGAATTATTCAAATATGTATTATATTCTTTTCTGTTTTGACATTTCAGCTTTCTTTACTTGTTAAAATTCATCTAGACGGCTGGAACCTGCTGGTCAGAAATCTTTAACAATTGTTATGACACTTAAAGAATGAATTATTTATTCCTGTTGGTGCAATGCCACATTAAGTCCGTTTGCTAGGCTTGTCAAAAATCCTTTAACTCTCACTTTTCTCAAAATCCAACATTTGGAGATGGAGAAGGAGTCTTGACACTGTTCTTTGAAAAAATGTAGTTATAATCTTTGCACCATGATGTTACTTTCCTATTTTTAAAAAGAGGTAAGATAGAGATAGGACTAAACAATTGCAGAGTCACATTCAAATCGCATGATTCATTACTACATGCTATGTATTTGATGATGTTGATTGTTTCTTAAACTGCCAACACTAATGCTGCAGGACTTAGATGTTAATTATACTTTTGGGGTATATCAAGCTTGATGTAGAGATTTATATGAATGGATGCTCAAATCCCTGCACAAAGAAAACTAGTTTGCTATGAAGAAAATTAGCTAATACTTATTCCTTAGTGGGCATAAAGTCTGAATAATTAAGTCTTATTTCTGTATAGGTTTTAATAGGTGACTATCTTTTTGTGCCTCAGATGGTCCAAGATCCTTTTTTCCTGGAAAATATTGTTTACATATTTGTTGGTATCTTAAAATCTAATTCAAAAACTTATAAGTAAGCAGCTTTGTATAATTTAAGTAGCTGCTATTATTCTTTTCCCTTGATTCCTTTATTAATTCGGCCAAAAGATGCTTTGTATGGATGCATGTGTTTTCTCAGTTGAAAGGAACCAATTGCTTCACTGGTCATACAAGATTTCATGAGAAAGAAGAGATTGATATCAATAGGTTGTTTACATAAGTCACTGATTGGGAAGAATGCTGTTGCTGTAGTGCCTAGCTAGTAGATAGTAATGTTTCAGTAGGGTCTCCTTGAAAATATAATATCATGATTGTCACATTTGTTTCTCTCAAGGAATATTTCTTACCTTGACAAATATGCCAACATTTTGAATCATCATCACAGAATCATGCCATATGAGTGCAGCTGGGCCATAATCAGATCTGTTGGCCCTCAGTGTTGCTAAAACACTTCTTTTAGTCTCCAGAAGTGCACTTTATATAATATTCTTGAAATAGTGAACAAGCTGTCCAACAAAGTTGGTATTTTGCAATTGATCTTTTTATAAGCAACCACTGGGCTCCCTAGAACTTAGTTTGAAAGCTATAGACAATGTGTATTTGAAGATCAGTTTTGTGGAAGAAATCTAATTTTAATGAGATTTAAACTGGTTTGAACTGAATTTGTATGCATTTTTATGCATTCAATTGAGATGGGGAACTTTTGATTGATCATGTAAGCAAATTGCTGAAGGTTAACAGTGTTTCTCTACTTTTCAGCCAGATCCATAATCATAGGTTGGATTGGTATTTATAAAGCTCATTCTTAAGGATTCATGGAACCTGCAAATCTTCAAACTAAGGCACAGGAAGACAATTCAACATTTTGTTTCAAAAGGAATATGACGTCTTTGAAACTATTTATCTAATCTTTACTCCTTACATAATTCCAGTTAAAGCTTAAAAATAATAATACAATATTATTAAGTGAAAGCTATGCTGGGCTGCAATTACAGTATATAGGCCAGTTCGTATAGACTGAAAAATTTGAAATGAGTTTTTGAACACAAATGAAACTTTTGAACACAAGTTATAACATCTGGAATTAGGATAAAGAGTATGCAATTTTAAAGGAAACGGAATATTAAGCATGAAGGTTTTTTAAATAGAAAGTCAGAATTAAACTAGTTAAATTAACAGATGATATGGACTACAGTTAAAAAGCAGTCAGTATTTATAAACTATTGCTGAAAGATTTAGAAAGAGCTACATTTCAGAATAGATTTGAGATAGAAATAACTACTAAATATTTTTATTCAATGCAGTGTTCAGGAAAAAGTCAGTTAATTCATGAGACCGTGACTAATCAACATCCCTTTCTGGTAGGCCTTGAATGAAAACTTCCCTGTAGATGATATCCATAGACTTACAGACATTGATAAATGGTTCATCTTTAAAATGCGTAATATCGTGAACATGGAGAAGAACTTAAAAGCTCTTGATAGGTAAGTCTATTAAACTTCCTTTTAAAGACAGCTGAGTATATTATATTGTATTACTCTAATGTCAGATAATTGCTTCTATGAAAGTGCTGGTCAGCAAAAATGTCTGCATATTCTCCTCCCCCCCCTTTTTTTTTTACATGGTTAACTGGTGTACTAAGGATGGTCATGGGAATGCAACCATAAACACATGGCTGTTGCTGAGTGGGCTGATTGAATTGCTGCTCCACTCTCTCCTCTTATAGTAATCCTCCTATTTGTATTACTCCACTGCCTTCTCTACACGCTATTTGGGATTTAGATTTCACTCTTGATTTAGTCTCCATCCTGATGCTCTTCCATATTTATGTTTCCAGTAATGGAAACATAAATATATTTTTCTTCTTTAAAATGAGTATGAATGGATATTAGTATGGTCAGGCATTTATCAAAGTGTATGCTCCAGTTAGGGTCCACTGTTGACCCATAGCGTCCTATCCTTCACTTCCCTTGACTCCTCCTTTAGATGTTGTGTCAGACTGAATCCAAAAGGGCAGGATAAGTGAGAGGGCAGCTTTGGCACTGCCAAGAAAGATAAATTCATTAATTGAAAGAGGGTCATAAAATATATTGTATTTGTGGTCTCCAGAATTTCAAGTCTTAGTTATAGTTATAGTTCAATCTATCATTTATTTTATGTGGTGCCTTCAAGTCTGCCTTTATTCCTGCAGACTGCTTAGACAAATCCATGCAGTTTTCTTGGCAGCATTTTCAGAAGTGGCTTGCCATTGCTGCCTTTGTAGGGCTAAGAGTCACCCAGCTGTTCCTAGCCTTTTGCCTTTGACCACTATACCAAACAGGCTCTCCTATTTATTTATTTACTATACAGTATGTTATATAAGACTACTAAGTCACACCAAAAATTGATTTTAAAAAACAAGTGAATACTTTTCCAAAATATAATATCCACCCATTGATATATAGCACAATGGTAAAAGTGCTGGATCCATGTTCTAGTTCACTATCAGTATGAAAAGTCTAGCCACTCCTTACCTCACTTGAGTCTGGATTGAAAAGATTGAAAATTGAGGTAAGAATATGTGACATCTTTCATGTACTGTACCTTCATTCCCAACCATTCAGGTCCTCATTTTTGAATCATATCTCAAAACCAGATGTGCCAAAGATGTAAGATGAAAGGCTTGATGAAGGCTGGTAAACTGATTGCATAAATTGACTTCACATATCATTCAACTAGTCATTTGCATTTTAGCTTATTGTATTGACAAACCCATACCATAATGTTAATTAATGATTCAGTATAGTATGGTAATCTAGGAAATTGGATTAGCCTAGTAATTAGCCATGTTGGTTCATGAGCCATTAGGTGCGGCAAATGAGACAGGAGCAGGGAATGTAAAGGATCCATTGTGGCCAGGGCAGAGGGTAGGGAGCAGGGAGAAGAGGCAAGTGTCACTGCAGGCAAAAAATCACTTCCCCTTTCTCTGCTCCTTGCTATGCTGACAGCAGCTGCAGCTTTGCCCAGGGGACCAAGAAATGGAGCTTTGCAGAGGCAACTAGTAGGAGTAGCAGGTTTCTGGAAAGTATTTCATGAGTTTGATATTCCCCTGAGCCCAGGAAAACATCTATGGTCTTTCTAGCAGCCAGAGCAGACATAGCCATGGAAATAGGAGTCATATCGGAGGAAGTAATCCTATAGTGGGCTTGTAGATAACTGACAACCTTCAAGTTCCTTCTCCATGTGATATGGAACATTCTCTTCTCTTTGTGATGGAAAACATCACTATATTGATAGAGGTTCTGACATGGACATACAAAACATTTGCTAGACCTGTCCTTGATTACAGCTCATCTGTCTGGAACCCACACTACATATCAGACATTAACACAATTGAGAATGTCCAGAGATACTTCACAAGAAGAGTATTACATTCCTCTGTTCACAACATACTACCTTACGAAAACAGACTTGAAATTTTGGGACTTGAAAATTTAGAACTACGCTGCCTTCGATCTGACCTAAGTGTAGCTCACAAAATTATCTGCCACAATGTCCTACCTGTTAACGACTACTTCAGCTTCAACTGCAATAATACACGAGCTCACAATAGATACAAACTTAATGTAAACCGCTCCAAACTTGATTGCAAAAAATTTGATTTCAACAACAGAATGGTTAATGCCTGGAACACTTTACCTGACTCAGTAGTTTTTTCCCCTAACCCCAAAAACTTCAACCTCGGATTATCTACCATCGACCTCACCCCATTCCTAAGAGGTCGGTAAGGGGTGCGCATAAGCGCACAACCGTGCCTACCGTTCCTGTCCTAATGTACCCATATATTCATACCTCTTTTACTCTTATTTATGCTTGTACTATTACATATATATTCAATCATGTTTTACTGTTTATACTTTGCTTATAATCATATATGCTTGACAAATAAACAAATACAAATACAAATCGACATTAGTTCTGCAGGATCTTGTGGTTTTTATCAAAATCATGAAACCAAGATCATGCCATCCCTCTTTCCCCATCATATGACATGATGGCCTGTTTTTATCATCCTGCCCATCCTGTGGATGTACTTAAGTAAATGACCACTCTAATCTAGGCCAGAGAAGCTGTCTAGATGAGCCCCTAGTCTGATATTTTAATCATCTTGCCAAACCTTCTCTTTTGGGACAGCTAAAATTGAAGATGTATTTAGATAGAAAATAGTATTTTTCTAATTAGAATAGAATAGAATAGAATAGAATAGAATAGAATAGAATAGAATAGAATAGAATAGAATAGAATAGAATTCTTTATTGGCCAAGTGTGATTGGACACACAAGGAATTTGTCTTTGGTGCATATGCTCAGTGTACATAAAAGGAAAAAAAAAAGAAAAAATACATTCATCAAGAATCATAAGATACCACATTTAGTGATAGTCATAGGTTACTAATAAGCAATCAAATCATACTAGGAAACAAACAGAACATTATACATCGTAAAAATACAAGCAACATGGTTATAGTCATAAGTGGGAGGAGATAGGTAATAGGAAGGATGAGAAGAAGAATAGTAATACAGTCTTAGTAAATAGTTTGACAGTGTTGTGGGAATTAGTTGTTTAGCAGAGTGATGGCATTCGGGAAAAAAGCTGTCCTTGTGTCTAGTTGTTCTGGTGTGCAGTGCCCTATAGCATCGTTTTGAGGTAGAAGTTGAAACAATTTATGTCCAGGATGTGAGGGATATTTTCACAGTATACAGGTCCTCAATGGAAGGCAGGTTGGTAGCAATTGTTTTTTCTACAGTTCTAATTATCTGTTGACATCTGTGTCTGTCCTGTTTGGTTGCAGAGCCAAACCAGACAGTTATAGAGGTGCAGATGACAGACTCAGTAATTCCTCTGTAGAACTGAATCAGCAGCTCTTTGGGCAGTTTGAGCTTCTTGAGTTGGCGCAGAAAGAAAATTCTTTGTTGTGCTTTTTTGATGACGTTTTTGATGTTAGGTGTCCATTTTAAGTCTTGAAATATGATAGAACCTAGAAATTTGAAGGTCTCTACTGTTGATACTGTGTTGTCTAGTATTGTAAGAGGTGGTAGTATAGGAGGGTTTCTCCTAAAATCTACCACCATTTCTATGGTTTTGAGTATGTTTAGTTCAAGATTGTTCCGGTTGCACCACAAGGCTAGTTGTTCAACCTCCCGTCTGTATGCAGATTCGTTGTTGTCTCGAATGAGACCAATCACTGTTGTATCATGAATACAACAGTATTCAAATACACTGTGGAGCATGAATGCAGAAAATGCAATATAGTAGAGAGTGGCAAACCAAATATTAAGACTGTCAGTCAGTGTTCTGTTCTGCTATTGTGATCCATCTTCCCTTCCCTTTTCCTTTCTTGTATTTTAGAGGGTCTTTATTGAATTATTGCCTGCATATTTAGGGCATTTTTCTTAACCTAGAGATGCCAATAAATTTTGGCAGCCACATGAGGGCACCAGAAACTCACATTCTATCAAATAATTAAATAAATACATTCCACTGTCAGGAAGGAACTTGGCAGAAGATTTGAATTACTGTTATGAAAAAAGGCTTTTCATCTAATCTTTGTTCTGCTCCTTTGACAATCTGTAAATTTTTAATTGAGTAGTTTTCATTTTACTCAGAAAGTCAGCTGGAGCTTTAGTTAAGCTTAAGCAACTATGGAAGAATAGTTAGATAGATAATTTACCATGCACACATATCTCAGGTAATTTCCCCTTTAACTTCCATGTTTTGTTACACTATCTTTCTGATTTCACTTAAAAGGAAATAGGCGTATGCATTTAATTACCCATATTTTTGATAAGTTCCATTTCTTTTGTTGGACACAGTGATTGATTATAGTTAGCCTTTTGTACAAACCTGGACCTATAAATAAATCAAAAACAATTTGAGCTGTTTTTATTAATGCCTTTTCCATTGTGCTAGTCTATAAGATATATTTTAAGGAGAAATAGTACTAATGCTATTTTCTATACTGGCACCATATGTAAGAAAATGAATGAACAATAAATAAAGTACAAGCGTATGCACTAAACTAGGAAGGAGCAACCTAGAAGTGGACAGCCAGCTTGATGATTTTGGTCAGCCCTTTTGACTCTTTCCTCAGTTGCTGCTGCTTAAATTCCATAGCACAATTTTATTAGACATTAATGCTTCTATAAAATGTTCAATTGCTTTCACATTTTTGAAAAACAATCTCATTTTGTTACTCACATGTCCTTTATTGGTGCTAGCAGCAAAAGCCCACATAAATATTCACAAACACTTCTGTATGCTAATTTTGTATGCATTTTTTCCATATCTGGACATTTTCCTATAATATTTTGTCCATATTGTTGGCTGCAAATTATATTGCAAAATTCTGGAAGGTGTGTATTTCAACATGCGCCTCTGTTTTGTAATCTCCTTCATATCAGAAAGCACAGGCATCATATGTATAAAAATCTTCATGCAATGAATTTATCCATCCCTATTCTCAGCTCCATGGTGCAATAGAAGAGAGAAGAGGCAAGAGAATAAAAAGCAGCATTGATGATTGAAATTAATAGGGTTTATGGCAGCGGTTCTCAACCTGGGGGCCGCAACCCTTTTGGGGGTCAAATGACCCTTTCACAGGGGTCGGGAGACTTTGGCCGGACGCAGCCATTTGGGTTCTTTTACCCTCTGCGCATGCGCAGAATGCTTTGTGCATGCGCAGAGGGTAAAAGAACCCAAATGGCGGCGGCGGGTGCAGCGATGGGGTGGGGCTCGGTGGGGGCACGGGGGCAGGGCGTGGCATTAGGAAGGTTGAGAACCACTGGTTTATGGTGATCAGAGGCTAGAGGGAAGGGAGGGAGGGAGGAATGAAGAGAAAAGGAAAGGAAAGGAAAGGAAAAAAGAAAGAAAGAGGGCAGTATGGAGATGTTCTTCTTCTTTTGACTATAGTTTGGCAGACCATCTTAGATTGCATTCAGGATTAATTTCTGTCCTTCCTTCTGTTGCTGCTTTGCAAAAAGCTTGGAGGAGAATCTGACAACAACCCATTTATTTGGTTTTAAACCATAGTGATCCTTAGAGACATACACTCACCATCTACCATCCGCCATGGCTTATGTGGAGATAATAGTGTGAAGAGAGAAATATATTAATAAGGTATTTGCATTAGAGCAGAGGTCTTCAAACTTGGCAACTTTAAGACTTGTCGACTTCAATTCATAGCTGGCTGGAGAATTCTGGGAGTTGCCAAGTTTGGGGACCCCTGCATTAGAGCATTTACTGAAATGTAAAGTACCAGTAAATGTGATTTCAATTTAGGAGAGATAACACCTTGGATAGCACTTTTACATTTAAATTATTGCCAAAGAAAGTTAATGAAATTAATGAATTGGTTATGGCATTTTTGTGCTACCCTGGTGTCCTGCTGATTTCATTCACCATTCCAACCTCACCTTCCCAATTTCATTTTGTACTATGTTCCTTGGAGAACTGTTTTCAACATAAAAATAACTTATTGTAAGATAAACTTTCTTTTAGATATTTTTGCAATGTTGAAATTGCTAGACTAAAAACACAATGGCAACTTCCTTACTGCTTGATCTGCATCTCTATTATTTGCAACATTCTTTCTGTTACCATTATTTATGTTTGCATTATAGAAATGTCTAGAAATCTGGAACATATAACTCTTTTTTCTTTTTTAATTTTGGCAACTTGTTTTGTTAAGGCAGATAAAGATAACGAAGAGATTAAATATAATGAAATGAATTACAGTAAGAAGAAAATGAATATTACACATATTATGCATGCTTGGCCTGTGATATAGATGCTTGTTCAGTTATGGGTTTATAGTTCATAGAAAATTGGCTAATCTCAGGTGGTCAGTTTGTAATCTGTATCTCCTGGACCAAATCTACCGTTATCCACTTATTTTATTTTCTAAGGCAATTATACTCTGGAGACTCACCAAAATACACAAAGTCGTAGATTTTGTGTGGATCACTTGTCTGCCACGTAAATATACATTTCATTCTATGACTCCATACATGTGTTCCACTAAGAAGAAATCTTTACTACCCCCTGGCCATATTGTGGGACAAAATTGTCCTTTGTATTTCATGCAACTATTGAAGAAATAGAGCGATTATGACACATTTGAATTTCTATCTTAGAAATATAAGTTTGATATCACTGCTATACAGTCAGAAGAAAGCAAAAAGGTAACATGTAGAGTAAGTGATTTTTCCTCCTCCTGAGTGTGTGTGTGTGTGTGTGTGTGTGTGTGTGTGTGTGTGTGTGTGTATGCATTTAGGAAAAGGAGAAATATATGTTTAGAATAGTTGATAATGTTTCCTCTCTGAGATTATAATATAAAAATGGTAAATATGTGAAATAATTTGGAAGAAGCAAAGAAAGAGAACAAAAGTTCCATCTTCCGTCCCCTCTTAAATGGCTTTTCCTGGGAGATGATGGATTCCATCTGAGCTCAACTGAAACATATTTGGGACTAATGTGTATTTAAGTCATTCTGGACATAGAATCAAGAAAGTATGAATTGGGAAGTTTTAGAAGAATTGAATAGAACAGAATGAATAAGCTGGAAGGGATCTTGGAGGTCTTCTAGTCCAGCCCCCTGCTCAAGCAGGAGACCCTATACTATTTCAGATAAGTGACTGTCTAGACTCTTCTTAAAAACATCCAGTGATGGAACACCCATGATTTCCGAAGGCAAACTGTTCCACTGGTTAATTGTCCTCACTGTTAGGAAGTTTCTCCTTAATTCCAGGTTGCCTCTCTCTTTGATTAGTTTCCAACCATTGTTTGTTGTCCTGCCCTCCGATGCTTTGGAGAATAATTTGACCCCCTCTTCATTGCAGCAGCTTAAAGAAGATTGTTTAAAGAAGAAATATAAGTTTAAATCATCTCTAGAAATTTTCATCCAGCTCCTGTTTGAAAATCACCAGTGAGGTGGGAGTCCATGAATGTAATTGGGAGACAATTCCTCTGCTTAGTCAACCCTTACAGTGGAGAAATCCCTCCAATATTCTGCCTGAATCTCCTCCAAAATCATATTTCACTCAAAGTCTGTATTTGACACACTTCCCTTATTTTAAAGAGTTTTCCAGTGTTGGGAAAGTCTGAATTCTTCTTTCCTAATGCTACCAGCATAGCTAGGGATAGATGCTGCCTATTGTCTCTATTCCTTAGACCTCCTTTACAGACATGATTTCTGAGAATTCTTTCTTGTAAAGCTGGTTTTAAGGGTTTCTGATTGGCTTTCAAAAATATTTGACTATGTTTTTCCATTCTCACTGATAAGAACTATTATAATTGGTTGCACAGTCAGCCAGATTGGATTTGGCATTTTATCTACTTGTTGAGTGGACCTGAGATAGGCAAATGTCATTGTTTGATGGTGCTAAAGGTATCATCACAAGATGTAAGCTCTTTAAAGTAACATTGCCTTTTGCAATTGACTGATAGTGATTTTGTCAATGCTGATCAATGTTCAAGTGTGCTCTAGTTGTTTTGAAATTGCACTCAGGGCACCTATTACTATTGGTACTATCTTATCACAGTCAAAGAGTGGTGGAAGCCTAATAAATCAAGTCCTAACCAAGGACCTAAGAGTTATTAAGGTAGTGTCTGATAATATAGGCAGTTCTAGCAGGGTGTTTTTTTGTTGCAAAGTCAGAGTGTTTGGGTCTGATAAGTTCAAAATTTCCAAATATTGAGGTTTTGTGCCAGGTGTAGCATGTTCCTACAGAATGACCTCTAACTTTCCCTTATGGAATGGTCTAGATTTGTTGCTTTGATTTTTGTGGGATCCCAGATAGGTTGAAAGAGCTAATTGCCAAACTTACCTCTCCTGGGAAAGGCCTCTCATTTTTGGCTTCATTGGGTTCAGGCTGGGTAGAGAAGATCAGCTCACTGTAGCTGTTCCTGGGCACTTCTTCTTTGTGCCATAGTTATGCTGCTAGGATTATTTCTAGTAGTGATTCAGTTAGCAGAGGTATCAGAGGTAGAGGGGTGCAGTGAGATACACAGAGCAATGGCCAGGCTACAGGGAGGGAGGCTGGCACAAAGAAAGTGGCATTAGTAGCTTTGTTTCCCTCCCTCTCTTTACTGAGATTGAACTGGTTCCAGTCATGCAGGATTTTAATAAAGCAGTTTGCAGAATTCTGATTGATTCACTGCATTAAAGTGGATTTCTGTTTCTATTCCCAAATTGACTTCAGCGTGGGATTGCTTTTTCAAAGGTTTGCCCAACTCTATTCTATATCTTGTTATGTGAGGAGAGGAAACAATTGGGGTGTGTGTGTGCTAGGAGAATTGCTCAATGAGAAAGAGGTACTAGCTAGACAGAGAAGTTGATGCCTGTGTGCAAAAGATTATCAGAGAAAAAGAAGCCAGGATGGATTGGCCAGTTTTATATTTCTGGAGGATTAATAATGCAATTTTCATGTTCTTGTTTTTCCTTATTTTCTCATTTATAAACTAACTTTTGCATGGAGCATTTAGAATGTATACTTGGCTGACTCAAAAGTAAGCAATCATGGCAATGGTACAGGAGAAATCCTCCAGCTGATTCTGAATAATAATCCCAAAACAATTAGAGTACCAGTTGAATACCATTGGCATTGACAGTCATCATAAGTCAATTGCAAAAAGCAGCTTTGCTTGGAGCATCTGCCTATCCCAGGTCCTTGTGAAGGATTCGATGGGTGGATAAAAATGCCAAATCCTGTCTAAACATTTGGCTGACTTTATGACCAACCATAATAATATGTTTCTGCTGAACAAATAGTTTTCCAGGGTTTCAGGACTTCAATAATTTCCCCACTACTAGGTCAACCCCCGCTTCTCTGCGACAATCTTCAAGTACTGGAAGACTGCTATCATGTGCTTTCTATTCTTTCATTACTTCTAATCACAGAAAGGATTGCACAGTTTATTCAAAAATAAAAACACCAAAGGGACATCTTTGGCATGCCCTCATGGAAAGAACAAGTTCCTTTCTTCTAAAGTGAGCGACTATAAGGGCCTAAGAGTTCAGATTTACAAACAGCTACGGAAATGTCAGCTACAAGGAACTTATATAGTACTGCAAAATATTTTAACAAGAATTACAATAGTTCAAAGCTTCTCTCCTTTAAACCTGTGAGAACAGCTAAATCCGGGCTACCTGATAATCAGTCTGATTTACAGAACAATTTAAGAGAAGCCAAAGAAGAAATGAATTAATTGCCCAGTCTCCAGTAGCTATAAATAAAACAAGAAAATCTTTTCCCCTTTTACTATTGATTTTTTAAAAATCTGAATAACGGTATTTTTCGGAGTATAAGACACACCTTTTTACCCACCCAAAAGAGGGTGAAAATGTGGGTGCGTCTTATACACCGAATGTAGCCCCACCCACCCACCGGCCACCACCCTTTGGAGTTTTTTGGCCTCCGCGCATCGCATTTTCGGGCGGTTCCAAGCGGCAGGGATCCTCACTTCCACTCGGAGGTTGGAAACAAACCCTATCACCCTATGGGCATTTAACTGGAGTGGGTGGGGTGGGGTGGGGGATGATTTTTATGGGGGCAGAAGAGGGTCTTTGCACCGAAGGCTCCACTCCTGAGATGCCCCCATCTTCCTACCTATAGCTGTAGGCGTTGAAAGCCTGGCTTTCTCGCAGTAAGGTCCAATGGAGATGCAGCACTTCAGTCCTCCTGGACGCTCTCATAAACACATTGCCGGGCTTCCCAGAAAGCCCCCTGCGCCTTTGCTGCCTCGGTCAGAGCCTGATTCCCAAAGCAGGAGGTTGGGACTTGTTTGGTGAAGGGGGCACTACGTGAGAGGCATAAGGTAAGGCGGCTTACCGCTTTGCCTGCCCCTTCTCCAGACGACCCAGGCGGAAGGCGGTTGGCTTCTGCTCCTGACCCAGGAGACAGATCTGGCCAGGAGGAAAGAGAAAGTGAGTCTGCGGAGAAGGAGGAGGAGGGCTCGCAGCTCTGCAATATGCACCGGGCAACCAGGATAGGAAAGCATTTTCGGGTGGCAGCACCAGCTGGAACCGCCCACCGCCTGAAATGCAATGTACTTTTTTGGCTTCCGCATGCCTGGTTGAAGATCCACCACCCTTTCCCCCACATATTCATACAACAGGGCAGCTTTATTATGGCAGCCGTTCAAGTAGATGGTGAACTGCCTCCCCTTCCAATCATGCTCCACCTGGATGGGGAAGCAGCCACCGCTGCCTGGCACCAGCAGGTTGAGCGGAGCCTGTACTATGGAGGAATCCCCAACCCCGTGCCTTCCCCCCCTCTCCCCCACCGCCAGCTGCTTCGCCTTTCTCACATATGGTGGGGAAGGGCCATTTTCAGACTGGTTTTCAGGCCAAAAATGGCTTCTGGTGCTCCGGCGCACACACATGCACGTGCATGCATGCATGTTCTGGTTTGGGCACTCGGTGCCGAAAAGGTTCACCATCACTGGTATAGGGTCTCTTGCTTGAGCAGGGGGGTTGGACTAGAAGACCTTCAAGGTCCCTTCCAACTCTGTCATTCTATGATTCTATATCTACAAGTTATTTTTTAAAAGGCTAGAAATTTTTTAAAAAGAGAGTTATTCTGTTCTTTTTTTCAGCTCAGAACCATTGAAATTTCTCACAATTATGGAAATAATGCCCATGCTATAAATAAATTGCAACAATTGGAGGATCATCTTGTGGGTTGCGGGTGCTCCATCAGGTTTTTAAGAAGAAATTGGACAGTTTTTTTGTCTGAAATGGTATAGGGTCTCCTGCTTGATTAGGAGGTTGGACTAGAAGACCTCCAATGTCCCTTCCAACTCAGTTATTCTGTTATAGAGATAACAAAAAGAGAAGAACTTTTGTTTTTATGTACAGGGTTATTCAAAAAGAATGAACCGATTTCATGACGCAATATTTTATTAAGGAAAAGTAATACAAAACTCCAGCCAAGTCACAAGTATTCTACTCACAATCAACTTTTATTTCCTGTCGTACAAGTGTTCAATGTGGTCTTTCAAATGGTCACTGACTCATTACATGCTTGAGAACTGAAGCAATATGTCATGAAATCGGTTCATTCTTTTTGAATAACCCTGTATATTGTCATTTTAAATGAAGTATAGAACAAGAATATTATAAAGCAGAGGCTGATTCCTTCCCCCGCCAAGAAATGGAAAAATACAAACACAGTTAGAAAAATTGAGAACTAATATCTATTTTCCATCTCTGAAACTATAGTCTGTCAGAAGAAGGAAGATCACTTATAAACCATTATATTTTCAAGTTCCTCTGATGTAGCTAGAGAGGCAGAAAGAAAGCTACCGGTGGATAGAAATTCACTGCTAAGAATGAGAATATAATCCAAAATATTTTTGAACATTCCATTAATAACAGTTTAAGGCCAAACTTAAGTCAGTGATTTAATCAATAGATTAAAATCCTTTCTATTTCCTATCTTCTGGTTACTTCAAACAAACCTGTAAAGGAGTTGTTTTCTGGTGGACTTTCCTTCTGCTGAGAAAGGAGCCTTTCAAAACTGCAAAAATAGCTGATCTGGCAAATGCATTTTAGATGTATGTTTACTCTGTGTCCAGGGAGATGGTTGAGCTGACATAAAATCTATCTGCAGGTAAATAAGTGTGACCAGCCTTTTAAAATACAGCTTTTCAGAGCGATTTTGTATTCGTATTGCTGTACAAGTAGGGAGTGAAAAGTTCTTCTTTACCTTAATATCACTGAAAAATAATTTAATTATGTTTAAATTAATAAGATTAATATTTTATTTCAGATCTAAAAAAGATATAGAATAGGGACATTGCTTTCTCTCATTATTAATTTATTTTAACTTAATTTCAATTTTGTGTGTGTATGTTTATATAATGTCTGTCTGTCTGTCTGTCTGTCTGTATCATCTATCATCTATCATCTATCTAATAGAAAGTCAATCATGGAGCATTTAAACTCTTCTGTTTGAAGTTCCTGAAATTAATATTTGCATTAGTAGATTATCTTTGCTAAAGCACATCTATAATTCCTATTATCTTGCATTAGTTAGGTTCCAGCTTCTGTGACAACTACATTTATTAAGATAGTATTCCCAGACTTATTAAAATAGGTAGGTATATGGAATGATTACTATGCCAGAGTTTTTTCTTTCTAAATGGAAGTTTACTAGACATTTTTGTGAGACCTGTATACTGATGTGTGAAAGGACAATTTTAAAAAGAATGCAGTGCCTTTTGCCCTGTATGCTTTATGTGAAAGAGAGGTGCTGGGAAACATCTCCCAATGTCCTTTGAAGACAGAATGCCTTTACAGAGGACAGGGTGCTGGTGGGTTCAGCTGGGCCTGTCCCCTCAAAGAATGGACTTCAGAACATGTCTTTTTAAATTATTTATTTACTGTTCAGGATCAAATCACAAAATGTAAAATGCAACACAACATTTACATATTCATATGTAACAATGCATGCATATATAAAAGGAAGAAACCCTATAAAATTATAAAATATAGAAATTATTCCCAAATGAGTATGTCTATGATAAATTATCATGTATAAATGTATTGCCTCTTACTATGGTGATATATTCTCTTTTATATTTTGGTGCAACATAAGTTATAACTCTACAGTAGAGAGGGAGAGGGAGAGGAGAGAGAGAGAGAGAGAGAGAGAGAGAGAGAGAGAGAGAGAGAGAGAGAGAGAGAGAGAGAGAGAGAGAGAGAGAGAGAGAGAGAGAAATTACAGAATCAGCATATTCAACAATCTGGGTCCTCATTTTACTTACCGCGGAAGGATGGAAGGCTGAGTCAACCTTGAGCCTGGTGAGGATTGAACTCCTGGCGGTGAGCAGTGAGTTAGCCTGCAATACTGCTTTCTAACCACCGCGCCACCAGGGCTCTAATTAAAAGGAAGGGATAGCATTGGGAATTTTTATTAACTTATTAATTAACTTTAAAATTCTGATTACATAAAGAAATTTAAGGATTAGTGCATCGGTTAATTACTTCATTCAGCAATGGTACCTACCAAGATGAGCTTTGCATTGAATCATGTTGAGGGTTCAATTTAACTCTTTTCCCCCAAGCTCCAATGTTTTCAATCATGGGAGCCAAACAGAACCAAGCATTCTGGTTCAAGAGACTATGGAACTACTTTGGGAAATAGAAGGATTTTTAAAATGAAACCTTTATTTCTATATACAACTCCACATATTGGAAAAAAACCCTTCAGTATGAAGTTTGCAAAGGTACAAAAATTGGAATGAAAACCCCAGATTCAGACTTTGCAAGATGAAAACAGTAGAATGAAAGGAAGATCAAAGGATCATCAATAAATAATTGCTTTTCCAATTGGGTGTCACACTGCTTTGAAAAAAAAATCAATTCTATATCTGCAAATAAGAGAATAACGTATGATTCATCAGAAGGTCCTTGCTGATATTCTTGCCTCTGAATAAAGGAGTCCCATCCGATGGAAATAATTTTAGTTTTAGTTTCAGAGAAGAAATAGCTGTTATGATTGCTATGAGTGTGCTTCTGCTGTTTTACATATTTGGAAAATAACAGGGACTAAGTAAAAGTAGGAGCATGTTTATTTATCTTAAGGAGAAAATCCACCTGTGTTGTCACTAAGAGTCAATGACAACTTGATGGCATAGAATCAATTGATGTATATTTGTCACTTCACTTTTCTCATTTACTACATCAAACATGGGAGAAATCATGATTCAATTATATCCAAATGATAGGATAATATAATTATTTGGGGATGATATCTCAATCTTGTAAATGTCCTAGGCTCATGCACACAACTGTGTTCACCTGCTCATGTCTGAAATACCTTAACAAAAGGTTTTCCATGTTTGCCAATAAGAATATAGTCTTCAATCATATTGCCATCTGGAGCTTTATTGCTGAGCTATTCCTGAACACCTAGGTACTTTTTTAAAAATCTGAACCTTAAAAATGGAACAAACAAAAATAGACTCATGCTTTTATTCATTACTGAGATTATTTGTTATCTGAAATTGAGATAATGTTAATGATCATTGAGATAATTTGTTTTCAATAGGGGATGCTAATCCAGTGTCTATTCTATCAGCTAAAATTGGTTCCAAATTATTCAGTCATGAGCTGCAATCTAAAATTTAAATATTGTACAAGAGTTCTATTACAATGTACGCAAGTTAAGAATATAGATACTGACTCAATCATATCTGATTAAGATGTGGGATCCTAGGAATGGTGTTTGCTCCCCTTCTCGATAAATATTTGAGACATGCTGTGATTCCTATTCATCCTTTACTACCTATGAAAACATGTAAAACTATTGGCAGGTTACAAACCAAAACATTTTTCCACAGAGTTGAGAAATACAAAGCTTTCAGGATAATGAAGGATAGCTTTGGGATAACCAGATTTGCATATTAATAACCACTGAAATCTTTGCAATAGGAGTTAGTTGCAGAAGTTTAGCATGTTATATGAAAAAACCATTTCTACAGTTATGGGTGAATAGCAGCCTTGTGTCTTCTTTTGTCCTTCCGCGTACACATATTGTACAGATAGATGTACAGATTACTTGCTGACAAAGTCTACTCTGTGCATTCAAGGGGGAAAGGGGATGATTCGGCCAATACCCATTCACTATGGAAAAAAGTGAGAAACTACTTTTGAAAAGCCAATTTTATCTACTTGTCAATAAATCACTCAATATATTTTTCTGTGGCGTAGATTATGTGATATTTTGTAACATTTGATAATCATTACTTTCCCCCCCTTAGGTTTAGAAATCTGTTTGATATTTGATTGATAAGTGATATATATCAAGGATTTCCCCATGTTTAAAAATTAATAACAATATACCGTGTTTCCCTGAAAATAAGACCCTGTCTTATATTTTTTTGAATCCTGAAATAAGCATTTGGCCTTATTGCCATGCACTCAAAAGCCCGATTGGGCTTATTATCAGGGGATGTCTTATTTGGGGGGAAACAGGGTATATATTTTAAAAGTGTTAAAAATACAAACGAATACTTTTATGACCCAAGTCTACCCAATTGTTGTTATTTTACACCTCCCATTACTGCAATGGGCCCTGACATAACCTGACAAGCTGTCTTTTAAATAAGATTCCTCTTGTGGAAAGTAGTTATCCCTTGTCTCCTTGACACAAGGAGACAAACAATATTTGCCCCAATTTCATTATTGTAATTGCTTATTCTAAAGTGTGTGAAACGTCAGAACTGATTGAGTAAATCCACATGAACCTCTGAGGAGCAAGTTTGGCAGGAAGAAGAAAGGCAAGAAAATGCCTTTTTTACTTTTGTCTATCAGTTATTCAAGTTTAAAAAAATTGAAACTTGAAAGAAAACACTGAGAATCATAGATCAGCTGCTGTGATATTATAATTTCTCTTTCTCTCTCTGACTTGGAGATAGGTGCATAAGCAGATGTGCAGAGAAAGCAAGAGAAAGGAAATATTATTTGTGGGGTCATGTTTCCAAGAATATAAATTCAGTTCCTAGTATATTTGTTTATATTTGTCTATAATTTCAAGGTATAATATTACCCCCATTCAAATTGACTCTGGATGATGTATAATTAAAACCAGTATAATAATCTAACAAAACAAACTAAAAAAAAGGACATTATGTTGCCTAACATATCCTAGTCAAAATATACATGAATTGAGCATGCCTATCCCAGAGTTTGGGGGAAAAGAAACCATGGATGGATGGATGGATGGATGGATGGATGGATGGATGGATGGATGGATGGATGGATGAACATGTATATGCAGAGGTTACATTTCCTGCAAATAATTCTACACTGGGTGGTTTTTTTCTTTTCTGCTGTCCCATGCTTTTGCAGTCAAAGGAAGGATAAAAGCTCCATTTCTGAAGTACTGAGATATACAAGAATAAATTACTTTACTGATTTCCAAGGTCATACCTGGGTGTGGAAATCTTTCATGTTCTTGTCATTCAAAGTATTTTGCCTGTTTTATCCATCATTGTTCATGATACAGAGGAAGGGACCAATCACTGCTGTAGCTGCCCATCAGTTTCACCTCCTAGTAAATTCCTGGGTCTGATTAGATTAGACTTGAATAATATGTAGCTCAAGGTTGAGCTACATATTAGCTACATTAGACATTAAACATATGTAGCTCAAGATTGAACTGTTGAGCTTTTGGTGTTCTCTGAGTGTGATTGCTTTTCTTTAGACATTTCATCCCAGGGAAAATGGAATTTGTTGGTTATTCCTATATAGTAGCTTGCTCTTGCAGTCTTGTTTGTGTGTGTGTGTGTGTGTGTGTGTGTGTGTGTGTGTGTGTGTGTGTGTGTGTGTGTGTGTGTTCCTCCTTAATTGTTCCTTGATCAAAGTAGAATTTCTTCCCTGAATGTTTATCTGATGTTGTTTCCTCTTTGTTAGGTTTTTCTTAATTAAAAGTTTTAAGTACAATAGTAAAAGATAATACAAGTGAAAAAGAAAAGTGGGAAGAAAGTATAAAAGATGAAAAAAGCAAGGAAAAGTAAGTTTAGAAAGAGAAAAGAAAATCTAAGCAATTCCTACTCCTATCACAACAAATATAAATAATCTCACAATCTCTTTACCTCCTCTTAATTAATTGGTAAAAAGCTCTTCATCCCATAACTTAATTCTCAACTATAGGTGAGTCCAATAAGCAACATTTTTTTCCAATGCAAGTGTCAAAAGTCCAAGCAGGGCCCTAAAATAATGACATTAATTAGCAAATATAAAACTCATTCCACTCATCATTCCATATCTCGTCTCTTAACTGTAAGCAAATCCAATACACAACATATCCCCAAAGTGCTTCTCAAAAGGCAACTTTTTAAACATTTTCATTGAAAATGTTTTGCTTCTCATCGAAGAAACTTCTTCAATTCTGAAGAAATGTTTTCAAGAAAAAACTAAGAAATCCCAATTGCCTTTTGAGAAGTATCCTTGGGACAACCTGGAGATTGAGAATCTCCATAGACAATATGCAACATCTTTTGCAATCCAGATATCAGCAAGTCCAAAAAGAACCACTCAACATAACAGCAGCTAGTTTGGTCTCTAGGGATTAAGGCACCAGTCTAGAAAACAGGACACTGTGAGTTCTAGATGTTGGAGGTTTTCTAGTCCAACCCCCTGCTCAAGCAAGAGACCCTGACCATGTCAGACAAATGGCTGCCCAATCTTTTCTTAGAACCCTCTGTGATGGAGCAGGAAGGCAAGCCTTCAGAAAATCTTATAAATATACAGCTTAATTTTTTTATATTAAGGATTGAATGCGTTTCCAGCCTTGTCATTTTGAAGGTGTCAAACTTCTTTAAAATTTAATTGATAGGCAATTTGCAACAATGGTTAGCAAAGGAAATGCAAACTTAATGTCCTTTGAAGATTTGACTGCAGCTAGATCAGAATGGCAAATTCTCTCATCTCCCCGTTCCCTCCTCCTCTAGTGCACACTGCTTGGGAGCAGCTGTATGCAACACAATGTGGGCAATCTTACTTGTTGATCTACTTATCAGCTCCTTCTTCTTAGCCACAATCATCAGCTCCATTCTTTGTGGAGCCATCTTCAGTCTGCCATGTTCCTGAGAAAGCCTGCTTGATAAAATTCCAACACTGACCATTTTCCCTGCAGAATTCCAATTTGTAGTTTCCTTGCAGGACACAAGTATTAAAACAAATACTAAAAAAAGGGATTTTTTAAAGCATGGTTTTATACTAAGCACTTGGTAATAGACTTGGGTCATATGTTCCGAGTTTGACCATTGGTCTGTTTTCTGCAGCGCCTCGTCCTCTTCCCTTAGTAGTAATAACTTTGTGAAGCCCTTCAGTGTGGTGTGCTCAGTTGCATATTACAGCATGGTTTGGTATTACGCAGGCACCCGTGGATCAGATGAAAATCAGTCAAGCGGAAGAGAAGAGTGTACTGCAGAGTTCTGGCTCCCTTCAGTAATTGCAATGCAGCAAGCATTCCTCGAGTCAGTTAATAGATTTCCTCAGTTCCTCTGTGCTAGGTGAAAATTTCCTCATTAAGGAGAATTTATTCCATTTCCTTTTATCATTTATTATTGAAGACGAAATGTGAGTGGATGGAGTTTCAGAGATGATAGGGTAGAATTTTAAACAAAACAAAACAACGCCTTGCAGCAATAAAGATCTGTCCTCCAAGATGAAAAGAGAAGGGGGCTGCGAGTGTAAAGGGAATAGTCTGCATTGTTTATAAAGAGGAAAACACAGGAGGCTTCTTTTTGTTAGAGACTAAGCAGCACCACCTAACCACTAAATGATTATTGCAGTGGGTAAAATGCTTGATTGTCTCACTTAAGGATACTTTTTTTTTAGCCCTAAACTTCAAATCGCCCTGTTGGGTAAGCAAATATAGGAGGAAAAAAACAGTGCCGAACATATTGATCACTGCCTCTTAGCATTATAAAGGTTTAAATCAGTTACAAGGTGGAAAAAGTGAATTTAGCCTTATTAAGACAGTGACAGGGTGAATATACCTGCATGTTTATAAAGATGTAGTGAGCATATGCCATGTAAAGTGTGTGTAATCATGTTATGCCGATGGAATTCCAGTTTTGGTCAAGTTGATCCATCTGTATCATAGAGCATATTTGGGAAGTGTTTACCTGTTCCAAGCAATTAATTTCCAGTTAAGTCTGTGGTATCTTCTTCAACAATGAAAAAGGTCATGTGATCAGAAAACCCTCTGCCTGAGACTGTGGAGAGCGTTTGGACTGCTTCTCAAATGTCTGTTTCACTATAATTTGGACTCTGGCATTGCATTAAAACAAAAGAAATACATTTAAAAGGTATCAACTGCAGCAATGAGCTTTTCACACACTTTGTTCCATTTTTTGGCACTTCTCAGGATAATCAGGGGTCATACGATATCAGATCTGGTGGTAGATAATGTAAACTAAGGCTTGTGAGATCTACTTTTTAATTAAAATTAAGGGATTCACCAACTGAAATCTGGCGCAAAAGGGATATACTTAAAATTACAGTTAGACTTTTGAGGCCAGGGATTTGCTTTGTGTTATCAGATCTAAGTAGAAGTTATAATCCTCAGTAAGCAGACTTTCAAAATAATTGGGAGCAGTGGGGTTGTAATTTTGTTGCTTGTACTATTAAACAATGAAGCACCAAAATTATTTGTGTTTAAAATGTTAATTTCTGATCTTTATGTGATTTTATCACACCATAGTTCATTGCTCTAATTTAATACTTTTAGTTTCAGTTGTGAATATTTTTCCATCTATTTAACCAAAATAGGGATTGGAAGTGGGAGGTGTAGCCTTTTGCTTACAGTTGGTTGATTGGAGCAGCCTAGAAATCCTGTGAGTAAGTAAGTACAAAGATACATTAAAAATTATTTAATGTTGACCTCTTTCAAATCAAACTTTCCAGTGTACCTAGCTCTATCATTTTCCCATCCTCAATAGAGGGTATTCTGAGGTAGATGGAGCTGTGATATGACTGTGCAGAAAGTTGCTTGTGTCCCAGGTACAGTAATTCTGATCTTTGTTAACAGTGATGTCAAATTAGAAACTAAGTCCACAACTGAGCCCAACATTTCTGTGGCTAAGTGAGACAGCTGGTAAGTTATTTTTTTTTCTTTTTTGCCCCATTCTACAATCTTTCTTGCCACAGTTGTTAAGTTAGCAACATGGTTGTTAAATGAATCTAGCTTCCCCATTGACTTTACTTGTCAGATGATTGCAAAAGATAATCACATGACCCTGGGACGCTACAACCGTCATAAATATGAACCAAGTGGCCAAGCATCTGAATTTTAATCACACAACCTTGTGGCGGCTGCCACAGTTGTAAATGTGAAAAATGGGCATAAATTACTTTTTTCAGTGCCGTTGTAACTTCAAACGGTCACTAAATGAATGGTTGTAAGTCAAGGATTATCTGTACTTGGGTTGTAATATTGGACACAAGTATGGAAGACGCGGTTAGTGTTGGGATATCACAATATGCATTTCATTACAGGTATATGTCTATGGAGATTCTCAGTCATCCAGGTCATGGTTGTCCCAAAGGTGCTCCCCCCCCCCAAAAAAAGGCAGCTAGACTTTGTTTTTCCTTGAAGACGTTTCGCTTCTCATCCAAGTCAGAACTGAAGAAGCTTCTTGGTTGATAAGCAAAACATCTTAAAGGAAAACAAAGTCCAGTTGCCTTTTGCAAACACAAGCACCTTTGGGACATTCATTACAGGTAGTATATACAGGTAGCGTACAGTGAATGAAAATTCTCTTGCATTGAGAGTGCTTTATTCTTGAGAATCTATTTGTGGCAGCAAAAAGACAGGAGCACAAGTCCAAGTGTCCTGAGACCATACTTATACCAAAATTAAGCAATGCATCATAATGAACTTTGAACTTATCTTAACAGCTAGTGGTGACCAATTGATATATTGGGTTGTTTTGTTTTTTTTATTTTATTCATTTGCAAATTGTCATTCTATCTTACTTATAATATCAAGCCATCCAGAGTCATCTTGTAGTAGAGATGGGTAGCATAAAAATATAGTAGATACTACTACTACTACTACTACTACTACTACTACTACTACTACTACTACTAATGATGTTGATGATGTAAGTTTCTAAATTATACTTTAATGATCAATACTTGGGGAATTGAACTTCAAACAGATTTGGAACTAAGTTCCAATCAGTATATGTGTCAATTGTTTTCATTGAGGCAGATTCTTATTAAAATACAGAAAGTAACAGGGAGGGGAGATAATTCTAAGCATGTTACTCTGCATTTTCTTTGTCTGAGTTAAGTGATACTTTCCTAGAAGTAAGGGTGAGATTGCAGGTCTTCCAACTTTATCTAGTTTACTGCTACTTTTACTAGTGCAAAAGTTGATTTGTCCTATATCACTTCCTTCACACCAAAGAAAAGACAATAGGCTGGTTTCTGTTATCGCTCTCCTTTTCCTCCAGGGTCATCTTACAATGCCTGCATGGTTTTATTTTCTACTCCTGCTTATGCCACTTACAAATCATTTTACATGTTACTAAACATCTACAACTTTATAAAGGAAGTCATTTTTCTTTATTGTATGTGTAGGAATATCTTACCAAAGGCTTTCACAAGCTTTTCAAGCTCCTTACCATAGATCTAAAGGAGAAAGAAACTGTAAGTGGTGAAGCCTATTTATTTGAAAGTTAAATTTCTAAGCAAAGACCTTCTTAACAAGAAGTACAAGTAGCAAAGGAGCTCAAAATCTATGCAAGCTTTTCTTTCTTTTTGTTAAAATGAAGCTCCAAAACAAAACAAAGCAAAGCAGAACAGGGGGTAAACAGAAAAAAATTCTCAATTTCTGATATTTGAAGACTCTTGTCCAGTTTTTCCTTGATACATTTCAGGCCAAACAAATCCAGTTTTAATATTTCATGTAAACATCGTTTGCAGCCCATCTTAACTCCCTCCCCAACATGATTGCTTTCCCCTGGATGTGCTTCTGTGGTTAATATTTTTCTTAAGATCTGGAACTTTGAAGAATTTCAGTGTAGCTTATCTAATAGAAAAGAGCAGGAGAATTATTTCCTCTGGTCTGGGAAAGGATGCTATTGTGAATGAAACCAAGACTACATGATCGTTTTTAGCAGCCTTGTCTCACTATTTGCTCAATTTCAGATTAACTTCCATTACTTGGATCAGATCACAGGTAGTGCTGCCAAGGAAATTCTCTCTCATGGTTATGATTTCTTGTGCCCTATGACTCCCACACTAAACTTTCCTGTCTAGCCTGAGCCTTGGCATTTCTTGGCTGAAGACCTAAACTGGCTGACCCTACTTAGCTTCTGATCCCAGATAAGAAGAGGCTAGAGCTATATTATCTGCTATAGCTGCTAAGAACATTTATAAAATACTGAATAGCACAGGCTTCGGAACAAAATGCTATCATATTCTACTGAACATTTTCTTTCATGTTAACATAGAGCCATAAATGAGAACTCATTGAGAACACTTACTTAACCAGCTCTTGATCTAGGATTTATTTTTTAAATTTGTACTTTACAGTCTTGTCTATAAGGATATCATGAAAAACTTTATAGTAAACCATGAACTCATGCCCATGATTTACTATATTAGTAAATCTAAGTTGATTTATATACACATGTCATTTGGCATGATTTATTCCTAATACATTTATCTGGCTTCCAGATTAAAAAATAATAATTAGTTCTAAAATAATGCCTTGTTTATAGTTTCTCTCTTTTTTTTTTTTGAGGATAGGAACAGAAAGTATCTGTCTCCACCATTATTCTTACACCTTACCTGTTCTACAAGATTTCTTAAAATTGTAGAAAGTGTCTTTAAAAACACACCTGTAAGCTCTTTCATCACCCTGAAACTGCTATTTTACTTTTACGGTTGTTTTACAATGCAACAGCTGTGCATACTTGAAGTTGGTAACTTAAAATGACAATTTAAATCTAGCAATTATTTCAGGCAGAAAGTATGAGAAGGTGGAAACCTTGATTGGTGCAATATTATTAAAGAAACTGAGCACCATTTCAGAAGTTTTCATAGGCCTATTTCATAATAAACTGATGTAATTAGTATACAACAGTGGTGGGTTGCTACCAGTTCACCCAGGATCGGGCGAACCGGTAACGGTGGCGGGAGGCTCCGCCCACCCACCCAGATGTCTCTGTGCATGCGTAGAAGCGCTGTGGACGCGCACACTCCCAATACCAAACCGGTAATGAAGATAATTGAAACCCACTACTGGTATACAATATTAATATGTTGGTGAATGCACAAATTGTTCTTATATTGCAGGTAAAAGTTGTTGGTGGAAAGGGAACTTATGAGAAAAGAACAGGATTTTAGCAACTAGGACATGGGAGTGAGGGTGGGTTATATAAAACTGGACACATAATGATATTTTAGGGAAAACCTTTACCTATTGTTTAAGATTAGGTAAAGTAAATACAAATATAAAGTCTTTTAATACTGAAACAGGTTTAATCAACTCATATGGAATAAATGAATTAGGAATATTTAAAAGATACTAGGTATGAGGTAACTATTGGGTATAACTACCATTTCTGCTTTTATTTTAAGAATACAAACTGAATTTTGTAGTGTATAATGTTTTATGATGCTTTTTAAAGCTTTCTCTTGATGAATAAATAATTAAAATGGATAGTAAATATAATCTCTACATTTTTGGAATTGAAGAGTATAACATAACAGTGGAATAATTCCTTCCAGAATTGCTTACTTGTGAGAGATACCCAAGGAAATAGTTTTGACTCTCTTGGCAAGCTACAGGTCAGACTTGACCTCAGAGAAAACTGTTTGTATCCCAGATAATTGGGTTAGCAGCCAATTATTGTTCTGGATCACATACGTTCGCCAATATTTTGCAATATTTTAAGCACTCAGCAGCTTAAGAGAATGGGTGGAATTTATTGATAAGAAAAGATTTGAGTTTGGCTCCCGCTTTCCACCATTTTCTCTGCTTTTCACTTTATTCCATGTACGTTTCATCCTCCCCTGAGGCTGAAAAATATAGGAGCAGAACATGAAACCTGTATCCATTATGCATTCTTTTTTATGTTTTATGTTGATTACAGTGACTCTGTTCCAGAAGAAAGCCTGAGGAGAGCCAAGCAGATCGGCTTCTCAGATAAGCAGATTGGGAAATGTCTGGGACTGAGTGAAGCTCAGAGCAGGGAACTGAGAATCAAGAAGAACATAATACCTTGGGTGAAACAGGTATAAATGCATACCCATTAGCTGCTGCTGTTATTGCTATTTTGCTGTAAACACTGAAGATATAACACAAACTGGAAGTACATACATTTGATAATCATTGACATTGTTAACTTTTCATCTCTTAAGAACAGTGTTACTATTTAAAGAACCTGGTTGCACAGGGTGTACCCATACTGCCAATTTGCCGTTATGAGAATAGGCTATCAAACATTGCTGGAGAGCAGAAATGGAAGATGACATCCTCTACTCATTTCCAGCATATTGAATGCAACCTCTAGCACAGGAGTCCCCAATCCCTCACTACTGGGCTGTATGAGCGGCCTATTTGCAACTGGGCGGTATGAGCGGTGGTCCAGCGCACGTGCATGTAGCTCAACTCACATGGGTAGCGGGCCGGCATGCACATCAGAGTGGGTTTCAGCAGGTTCTCACCAGTTCTGGAAAACCGGTAGTGGAAATTTTGAGTAGTTAGGAGAACCAGCAAATACCACCTCTGACTGGCCGCGCCCCATCTATTCTCTGCTTCCCAAATCCTAGCTGATCTGGAGGAAATGGGGATTTTGCAGTAACCTTCCCCTGGAGTGGGGTGGGAATGGAGATTTTACAGTATCCTTCCCCTGCCACGCCCACCAAGCCACGCCTACAGAACCGGTAGTAAACATTTTGAATCCCACCACTGATGCACATGCACGTGCAGCTCAACTTGTGCAAGTCAAGCTATATGCACACATTTGTGTGCGCTGGGCCACCCTCACGTGAGTCGAGATGCACACATGTGCACTGGGCTGCCACTCATGCAGCCCGGTTCCCCTCTCCCCCCGCCAGCTGGGCCGCCAAACCGCAAAGGTTGGGGACTGCTGCTCTAGCAGTTGTTCTCATGCTTTGCATTTAAGCATTCTGGCTTCTGGCAGCTCAAATGCTTCTGTTCAATTTATCCTCTTCAAGGCGTCTGCACTGATTGTCTAATGGACACTGCAGCAGAAACACCCTCTGAGTGATGGCCAACTTGGCAGCTCTCTAATCTCTACTGAAGTTACTATTACCAATTTATTTATTTATTAAACTTAGGCAACTCTAGACGGCATGCAAACATTTAATAAAAATAGCATATAAAACATTAAAACAATAAAATAGAGGCCATATATTTAAAATTCAGACCATGATGAAGAGGAAGTGAGCAAGTGAGCACAGGGAGGTGAGTTATATCTAAAATATTAACAATCTCCCCACCTTCATTGGGAGCCCAGGCCAGTTGGCAGACCCATGACTTCAAGTCCTTTTGGAAGGTCAAAAGAATGGGTGCCTATCTTACCTTGGGAAGTACATTGTTCCAGCGGTCAGGAGCCACAGCAGAAGAAGTCTCTTCTTCTGGACCCCACCAGCCAAAATTCCTTGACTGACAGGGTCTACAAGAGTTGTGTTCTGTAGCAGAATGGTTAGAATATTTGCTTGACAATCAAGAATCAGTAGTTTGAAATTTGCCAGAAATGATACTGTGTTCGGTTGCCTGGTATTTAGACTGTGTTTGCCATTTTGGCCTCTTTACTGAGTCCTTCCTAAGGGCCTGCAATTGGCAGATGTTGCTGTTTAATAATATTAAAAGTATTCTCATAGAATGTAAGCTGTTCCAGATAAAGCTCCCTTTTGCAATTGACTGATGGTGATTTTTGTCCATGCCAATGATGCTCCAAATGTTTTGAAATCACAACCAAGGCAGCCTTTTATTATTGGTGCTACCTTTGCTTTCTTTTGCCACACTCGTTCTACTTCTACTTGTGGGTCTTTATATTTTCTTCAGTTCCATGTCTTCTATTCTGCTGTCTCCAGGTACTGCCACATCCACTAGGCAGACTTTGTTCTGTCTTATTGACATTTATTAAGTCTGGGGTGTGTTATGTGGCAAATGCTTGTCTGTTTGAATTCGAAAATCCCAGAGCACTTTAGCTTCTTCATTTTCTGTTGCAGGTAGTCCTCAACTTATGACCGGTCGCTTAGTGACCGTACAAAATTACAATGGATCCCCAAAAAGCTACTTACAACCTAGTTCTGAACTTATGACAGGGTGTTGTGTGGCAGAACTTGCCTGCTTGAATTCTAAAATCCCAGAGCTCTTTAATGTCTTCATTTCCTGTTGCTTTATCTATTTTGTGGTCCCACCAATTCTTGCTAGGAGGCAAACTATATTTCTTGAAGATATTCCTAATGCACCATTGTTGCTACTTTGTCATACCATTATTTGTAGTCAGTCTGTGCAGTCTTTTTATAGCAGCTAACAAGGTGGTCCACTGTTTCTTCAGCATTTTTTGCAGCGGTGGCATTTGCTGTCTGTTGCTGTCTTCCCAATTCTGGCTTTTTATGCATTTGTTCTTAAGCCTTGATCCTGTGCAGCCAGAATTAACACCTCTGTCTCTTTCTCCAAGTTTCCTGCTTTCTTCAAGTTTCCAAGCCATTACCAGGTCTTGTTATTTACATATTAAATATGAGATATTTACTGGATTTTTAAAAAATAAATCTACTAGTTAAAATACTAGTTTTTTCTTGTAATTCTTGTAGCACTTTTTTATCTAGGTTGCAATTGATCCTAGTTAAAAACCAAGCAGTTGTCAAGTGTGAGAAAAAAAATGATGAAATAGAACACTGATGAATTTGTTAAAAAAAAGAAAGGGAAATTATAAAAATAAAATAGAATAATATTTATGCTGGTTTCCAAACCAGTAGTCTTCCTCTTGACAAGTCAATATTATAATCACTATAATCACTACTGGCAGTTTTACATTTTAATTTTTAATTTTTTAAGGTTTTCTATTGTTGCTTTTATCATGTTATAAACCACCCAGAGTCACTTGATGGGTAACATATAAATTTAATAGACAGATGGTAGATAGATGAGAGAGAGAGAGAGAGAGAGAGAGAGAGAGAGAGAGAGAGAGAGAGAGAGAGAGAGAGAGAGAGAGAGAGAGAGAGAGAGAGAGAGAGAGAGATCTTACAGAAGCATCAGTGATTGACAGTGGTTTTCTTGTACAGAAAGATGGGAGAGCAGAACGGAATGGGACTTGTTCAATAGAAGTCTTCAGGCTGAATACTTTGTAAACATTTGCAAAAAAAATTCTTAAGGTGGCTTAAAGTTCAGCTGTCATGACAACTTAAAGGTGAAGTGTGGAAATGTTCTTAATCACAGGCTGTCTTGTGAGCCTTATGAATAAATAAGGATTCTGTCACAGATCTTCTTGGGAGTAGATCTCTAACAAGACAAGTATAGCTTGTGTTCATTCTTTAGAAATGAAAATTGAACTAATTTCTTATGTCCTCAGAGGCTGATTGTCTTTTGTATCGCTTCTTGGTTGTTTCAGATGATACTGTAAATAATATTCAGTCTTCCATTTGGGAGCACATGGGACATTTTTGTGGCAGAAAGAAAGATAAGATACAAAAATCTATAATTATCTTAAATGCTTCTCACTTTTACTCTTTTTCTATCAGGTTAAAGAAAAGTTCTGAGTTACTAATCTGTCTCCTATCTTGTTTCTTATCAGGCCAGTCATGACGTGATCTGACTTGCCAAGTTTCAAATGCATCTTTTCTTTAATAACTCTCATGTCTAAAGTAATGGATCTGCTAATAGCCCTTACACATTTTTATTTTCACCTAATTTCACAGTAACTGGGAGAGGGATCTTGGAGTCCTAATGGACAATGACTTTAATATGAGCCAGCAGTGTGCTGGCAGCTATCAAAAAAGCCAATGCAATCCAAGGCTGTATTAATAGAGGGATAGAATGAAGATCACATGAAGTGTTAGTGTCATTTTATAATGCCTTGGTAAGACTACTCTTGGAATATTACATCCAGTTTTGGTCGCCACAATATAAAAAAAGATGCTAAGACTCTACAAAGTGTGCAGAGTAACAAAGATGATTAGGGGGTTGGGAGCTAAAACATATGAGGAACAGTTGCAGGAAATGGATTTACTAGTCCAGTGAAAAGAAGGACTAGGGGTGCAATGATAGCACTGTTCCAATATTTGAGGGCTGCCACAAAAAAGGGAGTTGACTTATTTTCCAAAGCACCTGAGGGCAGGACAAGAAACAATGGATGGAAACTAATCAAGGAGAGAAGCAACCAAGAACTAAGGAGAAATTTTCTGACAGTGAGAATTAGCTAATGCAAGAGTCGGCAACCTTAAACACTCAAAGAGCCATTTGGACCCGTCTCCCACAGAAAAGAAAACATCAGGAGCCACAAAACCCTTTTGACATCTAAAATGAAGATAGCATTGCATATATTATTATTTTTTACCTTTATGCTATGTATAAAAAACCTATAGTGTGTTGCATCTATGAAATCAATGAACTGCTACAGAGAAAACAAATTTTTATTTCTGTATGCAACAAAAACATTTTGAACTCCGAAAAAAAAAAGATGGGTTGAAAACCTCAATAAATCGCGTGCTGGCAGGTATCATACATTGGCAGTTGTGACGCATATTTTGAGCAACAGGGAGCTGCAGCAGAGGGATGAAAGCCACATGTGGCTCCAGAGCCGCGGGTTGTACACCCCTGAGCTAGTGGAACTGGTTGCCTTCAGAAGTTGTTGGTGCTCCATCACTGGAGGTTTTTAAGAAGAGACTGGACAGCTATTTGTCCAGAATGGTATAGGGTCTCCTGTTTGAGCAGGAGGTTGAACTAGAGGACCTTCAATATCCTTTCCAACTCTGTTATTCTGTTTTATTCTGTTATTTGCTTGACGCCAACCAGGAATCCCACAGACTTAAATAGGACTATGGTTAATGAGACTGAAGAACAGATCAGTTCAGTTGGAGATATTTGTTTTTTGTAAACCAAATTGAAATTCTTCATTGCATAGTGATAATAATAATAATAATAAATAAAAATAACAAAAACTGTATATCAATTGCCTACAATACTGTGCTTTTTTTTCTTGATACCGGTAGAAATACCAGCTAATTCCTGCTTCAATTTTCCAATTTTTGCCAAAGTTTTGATTCCTCTCCTTTTTAAAATAAGGTTCCCATTTCATCATTGGCCATGTGAACACTTATCTATAATTTTTTCAAGCTACTTCTACCACAAGCAACTGTTTCACTTCATCATTTCCTGATTAGTTAAATCCAGTCCCTGTTTTCATAAACAGTTTTCTTTAGTACTTACAGTGGACCATTGACATGCTAACTTGTCATTTTATTAAATCTGTTTGTCTAGAAACATTAAGGCTGAAAGAGAAAAACAACAGTCTTATAGGCAGAGATATAGTGGTAGGTTTATATCCTACAAAAGGTAAGACCCCAAAGCCCAGTTAATAGAACCATTCTGTCATGGAATGTCCTGACTTTGATACAGAGGTGGGTTTTTCCCAGTTCAGACCGGTTCGCCTGAACCGGTAGTGACCCGCTGGTGACGTCACAATGAAGTCACGGAACCAGTTCAGTCGGTGCCTGTCCGTGGACGCCACCATCTTTTTTTAAAATTTAATTTAATTTAATTTTTTTGAATTTTTATTTTATTTTATTTTTTCTTCTGAGCATGTGCAGAAGCCAAGTTTCCGGCACTGTGCATGCGGTCACCATTTTTTCGGCTTTTTTAAAAATTATTTTTTCTGGATTTTTTGGTACTGTGCATGCACGCGCAAAGCACACGCATGGCCATGCGGCGCGGGAGGAAGCGAACCAGCAGCAAGGTAAGTTAGAACCCACCTCTGCTTTGATATAGGATATTCAAGTGTTCCAGCAGTAGTCTGACTCAGGGGTGAAATGCTCCCGGTTCACTCTTACCTGTCGGTCGTCGCAGAGCCAATGGAGCCGGTGGTCGCGGCATGGGGCTTCCCCCGCCCACCTGGACGCCGCCATTTGAATTCTTTTGCCCTCTGCACATGCAGAATGCTTTGCGTATGCACAGAGGGCAAAAGAACTCAAATGGCGGTGTCCAGGCGGGCGGGGAAAGCGGGCGGGGGCAGCCCCGCACCGTGACCGCCACCGACTCCATCAGCTCTGCGACAACCGACAGGTAAGAGCAAACAGGGAGCATTTCACCCCTGGGCTGACTTCACTTCTGATCTTTGAAAGGCCTAGTTTGAAAATTCTGGTAAAAAATCTACCATTGCTGAAACGCTCAGGGCTCATTTTGAGGTTGGACCACTTTTGGTGTACATGGAAGAGCCTGTTTTGAGTTCTGAATGACATGAGTCCTTTTCAAGGTCAAAAGGTTTCACATCTATCCAGAAAGCCAGCTTCCTGGCTGACTTTGTCCAGTGCTACAAGCCAAGCGAGGTCTGGCCTGCTTTCTAGTGGATATGAGACAATTAAGGGCTGTTGGCTATTCTGGGAAGTTACAAAAACACCCTGGGAAGGAGGCAATGGCAAACAACTTCCATACTGCTGCCAAGAAAACTGTATAAGCACATCTGTTCAATGTGCTTGAGGGAGCCTTTAAATTTACCCAGCAGGTCTAGCCTTTATTTTCAACCACAGAAGTCTCTTCTAGATAATGACTTCCCGGATTCAAACTGGAAATGGGTGAAAGAATGCATGACTGGAAATAGTTGAAGCATCCCAAGTAGGCGTTCTGTGATTTAGCAACTGATCTAAAAAAAAATTAAACCAGCCTTCAATCTTGGGCATACCTAGTAGTACATAGCCATAAATAGTCATCTGGCCTGCTATACAATAAAACCAATACAATTCAATATTTTGGACATTGCTGTTGTTAGCCTACAGGATTTGTCTCCTGTGACTTGTCACCAAGGGATTTTTTCCAAGATAGTCAGCTGTCTCTCTACATTGTTTAATACCTGAGCATCAGTCTACTTCAGCATGAGATCATTTCACATTCAATCATGCATATTTTTTGTCAAAATAACGATTAACATTAAATAAATTTCATTTAATGAAAGGAAAATTTGCTTCTCCACCCTACTTTGAACTGAACTATTTCCTCTGCTTTGGTTTTAAGCATTGAAGTAAAAAAGATGATCCATTTGTCTTTGTGACCACAATATGTTCAACTCCTTTTGCCTATCATTTTGTAGGGTGGTATTTTAAGTGTTCCATCACTGCAGGTTCATTCAGTATTTATTATAGTTGTGTAATATGTTCCTCAGTTATTTGTGACAGTCCCACAGTTGCTTTCAAAGGTGTTCATGTTGCTGTTCAGTTAAGGGTTACTGAAATGAATGTTCTATGTGCTTCTTTTCTCCTCCTTTTTAAGAGATCATTGACTTCTCTTGAAGTTATTAGAGGATTCATGTACACCTAAAATCTTGTTGTCCAAATACTGTCCCCTTTCTTGCTTCACTTCCATTACATTCTGGTCTCATTAAGGCAAACATGAAAATGTTTGTGGTGCTCTGGCTTTGCAGCATTGGTGACTGTGCAGTGTTCCTTGGATGACAAGCATCAATTTATCCTTTGACAAGTCTCTCTCTGTCTTTCTGTCTCTCTGTCTGTATGTGTGTGTATGTGTGTGGGGTGGGGGAGGGAGAGAGAGAGAGGAAGCAAAAGATATTTAAAAAGGAAATCTATAGAGTCAGAACAAGATATTGTCAGACTGCGTTCTACGCTCTAAGAAAAAAGGTGTATATATAGAGTCAAAAGATACAGAAGAGATATGGACACCTGAATAACAAGCTGCAGCTGCAGCTGATCATGGCATAAGTTTAATGTTAAAACCACCTTTACTGCTGAGCATTAGCTTTGCTGACCTTAATTGAGAGCAAACCCCATTGGATAAAGTGAGACTTCCTTTTGAGAAATTAGGAATGTATTTATCTACATCTGGCAAAATGGTAGCTTATTAGGTTAGGTCTGTCCACAGCTTAACCATGTAGGCTTTTGAAACTTCTAACCCAGATATCAAGAAAAGCATTTGAAAGTTTCCTCCATAAGTATTGAGCATGACATTACCATTTGAGAAGCAGAAGAACTTCTGATCCTGCAAAATGAAATATATCTATGTGCACTGCTGGAGGGGGTGGGGGGGTGTTCTATTGCCTGAAGTGTATTAAATAAATAAAGTAGAAGGATGATAATGGTTAAACTTACAGCTTTTTTCTGCAGAAAAAAAAACTAGCATTCTTTTTAGTTTTGATTTAAAATGAGACCAATGTTGCTGTGTGGAGGAGGGTCAGCCAACCACATTCCAGGCTTATGGTTGATTCTTCGTCCACATTAGACAGTAACTTTGACTGATCCCTCTTGTTTTATTCTTTGAAGACTCTTTGTTCTTGGGCAAACTTTGGTGGTCTCCAAAGCCTCTTGTGCATACATATTATTGCATAATAAGGAGGCAATGAATTTCAGTTAATGCTTAAATTGAAATTATTCAGTTAAAATAACATTTGGCTGATGGTTACACACACACACACACACACACACACACACACACACACACACACACACACACACACACACACACACACCCTCCCTCCCTCCCTCCCTCCCTCCCTCCCTGGAGGGAAACAGGACAAGCAAGGAATGGTACTTTATGAACGTGACAAATAGTTGTTGTTTTCATACTGACAATTCTCCCCTTTTGCAGATTGATACACTGGCAGGAGAATACCCTGCTGTAACTAATTACCTCTATGTCACTTACAATGGCCAGGTAAGTGCTGTCATTTATTAGGTTACAGCTATTGTGTATTATGATGTATTTTCTCCCATTAGTATCTACTGACCTTGCAACTCCAATTCACTCACTCTGTAGGCAGTTATAGTTTACAGCAGTTGGCAGAAGCATAATCCCATTGGAGTACAGGTGGAAATGTTTTTCTATTATTTTTATTGAGCAAGTAAAAATGTAGCTGGGGGCATTAAAGTCCTGTTGAACAAGAAGAGTAGACAGATAAGGAATGAGAATTTATCCATAGCACCACAGTTTTGTCTTCTGTGAATGACTATAATAATATACATCCTTTCTCTTTGCTGTAGATGGCCAAAGAGAATGATAATGATGATTTAGTTATTATTTATTAAATTTATTTGCCACCCATCTCATTTCAAAGTGACTGGGGCAGCTTACAGCCAAGGATCTTAGAGATATAAGTTTTACTTGCTAGTTTGCACTGTGGAAGATTCTTTTCTTTAGGAAATTTAATCTCTTATTATCAAATAAATTTGTAGAGTCCAATACGTTGCAAGTGCAATGGGTGGTACTGTCCCATCTCATTCCATGCTGGTTATTGACAATGAATTGTATAATGAAAAAAGCTAATTCCCTTGATCTTTGTACAAATGGCTTTGATAAGGATGATTACTTCAAGAATTTGGTAGCATTGGAGGAATGCAGCAGAATGGTTAGCGAGTGAATGACAGAATTTGTCATTCTGAAGGGATAAACTAACTTCCTTAATAAAGATTCTGTGGGTAGTATTATTTCCCAGTATTACCCTTCTGCTAGCATGCCACCGAGCCATTAGGCATCCACAAAAATACTAGACAACTGTAATGCCAAATCAATCTGGGATTTATGTTTGAAAGAGTTGCAGACCAGTAATTAATTATTTGAGGGAAAGGCAACTGAACAGTAAAAGCAAAAGGATGAATGGAGGCCATTCTTAGCTAAAGAAGCTGAGAAGGATGAGCATAAAGTACTGGAGAATGAATTACCTACCATCAAAGTTAGCAAGATGAATCGTGATAAATTTTCAGTCAAGCATGGCAGAGACAATTAATTTTTATGCGATATTCTTGTAGGCTGAACAGTAATTAGCCTAGCCTGAGTCAAGACCAGATGAAATGGAAATCAGTTAGCATGGGTTGTCCCATAAGTCTGTGACAGTGGAGGTCAGAAAGAAAACAGCAGGCAATGACAGTAACAGACCAAATATTTAGCCTGCAATTCTATATGCTTATAATCTACATGTACATTTGGTTGCCTCAGTAGCTATGGTTGGACTTAATGTGTGACTATTATTGTGTCATAGTGAAGTCCATAGTAACAGACTATGGCTTCTTTTAGGCTATGTTACTTTTAGGCTCTGGTTATTGCCCAAACAAGGCCTGAGGTTAGACATTGTTTAACTCCCACTTCTGGCATTCAGGCAAAGAGCTACAATAAGGAGCTGCTCCTGGCTCATTTTTATCTTCAATGAGTATGTGGAGACTATTACTACTGACAAGAAATTTGGGATAAAAAATAATAATATCTGATCAGAATAGCCTACTACTATGGTACTAACTTAGAAGCAGTTATATATGCTGTTCACACTACATATATTGAACTGAATCATGGGTGTCATATGAATACCATAATTAAATCAGCTACTCCAAGAAACAAGCCCAATTTTAGTGTCTCCCACCCATGAACATTTTTATAATTCCCCTTTTATAATCCTAAATTCGGCAACAAAGTGGTTAACTATATCATAACCCCTGGGTTCTACTTCATCTTGGGCTGTGCCCTCTATAAGCATTCCTTGTGATTCCAATATTCCACAAGTCAATACTAATACTAAATACTATACTGCATGACGATAACGCTCCTTTACAAGGTCATTATTTATGCTATTATCTTTCAGCAAGCCCTAGACTGTGTCTTACATGACTGTACCAACTTCTTTAAAAGGACCCTATATTAAAAATAAATAAATAAAGTAAAGCAAATAAGAACAAATTAAGCCCTTACAGTTTTATTTTTAGACGAAGAACTGTGAGCCAGAAATGTTTTATTTCCATGAGCCCAGAGGATACTGCTGAAAATAATTCCTGGTGACTTCTTTTATTGTGTTCTATTTTAGGAACATGATGTAAAATTTGATGACTATGGAATGATGGTGCTGGGCTGTGGACCATATCATATAGGTAAATCTTGCTTCTATAGCTTCTCCACATTTTTCCAACTGAGAAGCTTTAGTTGGTACTCTCTTGTGTAATATCTTTTCTTGTAGTACTTGAATTCTATATGTCAAATAATTGCTATTTCAGTGTTCTCAAGCATTTCATTTTGTAGGTTTAGAATGAAAGAACTGTTTTCCAGATGGAGAACTTCTAATAATGTAATTTAGAAATCCAGAAAAAGCTTGTATAGAAATAAATCTTAAGGACCATGAAGATGTGATGATAGTAAATGGCCAGGGGATCTTCTCTACCTCTTCACTTTTTCATACAATACTCCCCCCCTTTTGATTTATCTGTCTTTATACTTTAACAGACTTGATACTTATATGTATGGCATTAACATTTATTTCAAATAGTGTTAACTAGCATTACCATTTAGTTGGGATTTGAAATGACTAAAACTGCTTTCATATTTCATTGATATGTTTACCACATATTTTGAAGGACAGCTTCTGCTGAATCTACATCTGATTTCCGGAACTTAGTGCACAGTACATATACAGTATCTATATATGAAACCCACTTGGAAATTCCACCAAAAATGTGGAGATCAAATGTAAGGCCAGAACCCATAAATATTTTCCACAAACATGGTGGATACCTGGGCAGAAAATATATTTATTCATTATGTTTTAGCTATGGTTTTAGATAAACATTTTCTATTAAGACATATAAATAGCTTGCAGCCTGACCCATCATATGTTAAATTAATTTTAAGAAGCTGCTATTCAGTGGATTTATTAACTACCCAGAAATTCACAAAGGCACTTCTTTTATCAAGGTAATACATATTGTCAGTGGATACAGGCATGATGTTACAGCCGCAAACTTCCTTCCTCTGACCTTGACATAGCATTTGCTTTTTAAACTTCCAGCCTAATGTTGTTTGTTAAAAACTCCAACTCTATTTTTGGTAGGAAGTAGTGTGGAGTTTGACTGGTGTGCTGTTTCTTGCATCCGTACCTTGCGTCAGCTCTCCAAGAAGACAGTTGTGGTAAACTGCAACCCAGAGACCGTGAGCACCGATTTTGATGAATGTGACAAGCTTTACTTTGAGGAACTATCACTTGAGAGGATCTTGGATATCTATCAACAGGAGGTAATTCATTTTAAAAATGGTCCAAATATTTTCAACGTAAGGAAGCTCAAGACCTCATAAAATAAGCTAAATCATTTGTCAAATCAAAGTTTTATTTCCCCTTTTAGCAGGGCATTTCTTAAAGTTACTAGTTTTAGATACTGACATCATATTTTACAACACATAGTTAATCCTAGTAACTGTTCAGTAATGAATGCCAAATAAATATATAACTGTGTTTCAAAGATGACATATTGCACAATATTTATAAGCTAATTTAATTATTTCACAGTTATTTATGGCATAAATTGTCCAGCCTTTCTGAGCTTAATTTCAACCTGTGACAGTGAAAGCAATTACACATGTGCTTAATTTTATGCTTGAGGACAATAGTGTTGATATGGATGTAATTTTTCAACTGCGAAATATAAACATAAGGACATCACACATGTATGTATATGTGGCATTATAATAACTTCATGAGAAGTGTTGACTTTTTATGATAGTCTTAGGGCTCCTTAAGATTATTGTATTTTTTAAAATGCAAATTGGCGGAAACAAACAAACTTTGCCATGTTTCTGAAAGTTTCTCTATACTTGTTTCTTACCTGGTTGATCCTAAAAGGTTACAATGCAGTTCCTAATACCTGCTCAGTTTTGTCCTTGTTTTCAGGGAAACCAGTGGAAGAGTTCTCAGCTTAACTATGTAAGAGAGGCCATTTGCAAATAAGTCCAACTCCTTTTCTGAAAAGATAGAGATGGATCATGTACTAGAGATTCATGAATCTTAGTTTCATTAAGAGATGCTTCTAGGGTTAAGGGGATATGAGGATGGATGCGCTTAAAAAACCCAGCTATCCGTACTATTATTAATGGGATCTGTTCAAAAGTGAAATAAGATTTCATCATATTGTCTTACCACCATGCATTTGGTTGCACTGCTTAGATACACCAAATATGGAGCTGCAATGAGTACCCAATCCTTTTGGGTAGATTTTGGTGGAGGGAGGTGAAGGATTCTGCCAGAAGCAGGAAGAGTTTCTTCCCTTGCTTCCAAACATTTCAAGAGACCTGCTGTTGGGGAAATGAAATGTTGCAATTGTTAGCAAATGTTGTATGTAACATTTTGTATTCTCTGGATTGCTCCTAGGCATGTGATGGCTGCATCATCTCTGTAGGAGGGCAGATCCCAAATAACCTAGCTGTGCCACTTTACAGAAATGGAGTTAAAATTATGGGTACCAATCCACTGCAGATTGATCGTGCAGAAGACAGATCTGTATTCTCAACTGTTCTTGATGAGTTGCAGGTGGCCCAGGCACCCTGGAAAGCAGTCAGTTCCTTGGTAGGTAGATCTATTTGGAAGCTGGGTTTAGGCACTAGCTGAAGCCAACATCCATGACATTCCTGCTTAATTGGAAGGTTGCATTTATTCTTTGGCAATACTGTAGTATAAAGAAATAACAAAAAGCCTCCTTTTGCATAGGAAGAAGGTTCAGCAACTCCAACTTGTCAGAGGGTTTGACTTAAAAAGGTAGAAAGACAGAATGATTAACAGAATTGCAAGTAATGAGTTTGAGCCTTATTGAAATAGAAAATGTTGGAGGACTCAAGTTCACTGCAATATTCAAATGCAGTGATATGAAAATCTTCAGGATGTGGAAGGTTGAGTTTAATGTTACCAGTATTATAAATAAAGTATATTTTCCAATTCTTTAGGAAGATGCTGTGGATTTTGCAAACTCAGTGGGTTACCCTTGCTTGTTGAGACCTTCTTACGTTTTGAGGTAAAGCATGTTCTATTAGCACAAGTTGAAATTCCTGCATTGATTGATTACTGAATAGATTGTGATACTAAGAGTGCCATACTTAGAAACTTAACAGTTTCACCATTCAGCAGCTGGACATCCAATTAATGTAGAGACTGGCATATTTGTCCTGTTGGCTGCTTGCTTAGTAAACTGGAAATATGCCTTTTAGATTTAACATTGTAATGAAAACCTCAAGATATATTAGATAAAGTATACTCTTTAAACACAAACTGTGAACTGTGCTTATTTTTTTTTCCAGCTTTACCAATGTAGTTTTGGATCATCTACTTCCTGATATCCTCATTATATCCAGCTAACTCTAGAGTCTACTTGTTGTCCCTGAAATTGTTCTTCTCTTTTGGGTCCTCATTTTCCTCTTATCTTTAATTTAAAATATTCAGACATAGACTCGCAAAAACACAATAGAAGTTTTAGGAGGATCAAATAAAGTTTCTAGTTCCATTTCCGGTGGTGGCTACCTAGATGCTTCTAAAAATCCAATGTGCAGCACATAAAGGCAATCATGCTCTTATACTCTTTGACCCCAGACATATCTGGCATGCTAAAGGACATTTACTCCAAATATGGGCTTTCCATATAGCTACCATAGGTATTAACAGAATTTATCCATAAACTTGTGTATGTGTATGTTTGTATATACATAGGAGAGATTGGACAAATTCATGTACATATGATACAATAAACATCTGAGCTAATGATGTTTATTTCCACTCCTTTTTTACTTCCTTCTACCATCTTTGCTTAATTTTTTAGTCCTATTTGCCTAGAACTTATTCAGAGCCATTCACTTTCTTGCTCTCTACTCACTTGCTTCACATCTCTCTGAGCAAATCAGTCTACACCAAGGAAGGCCTTTCATGATTGCTACTGACACTATGGTGTACCTGATGGCATGACTGACCAGGCCTCAAGAGCTTATACTGAGAAATTCTGAGGCCTTTTATGGTTTGAAACTCAAGCTGAAAAACACAGCGTCAAATTGGTTCCTATAAATAGTCTAAAAAATCTCTCTTTCCAATGCCAGGAAAGGATGATTTCTTAACTGGAAAATTGAGTTTTGTAGCTTCAAGGCCCTGGAAGGTACTGGCAATAAAATGATCATTCTCTGTAGCTAATGCTCCTACAGATGGGCTTATTTTGTTTGTCTGATCAGCAGCTTATTTGATCTCTCAAATATCCATGACTATGTCCATTGCATAATAAGGACATATTGGGACAATATCTATCCTTTCTTGACTCATATAAACATTAGCTCTGGCCACTAATATATGGAAAAGCAGCACATTAATTTTATGAGAACACTAATAATAAACCATGATTAAAACATCAGTTAAAACATATACATAAAACATAAAACATATTTAACATGGAGAAACCAGAATTTAAGCAAAGTTCCAAAACTTCTGTACCTGTTTTTTCCTGAAACTGGGCAGTCTTTATCTTCTCAGGAGGCTGGGGGGGGAGGGGGGTAGTGGGGGGGGTCAAAAAATTCAAGAAGGCAGCCACAACCATATGATCAGCACCTTGCCATTCTTCATGTGCATTGCAAGAGACATAAGGGGTGGGGCTTTGATCATATTGTTGTGGCCATCAGTGTGACTTTTTTTATTGCTCTCTGTGGACACTTGCTGTGCTTTCTGTACATTTCGTCTCATTTTGTTCTTACAAAAAAAACCATAGTAGTTTGTATTTTTTCCATGCTACTCCACAGAAGACTCAAATCACATTTTGTATTAGGCCCCAACTTCATGCGGACAAGCTTTAGAGATTACCCCTGAGATGAAGTTCCCATTTTCAGATGCCCCAAACAGAACCTGCAATAAGGGTAAAAAACAAAGCAAAACAAATTAATGGAACTGATAATCGTCCATAATGTTTAAAATTCCAAATAAATCAGAAAAATATATCACAGTGGTCTGGCATATTCTGGTTAATATAAATTGAACCAGATGCTTTTACATAATCTATAATATCATTCCATTTTTTCCCCAAACCAATCTTGATTTTGATAATTTTCTAGTCTAGGATGTTTCCCAAATAAAAATGTAAGCCTGAAAAAAAGGATGATGCTGCAATAAGGAATAATCTAACCCAGGGATGTCAAACTCGCACCATCACATTGTTGCCACGTGACATATTGCAACTCCCCCCCCTTTGCTAAAATGGGGGAGGGCATGGCCAGTGTGTGATGCATCTGGCTCGCGGGCTGTGAGTTTGACACCCCTGATCTAACCAATCTTAATTGGTTAGTTCTTCATACTGTTGTTGTTGTTAGTTGCAAAGTCGTGTCCGACCCATCGCGACCCCATGGACAACGTTCCTGCAGGCCTTCCTGTTCTCTACCATCCTCTGGAGTCCATTTAAGCTCACGCCTACTGCTTCAGTGACTCCATCCAGCCACCTCATTCTCTGTCGTCCCCTTCTTCTTTTGCCCTCAGTCTTTCCCAGCATTAGGCTCTTCTCCAGTGAGTCCTTCCTTCTCATTTGGTGGTCAATAAATACTTCATACTGTAGCATCTCTTTTTTTAAGATCTCACAGAACCCTAAAATAGAAGCTACTCTAAAGAATAGTAGAAAGGAACTCTTTCAAAGTTCAAAATCTGAAGAATATATTCTGAATGTTTGTCCCTAGTATGACTCACCAATTTGACTGTCCTTGCTCTTCCTACTTCCCATTTGACAGTGAATATGCATGGATAGGACCACAAAAGACTGTTGAGTGATTAGCCACGTTCAAAATTAGGCAGATAAATGTCAAAAACAGACTTCCTGACACGTGAAAGAACCTGAATCCTGAAGAATTACCTCTAAATGTCAGCAGTCTTCAGCATTCTGGTAATTTATCATAGCATGCTATTAACTCATAAAAAGTGAGGAGGGGAGGAAAAACCCTTGTGAATGATGGTACCTTTGAAACAGCCCTAAGAATGTTCACATTCTCAACCCTCATCTTTCCAGTTTCATTTCTTGCTACCTCTTAGAAACAGGTATATCTACATCATGCTGACAATATTTTGAGTTCGACTATTTGAAAATGCTCCCCCCCCCCATTACTATTTTCTATCCAATACATGCTGTGGCAACTGCTTTTCTTCCAAGACATAGTTGACAAAAACAAAGAGAGGCAGTGGCAATGAATTGGATTAATGTGCAGGAATATTCTAAATATCCCTCTCCAAAGCTTAATGCAGCGAAGAGCTTATTCATAGATGAGAGGATTGGAAGAGAAATAGAGTTTGCTGAGCACAATTTGCAAGTGCTAATGGATACTGAGTTGAAGCTTTCCAATAAGAAAAAAAAAGTGAACTATCAATCTGAAGGAGGCAACCCGGACACTGAATGAAGCAGAAAGAATATTTAAGCAGGAAAAGGCAGTTCTGCTATTAGTGTAGCTAGGCACTATAAGGATATGTGCATAAGGCCTTCATCATTCAATTAATTATGAATTAACTTTAAATAATTCAATCAAACCCATTTTTAAACTGGATTTTTAAAGTACCGGTAGTCCAAAAATCTCTAAAATGAAAAAGATTAATCTACGGATTATTTAAAATTGTTTTGAAAATAAATTCTTATCTTCACAAAGATATTTAAAACCTTTTCCCCCCTCCTGTTCAATTGTGTTTAGTTCTCAGAAACTACCTGGACAAGTCCTTGCAGTTTTCGTAGCAAGGTTTTTCAGAAGTGGCTTTTCCATTGTCTACTTCCTAAAGCTGAAAGAAAGTGATTGGCTGAAGGTGGCTTTGTGCCTAAGGCGAGACTAGAATACACTGTCTCCTGGTTTCTAGCTTGATGCCTTAATCACTATACCACTAGAAATGGCTCTCATTTGACATGTACCTTTAAACTAAATTTTAACTGGAATTGAAACTATAATTTCCAAATGGACTCCAGCTGGACTTAAATAACAACTTTCTATATTCTTATAAGCATTGTATAAAATATTACTTTTTATGCACATGCTGCAAAGTAGTAGCTGGGTAAACAAAACCGATCTGCAATGCCAAATCTGTTTTGAATGCCAGTCTTTCTTAGCAGAAAAAGTGTTCCATGGATCAGACAGACAGTTGAATTTGTTGTCTTGAAGTCGATGATCCACAGCGAGAATTAAATATGCTCTTTGTTTGCAGAGTTGATTCCAGTGAGATTTTTCCTTGTATTTTGCCCCCAATGATTTAGAAGGAAACTAGCAGTACATTTTCCCACCAACAAATTTTATTAAAAGACATAATTATTTGTGAGCTGCAACTGATTTCATCAGTTGCCTCAAATGCACAAAAGGTTATGCCTTTTAATAAAGTTTGTTAGAAAAGATGCTATCAGATTCCTTCTGACTTTTTTGTCACCAAACACTAATATAGCTGTTTTCCCACAAATCTCACAATTATTGTATCCTTCTAATGTATCCAGGACTTGCTGCCTCCCAGACTAGCTGTAAATATATTAAGAATATATGACAAGCAGCTAATTCTGCCTTACTTAATAAGATTGAATATTGCTGAAATACTATCTGCTAAGTATTTCAAATTCTCAAAAATATAAACATAAACCCCAAATATCACTAATAATAATTTGGGAGGACATAGCCATCTATATTTAAAATTTAGAAGAAATAATTTTCTTACGAGTTTTAGTTTTTATGCTAGATGTTTTTTCTTCCAGGATACCAAACCTGATTTATTGGTTTGGGTAATTGAAAGGCATTTCAAGACAATTGGTATAGGAAATAAAGATAATGTGCTTTATCTAGAGAATGACAGATGGAACATGATTCTCAAACAATGCTTTATCTCTGTCCATGAAGTTTCAAATTTGTCCTCTTTACAATTTTAAAAGGAAGAAATTCATCTGAACCCAGGGCAACTTTTTTCTTACTTTTTGAGGGATATATATTTTTTCTTCTGAAGTCTGCACATTTCAGCATCTATCTTCTTTTTTTTAAAGGGCAAAACAACTATGCAAATTGCATATTTGGCTTGCGAGTTATCGGTCTATCTATTTTCCATAGTTTTTCAGAATCATCTCACCATGTGTTCCAGCTGATAAGACCTCGAATACAAAAATGTGTTGGCAAAACTATGATAATTTATTTTGGCATTAAATTTTAATAGCACAATTATTTTAAAATTGCATTGACCAGATCTTATGTAAACCAGTCACAAAGACTCAATGCCCTTAAGTTAGACCACATTTTACAAAGAAGCATTTCTGGCAAACATCAAGTTGTGTTTGAAAAGACTGAACAAAGAAGTTTTGCTAGGAAAGTGTTTTTCAAACTTGGCAACTTTAGAATGTGTGGATTTCAACTCCCAGAAGTTCCCAGCAAGGCTGAGAAACCTTGTTCTAGAATATCTCCTATGCAGTAGAATGATTCCCAGCTCCTGGTTATTAATACACACACACACACACACACACACACACACACACACACACACACAATTTTTAAAATTATTCCTTTGGAGTATCTTACGCGCATTCTTATCTTAGTGGTAAATAAGGAATAGTACTGCTTTTTGGGGGAGAACAGTTCTTTCAGCTTTTCAGATCATTAGATATAAGAAGTTTTTGAATCTAAAACTGTTTTATCTTTCTTATTAGTGGTTCAGCAATGAATGTAGTACATACAGAGAAAGAAATGAAGAAGTTCTTGGCAGAGGCAACCAGAGTTTCACAGGTATTACACCAAGTTTTTCTTTCCTTCCCACTGCTACAAGTAAACTGTTACCTTTTCAATTAAACTATCCTCATTTTTTTGTACATTTGAATACTGATTGTTTCAGGATTGAGGTAATTTGAACACAATTAACGTAATTATCCATTTCTAATTGATCCATATTGTTCTCTTCTATCTATATTTATAAAGAGTATTATATTGCCCTTATATCTAGCTAACTCACAGGAAACAGACCTGATTTCTAAATTTTTGTTTATATTCTTAGTAGCACGTTGGTGGTAAATTCTGGAGGGATCATCATATCTCAATCCAGAGTCATATTCCTGTTCCATATCTGTGCCTCAGATAATACTTTAGAAATTCAGCAATAACTTAGCTTCTATTTCTTTTATACAGCATTCAACAATGCTGTGTTTCTGCTGAGTTGCTTCTGTAATTGTCACTGACATTGATGTTTTATGTATGATAAAGCTGTAGAATCGGTAGGTAATCCCTTAACATGATTAAGATGTCTAAGGATGCTTACCAGCGTAACCAATCTCTAATTACCTGGACATACTGCTTTTGATCTGAGCAGAGAAAGCCAAATCAGGCTGGATTATATAACTGTATACTACACCCTTTGGGAAATTCTGTTGTGGGGAATAACTGGAAAGAATTGCGAAATGTAAACATCATCTCCCACTCCCCTCCATCCTGTTCAGGATCTACAGCTAATCCTTTACGCAATGGAACAAATGGGATACAGCTGTAGGACAGAGAGGCAATGTTTTCATTTAGAAACATAAGAAAACTGCAGTACAAAGGTATTTTGCTTCAGGGTTGGCAGAAAGTTCTAATTCAATTGAACAGACCAACCTATATTCATCCAGGCAGTCGGTTTTATAGGCTTGTGCTAGTTTGGAAAGTTATGGCTGTTTTAAATCTCTTTAGGGAAAGAACTGGGGAGAAGCTTGCTGAAGGCTAGACATGATTAGATGACTTGATACTTCTTGTCAGTAGGCACCAGGGAAGAAAGGAGCCCCTTTTCTATCAGATTTGGCAAAGCCAACAGTGGACATCAGGAGCAGAGGCTCCATAGAGTTGGAAACATTCACTTCAGGGGTAGTAAACAAGCAAATAAACAAAATCTGTCTTTCAACCCTGACACTGACGAATGTTTAGCACTATTTTAAATATATCTTTAAGCAGATGACTGTTACATTTTAAAATAAACCACTTCTGTGTCATTGCGCCTATCTTGTGGAACACCTTTGCATGGACCACCAGTTCCTGTGGGCCTTTTGCATGGTGTTAAAGATCCAGATGTTCCCACAAGCATTTGTGTGGGGAGAGGTTAAGCACCCCTCCTTATCTGATTGCATTGTCTTAGTAATTGGAAGATGAATGGCTTTTCGATCCCAGGGATCTTTCAGAGGGATCCTGTTTCCTAAAGTGTGGTCCTAGGACCCCTTCAAATTCAAATTCAAACCTTTATTGTCAGAGTACCACATGTGTACAATGAGATTGGATGAGCCTCCCTTTGTGCACCCCCCCAACCCAATACAACTCACAGTGAAAGACACAAAATTCCCGACCCAGTGAATCCTACTAACAAACACACAATCCTACTACTCCATGTGAGCTTATTGCACATTGCGCCAGTCCCGCAAGTCAATCGTACTGTTGTTATAAAGTTATTTTCCATTCAGAAGTCTGACAGCCCACGGATAAAAACGGTTCTTCAGCCTGTTTGTACGGCTACCTATGCTTCTATATCTCCTTCCCGATGGCAGGAGAATAAAGAATAAAGACCCCTGGGGATCCCCAGAGATTCTTTCATCAACAATCAAAATTATTTGCCAGCCTATGCTGAAAAATAATACAATATTAAAATCAAATCAAATCGTCATAAGAAGAGAATACATCAATTTAATTTTATGTGGTAAATATTGATAAATACAACCCAAACAAACAAAAGCTCTTTTGGGGTCCTCCAAAATTTTTAAAAGTGGAAAGGTGTCCTGAGAGTTTATTTTTATGAAGAAACACTACTTTAGAGCATGGTTTTGGAATACTGATTTTGTGAACTATGTTATTGTTTTTTTTGGTTTTTAATTTGTACGTTGTCCAGAATCAACTTAATGGAATATATGACCAAATAAATTGTTTACATACATATATAGGCAGATGATAAGGTTATGTCCTTAGGGCCACTACTGGGCAGAAGATAAAAATATTCCCCTCATCATGGACATATTTGGACTTTATTTTCTCTTGACAGTACAGAAAGTAAGGTTCAGATTAAAAAATAGGCAGCACATTCTTTCCAAGACTGACCTTTTGTTAGGACTTCAGCTTTCAAAAATGAGCCAGCCAGCAGCTTCTATCAAGCCACTTAGACTGGATTTTCAAGAGCTTAACATCCAACATACCAATCACTTTTGGACATCTGGTTCCAGCTGGGAGCACTCTCCTTTTTAGAAAATGTGGTGCTCTGTGTGATTGGCTTAGTGTCACACACTGAATGTGTGTTGAGAATCAGAAATACAGTTAAGATTTATTGAGGGCTCCTTCTGTGCCTGCCTGGCTTCCTGGACCATGAGATTGCCATCAGTGCTTTCTCACCATCACAATCTCTTGACTGATTCTGTCAAGATTTCAGATACAAAGAAAAGTGGCAAACAAGAAAATTCTGGCATTATTCTAAGTAAAAGCTGTTAGCAGGTAGTTCTGAAAAAACTATTTGACTAAACATTATACAATTCTGAATGATAGGCCATGAAAATGTATAGCCATGGCAGGGCATCCATAATGGGGAGAAACATTGAGACAAGATTTGGGCAGAATATCAGGCTCTTATACAGCAGAATGAGTAATAAAAATGCCAGATACTGCTGACTCAGCTTACTATATTTTGAAATCAGTAATTTAAATCTAAACTTCTCATCTCCAACTCAATTGAGTCAAAGCAGGTGGCAGAATCTAGCCAATTTCAACTTTTTTCTAAAGGCTATATAGGGTTATCACTTGAACTGGAGACCACCAGGAAATCCCAGGGATGTAGACTAGCCTAAGAAATTTTGAAAAAAATGAGTAAAGGCAATGGCAAATCAGTGGTAAATACTGTACTGCTGTGGACATGTCCATACATTCACCAGGAACTAAAACAGACTTAAGGAAAACTTTAACTACTAAAGTCCAGAATCTCCCTTCCCACTGTGCCACTGGGAAGAGAGATTTAAAACACCTTTTTCCTGTATTTCCCTCATTATTTCCTATGCTATTTTTCTCATCCAGTTCTCATTTCTTTTTTCATCTCTCCTTTGTCCTTGCCTTGTCACATCTCATCAGCATCTTACTTATTCTCAATCCTGCTAAACAGAGGTGGGGAAAGAGTTATACCCAGTCAGGTTCCTGGTAGCTTGGCATGGTGTACCTTTTATTTCTTCAGCTTTTTCACCCAGATTTCTTTCCAGCCAGTTCAGAGAGTTAATTTTTCCATTGCTCTGATTTCTTATCCTCCTTGTTGAAGACAAGTTCATTGTACATTATAATTCCTATTGAACACCAATACCATGTACTAAAATAGTAATAAATCCCTTTCCTGAGCTGTTTGCGATTTAAATTTTTACAAAGAGGAAAGAACCAGAAGCAAGAAGAGACTGTAAGGAGTCTTACTTCTTGCAATCTTTGGCTAATGTTGGCCAGGATATCAATTGTGGGTGTTTATAATACATTTATTGAGAGGCCAAGTTATAAATACAGCTAGGAAAGCTGAAAAATGGTGCCAAGGTCTGTTCAGGAACTGGATTCTAAGGAAGAATGTTGCACTCTTAATAAGTTCTAAGCATGTTGGTCAACAGGGAAAAATATCCAGACTCCTTTAGAAGTGAGAAAGCGATGAAACTTGAACAAGGAGAATGGATAAGGATGTACAATTAAAAAGAGTCAAGACTATCAGGGCATTGGCAAATAAAAAAGGGGATATAAAAGTTTAAGGAAGATTAGCAAATAATGATAGAGATATGACAAGATAGGAAGGCGGGGGGGGGGGGGAATGCAGAAACCCAGGCAAGTCATCACCAAAGCACAGTCAGAAGATATCCTCCTACTTGATGCTAACATAAATATAACATTGTTGTAACTTATTTTTGCACTGGTCTTGAACTGTAATGGAGGGGGGAGGGGGGGAGAGAGAGAAGAAAAGAGAAAACATGCACAAGAAGAAGGAGCAATTAAAGCCGGAATGGTCTACAATACTTGTGAAATGGGCTGAACTTTATTAAAACATGTAATTTACACACACATCAACATTTATTGTGGTCTGTTAGAATCTGTATCTATACTAAACATTTTTTCATATCAAGAAAAATATTAAAAATATGATTTGTCTTTCTTAGATCTTAAAGAATATACTGCCCAATCCACTCTTTTATTTGTGTTCTACATCATGTTCTTCTGTATATCCTTTTTGATTTTAGAAGGACAGTTTCCAAAAATAAATTCAAGAATTCAGTAGATTTTACAATGGTTTTGCTTCTATAGTAGAAAATAGGAAGTCTAGAAAAATGCAAATTGTTAACACATCAGTTTACACTCTTTAAAGAGTGCAGAACAAACATTTACTACCAACCTGCCTTCCATTGAGGACCAGTATACTGCACGAGTCAAAAAGAGGGCTGTGAAAATATTTACAGACCACTCGCATCCTGGACATACATTGTTTCAACTCCTATCCTCAAAACGACGCTATAGAGCACTGCACACCAAGACAACTAGACACAAGAATAGTTTTTTCCTGAACTCCATCACTCTGCTAAACAAATCCCTCAACACTGTCAAACTATTCACTAAGGCTGCATTACTATTACTATTAGTCTTCTCATCATTCCTATCACCCATCTCCTCCCACTTATGACTGCATGACTACAACTTTGTTGCTTGCATCCTTACGATTTATATTGATATTGATTGTTTCCTGATTGCTTATTTGTACCCTATGACTATCATTAAGTGTTGTACCTCATGATTCTTGACAAATGTATCTTGTCTTTTTTTATGTACACTGAGAGCATATGCACCAAAGACAAATTCCTTGTGTGTCCAATCACACTTGGCCAATAAAGAATTCTATTCTATTCTATTCTATTCTATTCTATTCTATTCTATTCTATTCTATTCTATTCTATTCTATTCTATTCCATTCCATTCCATTCCATTCCATTCCATTCCATTCCATTCCATTCCATTCCATTCTATTCTATTCTATTCTATTCTATTCTATTCTATTCTATTCTATTCTATTCTATTCTATTCTAACAAGACCTGTTAACCCCCAGTCCAACAAGTGGAAAGAATCTTGCAAGCAAGGTTTTTCTTGGACATCCCAATACCTGCCTCCATGTGGGAGGAATATTATAGCCAATTATTCACTGCCCCACATTGTAATGGATTAGAGGAGCCACAAAATGATCTATAAGAGGCTTGTAGTTCCACCCCACTCTGATCTCTGGTAACTGAACAGGAGACTAGAGGACTCATTCAGATTCAGACTCCAGGGGAAGATCTACACCCTGAATTATTCAAATGTCACATTGACTGGTGGACTCCCTTACTGTACTTGCAGGTTTATTTACTCATAAATAATTACCACCAAATTCCAACTGGTTGGGAGCTCTCTATTGTGGTCCCCATTGACCAAAAGGGTGATCAGGGTATTCCCTCAAATTATAAACTGATTAGTCTAATTGACATAATAACAAAATTGTATGTCTAATTATCTTTTGTATAAAAGACACAATTTTGTACAAAAGACACAAAAAAACCAGGGAAACTGAAAAAGGCTTGCTACCTGAAAAGCAAACTGGATTTAGGTCTGGGAACTCCACTATTGATTACTGTTATACTTTATGTCATCTGAGAGAAAAATACACAGCTAAAGAAGCCAACTGTTCACAGCTTTCATAGACCTCATTGCAACATTTGATTCAGTGAGCAGGGACCTTCTTTGGAAGAAACTTACAGACCTGAGCATGGATCCCAAACTCCTCTCTTTAATCAAGGAACTAAACTCATGCCTAAGGGGATGCAGAGGATCACATTGTTCCCTAACAGAGAAAATTAGTAGCATTAAAGGGTTCAGACAAGAATGTATATTGGCTTCATTTTATTTAACCTGTATATTAACCATGTCCCAAAATCCCTTCATTTAACTGATATGCATTTGCCTAAAGTTAAAAATAAACATGCAAATATTCTGCTTTATACCGATGACATGGTATTTATGTCATATACCCTGGTAGGGATGAGAAGACTGCTGCACAGGTTTAGTTCATACTGTGCATGCAACTACTTGAATATCAATATGTCTAGGACCAAGGTAGGTTTTCCCCCCTCAAAGAGGTGGACTAGGTATAAGTAGAGCCTGCACAGGGAACACATAGTTTAGGTTAAGTCCTATCAATATTTAGAATTAGTTTTGTAGAAACAGATTTTTGCCTCCCACAAAAAGGACTCTTTAAGAGCTATACCTTATACCAACACCATTAAGGCAGTTCACTAACCACAGCTACCCAGTCTGTCTAATTCCAATCATAAAAGTATATAACAGCAACACTTTTATTTATTTATTAAATTTATATGCCACTCACTGTCAAACGGATTTGATCACCTATGATGCAGAGCTGTGGGAATATATAAATGCCTCCTTCCTGGAATAGATACATTTAAAAATGATTCTTGGGGTGGATAAATCTACCCCAACTCCAGCAGTAAGAGCAGAGCTGGGTACACCCCCTATACAAAGCCATGTAATAATTACAGTTTTCAACTAATAGCTGAAGATCTTATCTATTGACTCAGATAGACACCCAAGCTCTGCTTCAAAGATCAATCAGTTGCTTGGGCCAATCTACTTTCAAATGTCACCTCACAGTGCGGATTCTCTATCCAATTCCCAGCCCAATCAGATCTGAAGGCCAGGAAAACTTTTAAACAAAGCGTCATTGATGTGGCTGCCCAAGATGATTTTGCACTGCTTAAACATGTTAAGTCTTTGAAATGGCTGGCTCAACACAAATCCTCCTCCTAGTTAGAGAAGTATTTAACAACCAATAGGCCTCAATGTCTTAGAATACCTTTTTCTAGAACCTGCTTCCAACAATTAGACTCTATGGTAAGATAGGGGAGGTTTCATGGAGTTCCATCTGAAGAAAGACTCTAATTGTGTGGAACATCAACTGCTGAAATATCCTTTTTGTCTGCAAATTATATTCTGCAGAAAGGACTGTTTACTTACATTCTTATTTAAAAATTTAAAATTTCTGGGGCACCTGGGAGATACTGTAAAAATGACTATATCATTTCCTACCAACTCAACAGCAGATTGTATATAGGAATTATGGGAGGCAGGCTTGAATTTATATTTTTCTTCCTTCTTCCCAATGTGTCATGGATCAAGAACAATGTGATGGTGGGAAAAGAAATCTCTGTAGGAATATAAAATTGAAGGCTACAATTGCCAATTGCACTCATGGTGAGGATAGGGAGTGATTGACTTTCCGCACAGAAAGAAATTTAATGCAGACTTTGACAGCCAAGTGTACACTAAGGTCTGCCTTCCTTTAAAATTAGTGAGATGTGTGTAATTGATTTCAGTTTTGTTACAGTATTTTTATTTCCATTTTAAACTCTCTAGAGCCATGAAAGCTTTGTGAGAGCAATTTTCTTACACTTTTTTCTTTTAACTTTACTTCTCCAGTTCAATTAAATATTTCTAAAAGTAGTTACTAACTTGAATACTGAATATATTCTCTCTTTATAACAGGAACACCCTGTTGTCCTAACAAAATTCATTGAAGGAGCTAGAGAAGTGGAAATGGATGCAGTTGCAAAGAATGGAAAGGTAGACACTTTTCTGCTTTGCTTTTTCTTCCTAGGATTTATAAAATGATCGTAGAGAGACTTGACAAATGTTCCATTATCAACTCTAGATAGAAGTTCTTTACAGCTGAGCTAAACAAAGGTAGACTGAACAAAGATTTTATACAACCACCTAGCCTTGAGAAATGTTTTGTCAGTAATCTGTTTTTCCCCCAGAATGAGCTTCTTTAAAGATCATATTGCTTGCTCTTGCTTGTTGGAATTACTTTTATTGTTTTCAGTTTCAGCAGGGAACATTGCATTTACTTAACATTGTTTGTAATGCATCGAAAAGCTGTCACCTTTGCTTATTTGCCTTTCATCTTCCCACAGTAAACTGCTGGGTGTAGCGTTCAGTGACAATAACCTTTCCCTTAAAGCCTCACAAGGGCCATTAGATACTGGGCATCTTTCCCTGTTATAATGTATAGTAGTGCTATACCAGATTAGTCTGATAACTCACACAGTCCAAGATATTTATCATTGCAACTGACCATAGCAATTTGATAGAATTCCCTGAATTGTGTGTACAGGAAAAAAACCACATACCGTAATCCTGGTTTAACCCTCCAGCACTGACATTCAGCATTTTTCCTGCTTCTGCTGATCACAGACTTTACAAAACATTGCAAACTTCATTTGCCAGAAAAATTGCACCTTGAAGGACTACAGCTCAAATTCACAACCCAACCATTTTTCAGTTGTCTGATTATCATGTTGAATATTCTTCTTTTTCTCACAGTTAATTTGGCAGTTCTCTCATTCCTTGGTCCCATAACTCTCTTCTGCATAAAGAAGAGCCCTGCTTGAAATCCTCTAGCTAAGTCACTGAATCATATTTAGCAGACCATACATGTGAAGTACATAGAACCAAGCCCATTGAGCATGTCAGGTCTATTAAGGCAGTGACACACTATGACAAAAAATGCACCTCTGAGCTTTTTGTCTGATGGTGAATCAAAAGAGAAGAAAGGAGGAAATCCTTTTTCCAGTCAGGAAAAGTGAAGCAGAGACAAATAAATGAAAGAGGCTGAATGAGCCCGCTAAGTCTCCCATTAATCCCTACTACTGAATAGAGCAAAATTTATGCTTCTGGAGAGGTATTTTTATAAGTCCACCAATGTAGATTAATTATGCTTAGAAAGTACAAAGTCCTCTTATGCTATTCTGACATTATCCATATACAAGGGACTTAGTAGATATATTTGGTAGTAGTAGTAATAAATATTATTTATGATAATAAACCATTATTGGTTTTTGAAATGGCCTGCATACATTCTCTGTCCCATGATGACTCTGTAAAAATGTCACTATCATCACAGGAGGAGGGAGGGAGTCAAAATCACTTTTCCAAGTTCATGAGATGTGTGAGATACAAATTCCTTCATCAATTGCTCAGTTCCTTAACACTTGTGCTAAATTACTTTTCTGAAGCTAGGAGACATTTAGAAAAATAATCCAGTTAGCCAGATGTATTCATATAATGCATGTATATTTTGGCTTCATAGTAACTTCACTTATTATAAGTTGCATGTTTAGATCTGACTAAACCCATATAAAATGACTGTATTTTCTTGGCTCTTTGGAACAGGTTATCTGCCATGCCATCTCTGAGCATGTGGAAGATGCAGGAGTTCATTCTGGAGATGCTACTTTGATGTTTCCTGCACAAACAATTAGCCAAGGAGCCTTAGAGAAGGTCAATATTTCGTTAACTATACAAGACAGAGGGGTATCATGGGGCTAAAATGCATGAAGTTCTAAAAATTCATCAGAATACTATTCAACTACAGTATTTATCAGAATATTAAGCCAGCTGAATGTTGAATAAAGTAGTTGCACACTTTTATGATGGTCAGTTCAGCTGATACTGTAGGATTATTTATGGCTATAGGGTAGCATCCAGTATCTCTCTCAGCTTTTTTTTTTAAGGAAATCGCTAGAATATACTCTAATTTAGAGCAAGCATATTATCTCAGAACCTCCTTCATCAATCTGGTATCCTCCAAGAATACTGGACTTCAATTTTTAGATTTAGATTTATTATTAGAGTTGGAAGGGACCTTGTAGGTCATCTAGTCCAACTCCCTGCTCAAGCAGGAGTTCCTACACCATTTGAGACAGATGGCAGTCCAGTCTCTCCTTGAAGGTCGCAAGTGTTGGGGCTCTCACGACCTCTGCTGGCAAGCTGTTCCCCTGGTTGATCGCTCTCACCGTCAGAAAGTTTCTCCTCACTTCCAGGTTGAATCTCTCCTTGGTCAGCTTCCATCCGTTATTCCTTGTTTGGCTTTCTGGTGCCATAGAGAACAGCCTGACCCCCTCCTCTCTGTGGCATCCCCTCAAGTATTGGAACACTGCTAATTTCTATAAGCACAGCTCAGTGTGGTAAAAGTTGAGAAATAATGGAAGCTAAAGTCCAATATATCTGGGCACTAGATTGGATAAAGCAACATTATTTGTATTTCATCACTCCACAATATACATCAATTTATAGACAGTAGTCTTGTATATCATGTTGGCTCCCTGATTTTATCTAAAGTTGTAGCAACAAAGCTGTTACGTACAGACGTATGTAGTATCGATTTGCATAACCACCGCTGATTGGATAATCTAGCGGCGGGAGAAATAAACTACTGTCAGTCCGTATTAGTTCTAACTAATAGACAATAAAGGTGCTGAACTGTTCCTGTGACTCGCCCCTTCTTTTACACGTGAATCTAACAAAAGCATATAGGGAAATATCTAGCATAACAGTAGAATAGTCTTATAGTAAGTGAACTTGAGAGCTCTCATTCCTTGGTCCCATAACTCTCTTCTGCATCAAGAAGAGCAGAAAACTACAGAGATGACCTTGCGGAGGCCATGAATTAAGGCAGAAAAGGCCAATAGCATTGGAAAGAAACTTAAAGTGACCCCGCCTTCATTTTCTTTGTTATAAGAGGGAGGAAAAGGAAAACATTGTCAGATTTTCAAGATTCTCTCCTGTAGCCTCTCTCAATAACGTAGAGTTCCAGTATTTCTTGTGAAGTCCATTTCTTGACCTGGCTTACATTGAAGGGCTGGCATTAATCTTGAAAGCCTGGCAGCGTTTTGTTTTTGTTCATTTCCCGCTCAGAGCCTGCTTCATTTGCAACAGCTTAAAACTGTTTCTGAGTTTCAGCAGTGCAGAATATGCTGTATTTTTGCTTTTCATTTTCATCCTCATTCAGAGGGGCTTGCTCCTCTGTTTGACTGTCCTCCATATCAAGAGTTACTGCCCTTGCACTTTGCTTTAGTGCCTCTTTTCTTTGAACTGATAAATCCTTGTCCTTTGCTACTACAGTCATTTAATTTTCGTCAAGGGTTGCTACAAGCTTGCACTTGCTGCAAAAATATGCCTGATGGTTGCCAGGCAGGGAGATGAACATGGCATAAGCACTGCACATCATAATTGTAGTCTTCTGACAGTTCATCTGCACTATTAGTTCTTGGGATGGAGTGCAACTTTTAATTCTTCTCAGGCAAGTATTAATACAACTCCTTGACTTAGAAAGGAATTCTGCTAAGGACTCGTCTACCACCCTTGCCTCTTCCCCTGCATCCTCCTGTTAGTTCTCATTGTTTTGCTTGCTCATCATTTAGGCCTTAGACAAACATAGCAGAATGAAATTAATATAACCGAACAGATGCTAAGTTTTTAAATGATTTCTGTTTTCTTTTTGTTGATACAAATTTTGTTTTATGTTTGGCATTACCAAGACATCAAATATTATGAAGTATGGTATGATGTAGATAAATATGAAATCAAATCAAATCAAATCAAATCAAAATTAAAGACATAATTAGAATAAGTGTGATAAGATCTTTCATTGGATTTACACTCACATTTCTCAGGCTACTTGGGTAAAATTAAACAGTTTTTCCTCCTTCTGTTTCTATTTATTTTACCTCTAATGGACTTTTATTATTTGGCTGAATTAGTAATGAGGTGTTTTTATGTACTCTTATAGGTGAAAATTGCAACCAGAAAGATTGCTGATGCCTTTGCTATCTCTGGACCATTCAATATCCAGTTTCTCATCAGGGGAAATGATGTGTTGGTGAGACCTTTTTGAATGTAGAAAATAGTACATCATAATAATAAATAGCACATTTTCTAAGAAACCCTCTGTTTCTTCATGCACACCTGGCAAAAAATCAGTCAAGGCTGTTGCTGCTGTTTGCTGTACAGCACAGGCTAGAGGAAGTCGTATGATACCTGCCTTGTTCGATGCCTCATGGGTGTAGTATGTGCCATTGATATTCTGTCATTCACTGCTGTATAAGGCAGTTTGTGGTACAATTTTGAAAGAATGGCTCCGTTTGTCCAGATAATACAGTAATTTGAGGAGAAAGCAAGCTCTGTAGAATTGCCGTCTGTCAGCAAGCATGTTAGCTCAGCACTTGCTTTAAATCAGATCAGTACTAAACAAGATTTGTAAGAATATTATAAGCGACTCATCTTATTGGTGTGGCAGAAGTTTGACTCTGCAATATACAGAGCTTGCTATTTTGCTATCTTGGGTTATTATGGATAGCTCAAAAACAAATAGGATAGAAGAAAATGCAAAGAGGATATTTGTCTTCCAGGTATTCTTGCTTACGGGATGGTTCACTTATTACGATGTTAAATCGCGGGTGAAATTCAAAAATTTCCCCTACCGGTTCTGTGGGTGTGGCTTCGTGGGCATGGCAGGGGAAGGATACTGCAAAATCCCCATTCCCACCCCACTCCTGGGGGAAGGATATTGCAAAATCTCCATTCCCACCCCACTCTGGGGCCAGCCAGAGGTGGTATTTGCCGGTTCTCCGAACTACTCAAAATTTCCACTACCGGTTCTCCAGAACCTGTCAGAACGTGCTGAATTTCACCCCTGTGTTAGATACAATATTAACTGTAGGAATGGGAGAGGGAAGAATGTCAGGACTGCAAAGAGCTGGAGATGGGTTATTTAGTACTTCCATTTCTCTGTGATTTTCATGAAACCTACACTTACTCCGGTTATCATAGGCATCAGTAGAGAAGAATTACAGCTGTCTATTCCTGACTATAACACTTCTTAGCTTTTCTCCAACCTACAGCTAGTGTATATACTTTAAAAAAATATGCTTGTTGGTTGAAGTCAGTTGTTAAAATTGCACTGGGTTTGTTCCACTACCCTCAGCCAGGATATCTTCCCCTAAAATCCAGGAAAGCAATTTAGCTACTGTCACACCCTCTCTCACTATGGATATGCTGAAGGTCCGCTTCAGTAAGTAGTTCTATTTCACAGCCCCCCTACAATAAGTCCATGGCATCAGTTGGAAAAACAAAACAAAAATGAATGTATGCTGTTGCATGTATTATTGGTAAGCTTGTACAATATCTTCATCATATACAAAGAGCTACTTTTACAAACATGTGATCTTGCTCGAATATGGCAAGCGGAAACTTCAGAGTGCTCATGATGAAGCCAAAGCTTATGACTGAGTTCTATTCCTGTCCTTTGATAATCCCTTTGTTACCCTTTTGTATCTATATTATTATATACTTCATCTACAGTATTTATCTTCTAAACTTGTTATGTTTGTTGCAAGATGTAATGTGTATAGATTTGGGAAACAATAAAAACCATGCTGGAAATGTTTTTCAGTATTGATTAACAATTTGGAGACTATTAGTGACTGTCTTGAATGAATGTAATCTCAGAAAATCCTGGGAGTTTAAAACACTTTTGCCCATGTTATTGTATGTATCCATTGCGGATGTAGGTAAATTCTGTCTTTTCATTATGTGTGTAGGCAGGAGGATAGAGAAAGATATGATTAATATTGTAATAATGTCCAGAATTTGTAATGTTATAAATATTTATCGGTATAAATGTGGTATTTATCTTTCTTCGCAATCAATGTATAGGCAATCGTTAAAAGATTTTTCCCATCTCTCTCGAAGGTGATAGAGTGTAACTTGCGAGCATCACGATCTATTCCATTTATATCCAAGTCCCTTGGCCTGGATTTCATTGATGTGGCCACTAAAGTGATGACTGGGGAACAGATCCATGAATCTTCCCTTCCTGCACTGACAAATCCTATGATTCCATCAAATTATGTGGGCATTAAGGTATGTGTGGAGTGATGTAGAATAATTAGGTAATTACACTTATGTGACTTATAAATGTAACTTCATAAGGTTAAATTCTATTTATCCATTCATTTAATCGGGGAGAAGAAATAAGTAAAATAGTCCTCCCCATCGATATATACTGTGCTGAGTATTAAAGTACCACATTAAAAACCACAATCAGACATCCAAATCAAATGCATATTAACAAAGTCTGTACATTGAAACAAAGGGTAAGTTTAATGAATAGTATATTACATTTGGAAGATGGATAACTCAGTGTCCCTGTAAATAGGTTAGCCTTCACTCTTAGTAAAATTGCTTCTATCTAAATGAAGCAGGTGTGCATAATCAATGTCCCTCTGTATAATACACCATGTGTTCAAGACACTTTGCATTTTAGCTGAGAGCTAATGACTGAAAACATAATGTCATGAAATATTTGGTAGGTTACTCTATATAGTTTTCTTTGTGGGTCAAAATAGGGGTTTACTTTGGAACTTACAAACTGTTCAAATTGATCTCTTGTTTAGTGTTTCATGGAGGGTTGGAAGTTTTCAATAATAGTTGATGGGCCCTTTTCAGTAAATTTCTACCCTTAGTTTTTTCAAGCAGAATGCCAACGTCCAGAGAAGGGTAAATTTATCCCTGATTGCTCCCCATTGTAAAATAGGTATTGTAATATCACAGTGATTTGCTACAGTGATTTGCATGGAAATCTTTCTGTTCTAAACAAAATCTTTTTTAGGAATCCAAAAATGCTTGTAAATGCCTACAGCAATAATTGTTATTAAAATGCCAGAAATAATTAAAAAGTTTTGAAGAGGTCCTATGGGAACACTTTTTGAATCATAAATACATTATTATGAATTAATTTTATCTTCTCCTGCAATGCTTTGATGAGCACCCCAATCATATCTTTTTTCCAGTTTAGAGTTGCTTTTGCATCAGAGGAAAGAATCTTCCCCCAGAACATCTTGCCAGAAGGCAGACTTATCAAAAATGGAAAAGTCCATGATTTCCTTCCATCTTTTTTCATGGCCACCAATGGGAGACCAGTCATAACTGCTTTTCTGGGATGGATTAGCTTGGCAGCTACATCTCCTCTTTCCCTCCTCCTTAATTGTGTCATTCAAAGCAAATGGTGGGAAAGGGCCTGCAAGAAAACCTTCAGATTTTTTTAAAAATATTTTTTTAATTTTTTTTTACCAACTTCACATAAGCATCCATACATATACCATAAATCATATCAAAACATATATAATTATACATTTCTATCCAATATACTGTAATCAAACTTCCTAATTTTGCACCTTTTGTACTTTTAGCGCCCGTCTGCTTTCCCTCAATATTTCATTCTACTCCCCTCCCTCTATCTCCTTCTCTTCCCTCTACCTTCTTTCTCCTTCTCTCCCTCTTACCTACTTCCCTCCTCTCCTCCTCTCCCCTTCCTTCCTACTTCCTCTTCCTTCCTCTTGTCCCTTCCCTGAGTACATCTAATCATAATCCATTTTATGGTTAACAGAGGAGTAACTCAAATCTCCTCATTCCATCATTGGTGCTACTTTTAAACTTGATTTTCCCCTTTATCCATATATATATATTCTTCAAGGTATATTTACTATTATTCTAATGCTGCCTCCTTGCCACCTATTTTTGTCGCCTAGGTCTACCACCTTTAATTTTCAATTTTCTTCCAAATGAATCGCTGTAGCTTATCTTCCATACATATTCATTGTCTCTTGTACCTCCTTTCTTATTTATCCTTCAAATCCATCCTGTTTATATTTTAAATTTTAGGCCATACTCCTCCCTTACCTCAATTTATATCTTTACTCATTTTATTTTATTCTGTCATTTCTAAATGCCCTAAATTTCTAATCTCTTTTACCATTTCAGAACTCCCTTTCCCATCCATTGGTTGGTAACATTACCAACTTCCCAATATACCAAAAGCCCCCTAGTTATCAAAAATCTCTTCAACATAAAGTCAAATTTATGAATTATATAGTCTTATATAAAAACCTTTGAAATTAATAATTATACAGATCTTATAACATTCCAACAATTTCAGTAATTATCAAAATTCTTTTCAACATTATATCAAATGTTATGTAAAAACCTTTAAAAATAGTAATTATTCAAATTTTATAACCTTCCAACAATTCACCTACTATAGTCTGTTTATTTCCCCCCCTTTTCCCGCTTAATTCATCACCTTTTTCATCATCAAGATTTAATTTTAACCATCATGTACCAATCTGATATAAAATTATTAACATACTAAAAACCTTTTAAGATAATAATTATACAAATTTATCACATTCCAACAATTGCATTTACTATAATATATCTTACATCATCACTATTCATAAATTTATCATCATATACCTCTCCTCCATAAAAACCTTATACCGTAATTAATCATACACAATTAATACCATTGATACAAATAAAACTATTAACATATATCTTATCACCCCTCTTCCATTCCATTAACCTCCCCTCTTCATCCATTCTCCTTTGGTCTCTCAGAAATTCCACTTCTTGTGAGTTTTTCCCTTTCCTCCCCCTCTCTTAACTTTTTCTTTTTCTTTCTTTTTCTTTCTTTATACATATAAATTCTTTTTTTCTGAATTCCTTTTCTTCCTTTTAAGTATATTATTTGTTGAACTTTCTTCACAATTCCTCCTGGTCTCTTCACCCTATTACCTCCTCTATCTTTTGATTGGTTCTTTTGGGGGCAATACTCCTCCCTATCTACCCCTGTCTTGTCACTGTAAATCCCAGTAAAATCATCTTGTTTATTATTATCAATCCCTTTTTCTTCAATGTGCTTTCCTTGTTCTTCATTCTTATTTTCCAACACTGTAGGTTCTGAATATTCTATATATTCCAACTTCATTTCTGCTTTCTTATTACCTCTAATTTCCAAGATATAAGTTTTTATGTCTTCATAAATATATTTTAATAACCAATTAATTCTTCGTACATACACTCTTCCATAATTACATCTCTCTTGATTAAAGCTTATAGTCTCTTTATGTTTCAATATTCTGATATCCACTTTTAATATATTCCATTCCAGTTCACAGTCTTATTATCTTCTATCACCATAATAAGTCAAAATCAAACACCGTAGCTCAGCATACTCTCCTTTCAGATTCTCACAGTTCCAAGGTTATCTTTTCTTGTAAGCAAAGTCAGTCCTCACAGCTGTCAACCAATTTTCCTTTTTCTCTATCTTTCCACAAATTGTTGCAATATTTCTTCCAACCAGCAGATGGTGCTACCGGATTTCCAGTGCAATACAATTATTTCACAAAACTTTCCAAAATGCTTTAGACCCACATATGGGATATTTTCTTCAAATGCTTTGTTCTTTTTCAGTCTCTTTAACTTCCACCAAGTCCAATTATAAAAACATCCACAAATTTCTTGTGGTTTTAAACTCTGTTCCTTTAACTCTCTCTATGGTATTTCCAATTGCTAGATAGCCACTCGCTCCATTTTGGAATCTCTTTTGTCTCCTTTTAAGTCTCTTTTTTTATCATTAAATTGGCCAAACACTCACCCAGCTTCAACACTTCTTCGCATCTCTCCAGCACAAACGCTTAGATCTTGTCACTCAGGCAATCCACGATCTCTCTGCTCCTTTCATTCCGATCGCAGCCGTCCCAGCTAATGGCGACAGAGTCGTCTTCGACAGCTGCTGGTCGAGAGGCTGGTGCCGGCTCCCTGGGGGGGGGGGTTGCAAGTCCCCCCAGACCACCGACTGGTGCCTCTCTTCTTCATGCCCCTCCAGGACGGTTCCGACCCGGTTCCGGGTCCCCGAGCAGCTGGGATTCGGGGTTTCCCACAGAGCTACCGCGGGAGACACCCGTAGCACTGCGATGTTGGCCACGCCCCCCAAACCTTCAGAAATTGATATAGGTGATAAACATCTCAGTGGACAACAGATGAGTCAAGTCTTGGGTAAAATATGTGGTTTACTCTGTACCAATATTCTGAATGCTATAGTCACAGTCATATTGCTGCCATATTGTTGCCTCATTTCTTTAATTATCCACCATGGAATAATGCTAGTACCTGTTATGCATCTGTGAGACAGTTCTGGGCTTAATATATACACCATATGTATTTACTGTATGTAATGTATGTATCACTCACACATATAGACACAGGCACATGGGGATGGATAGTTGGTGTTGTCCATTATTAAGGAATGGTATAGTGTCAGGATTTAATGTAAGGACCATTTCTCTTCTATCCTTTTTTTCTAGCATTTGCTAGTAGTGGCATCACCTGCTATCCTGTTCCTAATTTCTGATTCTCTTTGAGAATAAGTCCAACTTTGAGGCACAATTTGAGGCACAATTGGATTTGCCCAGCACATTCTGTCCTCTGTTTGGATTAAAAAACCCAAAACTTTAAATAATACAAATTCTAGATTGTACTAGAATGCAGAAAACACAGAGATCCACCCCGCCCAACCCTCTGCCCAAGGCAGGAGACCTTATACCATCCTGAACAAATAGTTGTCCAATCTTTTCTTGAAAACCTCCAGCAATGGAGCACCCAAAATTCCTGGAGGGGAGCTCTTCTATGATTAATTATTCTCACTATCAGAAAATTTCTCCTTAGTTCCAGGTTGGATCTTTCTTTAACCAGCTTCCACCCATTGCTTCTTGCCCTGCCTTCAGGTGCTTTGGAAAATAAGTCAACCTCCGTCTTTGTGGCTTCCCCTCAAGTACTGGAAGACTGCTGTCACGTCATCCCTAATCCTTCTCTTTGTTACTCTAGTCATACTGTACCTTAGATGTTTATCATATGGTTTAACCTTCAGACCCCTTATCATCTTTGTTGCTCTTTCCTGCACTCTTTTGGATAGTAGCAATGCAGTATTCCAAGTGTGGCTTCACTAGTGCAATATAGAGTGGTACTACCACTTCTTGTGATCTTGAGGAAATAGAACATTTTGGCTATGCCAGCATGTGTGATACAGCTTCATCTTCCACTAATATACTGCCTGTTAATATCTTTCCTATTCTACCAAAATGTCAAATCAGGTTCTGGTTACCAAAATGTTGCCCACTTATATCTTGCAGCTACAGTTTACTGTATTTGGAGAATTAATGTCGCAAATGAATTCACATTTCTTTCTCATTTTCTAGGCTCCAATGTTCTCCTGGCCCCGTTTGAGAGATGTTGACCCTATTCTACGATGTGAAATGGCATCCACTGGGGAGGTATCAACTTCTATGATGTTTTCTCACAAAGGTCAATCATTTCTATTGACCTTGGATCAGAATATCCAGAAAATGATTCTTGGAGAAGAGGCCACCTTTACATGACACTATTTATTTATTTATTTGTTTGTTTGTTTGTTTGTTTGTTTGTTTACATTTGTATGCCGCCCAACTCCCGAAGGACTACATTAGTAATATTTTTATTATTAAGTTGCTTTGTTTTTGTAGTGAATCAATTTTTGAAGTGGAAAAAAAACAATTTAGAACTATTTTTTATTATCTTTCACATAAAAAATATCAAACTTATCTGGTAGAATGTAACTTGTTTGACCACTGGATGTCCCCCTTCATTAGTGTTTGAGTCCTATCTCTTTACAGTAGTTCTTCCAAAAACTTTGTCTCTCTCTTCTCCTCCCTCCACTCCCAGCACAGAGAAGAGTATCAGGTTTCAATAAACATTTTAGAATAACAGAAATAATATTTTATGAAATATTTCTTGCAATCATAGAATATATAACCTCAATGGTGTAAAGTCTACATCAGGTCCAGAGGCTACATCAGGCTTTAGAACATTTTTGTTCTAACAACAAACAAACAAACAAACAAACAAACAAACAAACAAACAAACAAACAAACAAACAAACAAACAAACAACAAACAGGTTTTAGTCAGTTTTGTTTAGTGGTTAAGGCACCAGACTAGAAAGCAAGAGTTAAGTTCTGCGTTAGCCATGAACTTGGGCCAGCCCCTTTCTCTCAGCCCACCTCATCTCTCAGGGTTGTTGTGGGGGAACTTGAATGTGAAAGTAACATCAGGGTAACAAAATCTGGGAGACATATTTATGATTTCTTTGTTAAATCATGATGCATGATATCAGTGGAGGGTTCTCAAAATTTTTACTACCACTCTGTGGGCGTGGCTTATTTTGTGGGTGTGGCTTGCTGGCCATGTGACCGGGTGGGAGTTGCTTGCCGGCCATGTGACCGGGTGGGAGTGGCTTGCTGGCCATGTGACCGGGTGGGAGTGGCTTTGCAGTCATGTGACTGGGTGGGGGTTGCTTGGTGATCATGTGACTGGGGGGTCATGTGACTGGGTGGGCATGGCCAACTTGACGTCACTCACGTCAAGGGTTAGGGTTAGGGTGCCTGGCCTCTCCTCGCCTCAAAGGCCTCAATGAGATACAATTTCCCTATCTATTTACTACTACTGAACATCCAAAATATACTATTTAATCCTATGTAATGTGTACATACATATTACACACAGGCACACAAAAATATACATTATCTACTATATATACTGTAAGTGTATGTACACACACACACACACACACACACCTCTCTTCTAAAACTATACACATTCAACCTTACCTACTGCATTTGGAAAAACGCACCGAGTCCACTTTAACTTTTTAAAAATCAAGGAAATTTCTTTCAAAGTTTAGCTACACTTTGATTTATGAAGGATCTGGATATTTTTGTTGCATTTTCTGTACCATTTCCTGGAATTCTTTTATTTAAAAATCCAGATTTTCATCAAATGTTTATCTCTGTGGAAAACTGTAACTTATGCTACACAATGTTGATAGATTCTTGGAGAGGAGGTATCACCCTCCCATTCTCTACGGATGGTATGGATATGACAGGATTTTAGAGAACCTTCCTGCTAGCAAATGTGCTGCTTTTTGCAGTGAGAGCAGAGATCATAATGAAGTATCAGAAAACAAGTTAGTATTTCTCTGCCCTGCAGATCTCTTGTTCCGATGTCCAGGAAGTATTGTTTCACTTGTATGTTGGATGGGGATCTTTGAGACCAAAGATATAGGAATAGGAATTATATGCTTCTTTTTGCAAGATGCATTATTTACAACAAAATAAAGCTATAACAATAACAAGTATGCCTCTAGAGTATTGGTTTAACAGACCCTTAGTTTAGTGACTTCAGATGCAGCAGACAAAATCTGCCTATGGAATTTATGCTTCTGCATAAAAATCCCTTATACCATTGGCTAAAAATGAAAAATTAACTTAAGAAAAATCCCACTTACCATTTGAATTTAACAGACATTTTGTTTTAACAGACACGTCTTCTCCCCATTAGTCCATTAAACTGATATCTTACTACAACTTCCAGCCAGTTGTGCTCCCTAAAAGAAACAATTGCACCCCCATTGCCAGCCTTCCTTCCTTCCTTCCTTTCCTTCCTTCCTCTTTTTCCTTCTTTTCCTTTCTCCCACCTTCCTTTTCTTTTCATCTCCTTCCTTCCTTCCTCTTTTTCCTTCTTTTCCTTTCTCCCACCTTCCTTTTCTTTTCACCTCCTTCCTTTTTCCTTCTTTTCCTTTCTCCCACCTTCCTTTTCTTTTCATCTCCTTCCTTCCTTCCTCTTTTTCCTTCTTTCCCTTTCTCCCACCTTCCTTCTTTTCATCTGCTCCCTCCCTCCTTCCTTCCTTCATCTTTCTTTTTCCTTCTTTCCCTTTCTCCCACCTTCCTTTTCTTTTCACCTCCTTCCTTTTTCCTTCCCCCAATCATTAGGTAATTTTGACAGCCAATATTTGCAGGATCTTCCCTCCAAACCAGGGGTCTCCAACCTTGGCAACTTTAAGACTTGTGGACTTCAACTCCCAGAATTCCTCAGCCAGCTTTGCTGGCTGAGGAATTCTGGGAGTTGAAGTCCACAAGTCTTAAAGCTGCCAAAGTTGGAGACCCCTGCTCCAAACGAAGCAAGAAGGGGAGAGGAGCCCCCCCCAGGTTTATCCAGGAGAGGGGGAGAGAATCACAAGGCTGAGCTGGACTCCAATTCAGGGAAGGCAGAACGGGTGATGATGGGAACTGCGCACTCTCCCCGCAAGGCAAGTGGAGCCCGGAGGCACCCGGGGACCCCTCTTCGTCTGCAGGCGTTCCCCCCGCCCTCCAAGCCCCTCGCCTGCGGCCAGCACCACCCCGGCCAGGTGGGCCAGCAGCTGCGGCAGCCACGGGAGCCCCAGCGGCACAGGCGGAGCTCCTGCCGGATCGCTCGTTCGCTCTGGACTGCTGGGGCAAGAAAGCTCCAGAGTTGGGGCCTCCCTTCCCTTCCCCCTTTCCTAAATTTCCTTTCCTTCCCTGCCGCCGGGGTAGTTCCATATCCCCAGTCCCATCCCCCCCACACCTCCCACGCCAGAAAAGCACAAGCGGCGGCAAGATAAGTGAGCGTCTCTGGCTTCCTCTCCACCCCCAGCCCTTCGCCCCAGCACCTACAGCGTCTTTGGAAGAATACGGCTTCGTCTGGAGCTGCTCCCCTGCTGTTTATCCCTGCTGCCCCCGGGTGCGAGGGAGCAGGGCGGGCGAGAGGCAGCTGTATGTTCGGGCAGGGTGAGGGGGAGAATGGCTCATCTGGAGCTGCTCCCCTGCAGCTGAGGCCGTGGCTTGTCCCTGCTGCCCCCGGGTACGAGAGAGCTGCTCCAGATGAGCCATTCCCCCTCATTCCTGGCCTCTTTAAATCAAGGACTGCCCGCTACTGCTCTGGGGCGGGGGCGGCACTGAGCACCCTGGGTGATTTAAAGACACTGCGGCTGCTGCTTTTGGAAGTGCAAAGCCGCCAGGGAACCTGCGCCCCCCGAGCACCAGCGTGGAAGGGACCCCTTCCAAAGCCTGCGTCCTCCTCCTCATGCAAAGCGACCTGGCTTGCCGACTCCTCCTCCTGCTGCTGCCGCTGCCAAGAGAGGCGGCGCCCAGGCCAGTCGCAATGCTTTTTGCCCTCTTTTCAGGCCGAAAAGCTGCCTAAATTTCAGGTTGGGGCATAGATGGATCGGAAAGGGGCGGTTGCGGTGCTTTATAAACTGGCTGCTGGCTGGCAGCAGAAAACAGTCCCGGCTTCCATCTTCGAAGGGCGCGTCCACGCTGTCTGCCCCCCCCCCATGACTTAGAGTTTGCCTGCCGGTGCGAAATCCCACGAGGGAGGTTTGCGGAGGGCGTGGAACCGCTCACATGGGATGGCAGGTCGGGAGTCCTTAGCTGGACGGCGGAGAGAAGCTAGCCAGCCAGAAGGGAGAGAAATAAAACCTTCTACCGGAGTCTTGGCCCCAACTCAAGGCGGAGCGGCAAGGAGAGGCGGGGGGTGGGGGTGGGCTGCAGCAAGCTCCAGGGATGGGGTGGGGGGGCCCTAGCACGACCGCAACTTACCTGTAGGCAGGAGAAGGCAGCTCAGTTGCGGCGCAGGGCAGGCACCACGTGGGAACTGGGAAGGCAGCTTAGGCGGTGAGGAGTGAGTGAGTGGGCGGAAACAAGATGTAGGCACATGCGCAGTGCCGGAAATTTGGCTTCTGCGCATGCGCAGAAGAAAACCCCCCGAAAAATTCAAAAAATATTCAAAACAAAAAACATGCCGGCGCCCAGGCACCGGCAACCGACTACACCGGGCCTGTGACGTCACCAGCGGGCCGCTACCGGTGCGGTAGAGTGGACCGCACCGGTAGGAACCCACTACTGCATGATATAGAATGTGGGGGGGGGGACCTTCATGTATTCTACATGGATGTATATTTTTTCTATTGTTAGAATCCAAGACGTATAACCTCAACAGGATTCCAGATTTTATTTGGTTTCAGCCAAATATATAGCCCCAAATCCAGCAGACTGATCCAGGAGCAGTCTACTCTTAGCACAATACCAGTACTTGTCTATAGTCTAGGACTGCAAATGGTGTAAAACCACCCAAAGTAGATATTTCATCATGCTACCCAATGGTGGATTTCATCTGTCTAGGAATATGATAAACAAGTTTAACATTTGAGCTGAATATTTTTATTAAACTTTTTTACCAGCTGTTCCAAATTTTCCATTCTTTTAAGTCTCCCCAATTCAGGGACTGAATATTTAGGTTCTTGTGAAAGGTACTCCAAATTGAGGATGGGAGGAAACGAACAGTGCATGTGCACAATGTGCATATTGACTTGGTAATGGTGATTAAGCATGATAACAGTCTGTGTTTTGGGATTTGAGTGTCTACATGTATTCAGATAGGGATACCGTTGAAAACAATGCCAATAGACCTCCAAGGTTCCTTCCAGCTCTATTATGATTGAGCTACACAGCATCAATATAAAGTGGTGCATCTGACTGATATGCAAGAATATATACTGAATCAGAAGGAAGAATTTGCATAATTCTATCCTTATCATTTTAGTAAACATTCTTCAAAGAGAAAAATTACCTGAACCTCAAATTGACATACACCTATGTGTCTCTGTTATGTGTATGGTCTCAGAAATGGGCACAGTTTATATTTCCTCCTCAGGAATTTTCTATACTTGCAACATAGCTATGATTAGTTTTGGCTTGAGTGAATATGGTGATTAAATTTATATGGGAATTAGTTTTAAAGTCAATAAGACTGATGAAATGTTATAAATAAATTAGAGTATACTGTAAATTGAAATGAAGGGATCATTACATTGACCTTTATGATTCTAAACACATTTACGCCCAAGTGCTTCAAATACGTGATAAACACAGTTCTATTCAATAATAGATTAGTTCCCAAAGTGTATTATAGGATTGTAATATAATTATAGTGAACTTGATTGAATTACAATGTCCATTTTTCACATATAAAGGCCACATGAAATTATAATATTGTATAGCTAATACTAGAACATGTCCTATATCTTTCAAGAATTTTATTATCATTATCACTCTGCTGCTGAAATTGAACTCAGAGTCACAAATGCAGCAAATTTTGCTTTGAGGCTAGTTAATGGAGAGAGAAAAGCTGATTGTCCTTCTAACTTTTTGAAAGGGCTTGATTTCATCAGAAACAAAAGAAAAAAGGAATAATATTTTTGCCAGGGGATGATTATTATTTTTCTAAGTGTTAGATAGTGAGAAAGAATATTTTAGTCATAAAGGAGAGATTATTAACTTTTATGAGTTAGAAAGATCCATATTCACAATTGCCATAAAATAGGAAAATTGTGAAGGTCTTTCTTGCCAGTGAATAGAAGGTAATAACTCCACTGGTAAAACAGTCACTTTATTCTACAAATGCATTTTAAATGCATGGCTATGAATAGCGATAGAAACAGAACGAGCTTAGATTTAAATAGGAACTTCCAACCAGTTATGTGCCAATAGCAGCAACCTAAATTTTTGAGATAATGTTTCCTTTCCCCTTCTCAATATTTAATATACAAGCTTGATCATTTCTATTTTGAAAGTTGCATAAAACTTAATTATTGGGGCCCATTATATTCAATATTATTTTTTCTGGGTTTGATTTAGCATATTATATCTCCTTAACTATCATGATTTATAAAGTGTGGTTTATAGATTAGTGTAATACATGAACCTGATACATTCAAGGGAGAAGTAGAAGAGCAATTTGATGTAAAATTTTGCAAAATTTTACTAGTTCCATTAGTAAAGCTTTTGTTTTGTTCCATTTAGAATATTACCTAGATCTTGATACTTCTTTTGTTTGTCTAGCTCCATTCCACTGCTTTAACAATGTCTTTTTACAAAGGAAACCTACATGCCTACTTCTTTCTCTTCCTAAGGCACTGAAACTATGAAGATAGCTCATAATGTCTCACTATTTTGGAAAGAAAATCTATGAAATACTATTGATAGACTACCTAAATTGAAGACATGGCCATGATTTGTGAAATGTTTGCATATTTTTACAATATAATGTATTCTCTAAAGCATTAATACTTGGCGTTCAACAGTGAATGATGTCTCTAATCACTCCTTCATAAAAAGATACACTAGCAGGTGCTACTGCTGGTTTCATCACTCTGCAATTGATTTGTTATTCTCTTTTCATCAGTTGATTGCAAAACAATACTTGCAATAAAATTAAAATTCTATCAAATAATAACAAAGAAATTGAAGGATAACCTAACATATCACATATACTATATAACTTGGAAAGGAACTTAAATATCATTGGACTAATTTATCAAACAATTTATCAAAATGCTCAGAAGCTGACACTTGGCACTAACCTTGCTATTTTTTATTACTTGTCCCTATTACATCTTTTATTTTCTGGGAGTTGCATCATTGTTTAAATTCTCAGTCACTAATCCTTTAAATCCGGCATATTAAGCTATATGCAAAATGCATCTCATTCCTTTGCTTCCTACCTATACTTTTTGTGTGTTGTATTGAGCTGAAACAGCTTCTCAAATAATCAAGAAATGTCTATACTCCCTAAGCAATTCTGCATTCTTATGGCAGGCAATATCATTCATTTATGGGCCCAGAGAAGCATTTATAACCCTCACTGTTACTTAAGCAGTATCAATGTTCTGTGGAATGTATTCATGCTTATGAACCAGAAGCTGTGCTTGGCATCTACATCATTCATAGATGGATCCATTTAAGTTGCTCCATGGTGTGCTGTTTTAAAGTAACATATTCCTTATTCCTTCATTAATGCTTAATTAAAATGTAAGATTCATATTTGCTGATCTGCCATTTCCTGGCTGGTTCAAGAGCTACAAGTAGGAGAAAAGAGGAAAAACGACCCCTTTAAAAATGTTATTGTTTCAATGCCCTTGATCAAACTATCTTCTTTATCTCTTTTGACCCTCTTTTTCTGTTTTTCCTCCAATGCCCAGGTGGCTGGCTTTGGTGAAAATGTCCACTCAGCCTTCCTGAAAGCAATGCTCTCTGCAGGATTTAAGTTGCCACGGAAGGGAATTCTGCTTGGAGTCCAGGTGAGCTGCTGCAGCTTTGAGTGTAGAGCAAAGACATGTCATTGTAAAAGAGAGAGGTCAATCTATTTCTGGTTCTTGTTGTTGCTGTGTCCTATTGCATCATCAATATTTTTAATTGATGCAAAAACAAATTTTAAAATATGCTTTGCCATGAAATATTCCTGACTGTCATTTTTATATTTACCATGTAACGTTTTTGAGCAAATAACTATTTTCATCAAATTCTGAGAAGTATACAATTCAAATGCTATGTACCAATCTATGGATGGTGCAGGAACTGACTTAGAACAGTCTTCTTAAAACATGGAACACTTAGAAGAACTTCCTTGAATGTTCTAAGTGCTTAGGTTCAGAGGGCCCACAGTTCAGAGTTGGCCCTTAGAATAGAACATTCTAAGGGCCCACAGTTCAGAGAATAGAGTATATGCTTATAATATACTGTAATTACAAGGATACTAAGTTATCCTTGTTAACTTAGAGTGGAGAGGGTGGGGGTGGGGGACTTAATCTCTGTGAAAAATCATGTATTTGCTCCAGCAAAGGGAAGATGTATTAGACTTATTAACTAATATTTCAATTATTTCATACAATAAGAGTTAATAGGTTTCCTCCTTAATTGTGTAGCTGTAATTGTTCATTCAAATGGAAGTCTTTTCTATCCAGACAAATCCAAATCCTATTTGTTTTAGCATACGAAATAGTCTTAATGTATACTGCCACCCCTCTTTTTTAAACTGTTGACAGAGCAGAATATAAGTTACCGTATTTTTCGGAGTATAAGACGCACCTTTTCCCCCCTAAAAGAGGGTGAAAATCTGGGTGCGTCTTATACACCGAATGTAGCCCAGCCCAGCCTCTGAAACAGACCTTTGCAAGGCTAAAACAACCTCTCAAACTGAGCTTTGCAAGGCTGAAAAAGCAGCCTTTAAAACGGACCTTTGCAAGGCTAAAACAACCTCTCAAACAGCAGCCTTTCAAACGGACCTTTGCAAGGCTAATATACCTGTTCCAGGCTGTTTGCTAAGGACGCTAGCCAGATGGATGCTGGTAGGCAGAATTTTTTTGCTTATTTTCCTCCCCAAAAACTAACGTGCGTCTTATACTCCAGTGCGTCTTATACTCTGAAAAATACGGTACCTAATTTTGGGTATTTCAAAATAGTGCCTTGTTCTCTTTTAATGTGGACTTCCTGAAGACATGTGATATCTGGGTTCTGTTTTAAGAGTCTAAATAGTATTTTCTTTCTTTTAAGCGGTGAGTTCAATCCACTTATATTCAAAGATATCAGGTTTATTTCTCCTTCATCTGCTTTTTCACTTTGAAAATTCCTTTGGGCCTCCCTTTCTTGTCTCCGTCTGGGCTCTTGTTCTTGCACCTTACCTAAGACTATTTTGACATAGTATTTGAATGAAACCTGAGAACACTCATTTTGCAAAATAAAAGTAATCCTCAATCTCCCCCCCCCCCAACCTTACAAGCCTGCCCACCCCTCTCTTCCTGCAATGCTTCTTCACTGCCTCAGGGTAATTACAAGCTGCAGAAGATACAGAAGGAGGGTGATGCATTAATAAATCTCCTCAAGGCCTCTGTGTCTGTTTTCCAAATGATCAGTCACTGGATCTG